>WBNH01006668.1:0-27812 GCA_013401255.1 Urocolius indicus | reverse complement strand
TTTATATATAGTATAAAATAATAAAAGAGATCAGAATAAGTAAAAATAATTGTTGCATCTGAAGCAGATTGATAAGTCCAAAAAAGAGCATGATAATCTTTTTCAAGCTTTAGAATAATAGACGACAATGTGCAACAGTCATGGTACATGTCTCCCAAGAGAGATGTTAGAGCAGTTCTAGCTACTCCTAGAACTTTTGGTAAATAAAAACTCTAGCAGAGGCCTGATCACATGGCTGCCCTGCCTTTCCATGTCAATTACAGATCTGTACAGAAGAAGAGTGGAACCTTAGGAAGCAAATCTGAAGTTTCATCTCAAAACTACTGCTTGGGTTTCCCTTTCCTTTTAAAAATCAAGATATATGCTACTTTAATCCCTTTAACAAAACAATGATTTGCTATGCAGTTGATCATCCCATCCAGAGCATGGAAGTTTACATAAAGTTTACGTTTAAAAAAACCAAACAAACATGAAATTCCATTAGATCTGCTACCAAGTTGCAGAGGAAATATGTAATTTAAAATAATTCTCTCTCTAGAACTTGGTACAGAAGTCTTCAGGGATGTGCAGTTGCTTGTGTGATCTGTGACTTAATATTATGTGAAATTGTGTATTGTCATCCAAGCACCTTAGTCTAATTCAGGTGTCCGTTACAGAGCTTTTGACAGGCTGTACCACACAGTGGCTTGCACCTGATTTCCTATGGAGAATTATCCTTAAAATCTTGAATGCAATGGTGAAGAAGTGCTGCTTCTTACTGCTTACGTCTGGAAATTTGCTGATGAGAGTCTTCAGTTACAGATTTACAAAGCAACAGAGACGTTTAACTGAAAATTGCAGGCTAATTGGTGATGGAATGGAACTCACATTTATCAGGAAATAATTTTAGACTCCTAATTAGACATTCAAACTTGATGCAGTAGCTTCTTTAATTATAACTCTCATTATAATAGCTTGTTATTCATTTACGTACATAGAATTGCTTCCTTATTGCCTGATTGAGAAACTCCAGTTAGTAATTATTCTTAATTATTTGATATGTGACTTAAGCCTTGAATCAATTGACCAAATACGGATGAGCAGTGACATTTCAGATACCTGGCCCCAAGATTTTAAAGTGTTTTCCTATCTGTCCTCCAACTGTTTTCCCAGAAATGCATGTGTTGTATCTGCTAGATTTTTGCTGATGTCTTAAAAATCATCAGCTGTTTCAAATGGCACTAGATTCCTATTTTTTGGCACCTGAACGGAGTCCTTGCAGTATACATTCATGCTTTTGGACAAATGACATTATGTCTACAAACATTTTAACTGAAGGGTATTTTTCTACCAGGGCTTACATATTGCACTTCACATACAAGAGCCATACAGAATAACTAGCTGAATGATGCTTTAACTGACACTATTCTCTGATCATGATCTTCTTAATACTGTTTCCTTTTATTATTTCACAAGAAACTATTCCAACCTATCTCCTATCCATATTCATTCTTCCTCTGAATTTTCTACACTATGTCTATTGATTTTTTACTTATAGTCACAAATGCTACTCAGTGATTTCTCCTTTAGTAATACTTTTTTCAACTGATCATATTCAATTATATTTTAAAAAGAGAAAAAAAAATTATTTCAGAGATATCAGAGAATAATGGTGCTCACCACCTCGCAGTTAGCAAGAGCTGATTTTAAATGCTTTGACAATTCAGACCATACTGCAAGAAGTGAGAACCTGCTGCAATCAGAATCCTTAATTCCTCAGCACTCTGATTTGTTAAGGTCAATGCACAAAGCACTTTGAAGGACTGCAACTTGCTGATAGTAGACATGCATTTCTCTGCTAAATTCTTTGAAAGCAGACATCTGAATGGTTCTGATTAAACATGGAAAAGCTACATCCAAGCTTGGAATTGAAATTTAAAGGGATTTTAAAAGACATTTTCATACCATTTTCTTTTCCTTCTAGTGCTTAAATATTTTGAGGTTTAAAGTGGTTCTCTAACTTAGGAAAAAAAGAATGTTGTCCAGGGAACATGAAAATAATTACCTGCAACAGTTGATAAAAGAATACTGAGAGAAAATAGAAACATGGCAACAGTCTACTCCCTTTGTTATGAGGACATTCAAAATACTCCTTATCAGAAAGTCACATGATACCTGCAATGGAGTTGTGTGCATACATATCCATAAAAAAATTATGCCATGTTTATGCAAATTGTTTGGAGAAATTATTTCAATATTTATGTTATTGATTTCTAATTAGACTATGTTTTCATTAGCTTTAACTTCCAGGCTTCTATTACTACAAGTAGACCCTAAAATATAGAGATCTATTTATTTAATTAAAAAGAAAATTCTCACTTTCTCTGTCTTTGCCATCTGCTTTTTGTTGACAATCTTGTACCTTTACTTGTAATTAAGTGGAAGAATTCACATAACAGCTGCGTTTAAAATAATGGAGAGAAGAATGAATGCTTATTTTTTGCCCACACTAGTATACACACAAACTTACCAAAAGCTTCAGAAAGAATAATATTAATCAAAGATGAGCTTCCTACTTTTGATAACAAAAGTAAGAGTCACAGTTTCCTCACTTGAAAGATAAGGAAATTGAACTGATATTAACAGAGAAACAATAGCTCCACTGCATTGTAGAACTTTGTTTTAAGGCTACACATAACTCATCTTTAAATATGACAGCCAAACTAGTAATAGTAATGTTCTACTTAATTTAGACTTTAATCTTGACCCTTATTTTTGTAAGCCCAGGAGGAGCTTTTGGTTAGATTTAATTTGCACTGACTAAACAGGAATTTTAGGAATGTAGGAAATGCTGCACTGTCTTTAAGGTAAGATGTAGTGCGCCATTTCAGCAGCGTCTGGTACCAGAGAGTTCAGCTGAAAGTGCTAGATTTCTCCAAGTAATTGCTCATGGGGAAATTTCTTCCTAAATCCTGTTAGCTAGTGGTTTGAAGCAAAATGACTTCCCCTCAGTCTGTGTAAAGTGCGTATGTACTGTATTCTAGGCTGTAGCCCTCAGAGTAGTATTACTTCAGGTGAAACAATCCCTTTACCTGTTTCTTGCATTTTGATTTAACTGATTTACCCTTAATGTTATATGATGAGAAATAAGTCTGTGATCTCCCTGTCTGAAGAGGTCATTATCAGGTATTCCTCTATGCTCCCTGACCAGGATGAGCTCCTCTCTGCAAAAATGATATTTGTAGTTTCCAACTCTGCCAAGCAGATTTTTAGAATGCTGTTACGTGGTGTGGTGGTACTTAACTTTTAGTTTTAACATGAATCTGTTAAATACTTTACAGTATTATATGGTTGATTTCTCTGAATATTCCAAATTCTATAAAGACTTCTGTTGTCAGTTTATCTCCAATAAAATTCTGCTGTATCTAATGAGATAGGATGACCAGAACTAACAGTATTTTTTCCAGGTGATGAAGGACAATCAATTAATATAAGAACATTAGCAATTTTTACTTTCTTCTCTGTTCATGAGGGACTGTAAAAAGCTCCTTCACTGAATTTTGATATGTGATCGCTAAGCATGCGAACCATTATAAAACCCATTTAATATGACATATCAATATGTGTTTTATAGGAATTCAGGCATTTTCTGTGTGATCTTACATGTTCAGATTCCACCAAAAGATAAAGCTAAGGTGGGATCAAATCTGTTGAGTCTCCAACTTAGGGTAGATTTAACACTTTCAAGACTGTCCTCAGGTAAGTGTGCTTGCATGCTTGTAATATTATAAGAAATTATAAATCATGATACTATGCATCAATATTATGTTATTTCATGAGACAATATATGTATGTAATATGCTTTCCCAAACTAAAGACCAAATTCATTTCCGAAGTTTTGAGATAAATGTGAAGCTTTCTCTGGGGTCAAAATGGAGAATCAAACCAAGGTGTTCCTGAAAACTAGTGTTTATCAGGTAAAGATTTTAGTATCTTATATTTTGTTTTGTTACTGACTGATAAGTGTTAAACTGTGTCAGCATGTAATTATGGGTGACCACTGGAGGATGAGTAGCGGCCTTGGCCGGGAGCACCTGGAGTGGTTAGCCTGTCTGACAGCTAGGTGCCACTGTTTCTCCATAGAGATAATGCTGGGCTGCGACACAGCTCTTGCAAAAAGTCAAGGTACGTCTATCTCTTATCAAACAAGGCCTTTCATCAATCAGCTAATGAGAAAAAGACTAAATATGCTAATTACCTTCAGAAACAGTTACATTGCTCTTTTTTTTTGTTTAATTCAACACTGCGGAGAAGGTTCAGGTCTCTACCTGGACACCACCACTGCCATTTAAATCTGTGATAGGAGTAATCTCTGATTTTGCCTTGAATCATATGTATAGCATCTCAGAATGAATGGACATTGTTTATGTTTTATTTGCTGTGATACAAAGTCAAATTTGGGTTTGTTTTTACAATTATTTGTTTAAATTATTTTAATCTAGACAAATAAATCAGATGCTGTTTATAGCTAATTTGTAAATGTAAAAGATATTGATTAAAAAAAAATGCACCAAATTTCAGGTGCCAGTTAAAGGTAAGCTTATATTGCTCATAATAGCTCAGTGCAGTGCTGGTTATAAACTCACTGAAGAAAATCACTCTGACAAGACAAGACAAACATCTTAAAAACTTCTCCCAGTTGGTTCTAAAGTTTCTGTGGTAAATGAGAAAAATATTATTACAACACGAAGTTCAAATGAGAAAAAGCTCTCCTCCATGCATGATTTCCCAGAAGGTTAAGTGTACTGCCTCACAGTGTTCGATTAATGCTGCAACTGTCCATCACCTGGCAAAACAAACACACCAATCCTAATGAGAGCCACTCTGTAGTTCACAGTACGTTTTATATTGGCATCAGAGGATTGTGGGATGTTCAGCTGCCTGCAAAGTCACATTGGTCACTGTGCTGCAGAACAGGACAGCAAGAGCAGAGAGCTTTGCCAAGAGATGGCAGAGTTTCATCTGCATTAGCCATATAACCTGCATGTCCTGAGCTGAAGAGGCAGGAAGGGCTGGGATTCAGGGCATGTGCCTGTAGAAATGGAATGACTAGGAGAGCCAAGGTTAAATTGTTTTGCAGATGATTTGTGTAGGTTCCCATGAGGGTGTTAGTAGCCACCATGTACAGTAGATGCACTGTCAATAATAAACTGATATCTTTTGCACTGGTCAGCCCAATCCAACAAATTATCACTGGAAAATACTGTTCATGAACCAGCATAGTGAAGCATAGAAATATAAATAAGTCATCAGAGATGACGTAAGGAAATATGGACAAGACAACCAAATCTAAAACATATTTCAAATGTAGAGACAGAGGGAATTGATCTCAGCTACCTGAGTACAACAAAGGACAGTGGAAGTGTGTCTCTGAAATACTCTTTTACATTAGAGACAAGCTTTTACATTAATTATATGTTCCTAGACTACACGCAACAGAGTGTTACTGATCATTTCATAAATGCTTTAAAATATATATTTGGAAACAAAAAAAAAAAGCTTTCAAATCAGGCATAGAGTTATAAACAAGTGTCTAAATCTCACAGGAACATTGAAGCCAACATAAATCGTAGGAAGAAGCAAATTCTTCAAAAAAAAGGATTCTAAATCACTTGATAATTTATTAAAATATATCAAAAAGCATTCACCCCTCCTCTTCATTTATGGATGTGGAAGGGATAGGTCTGACTTCATTCCATCTTTATATTCATATGGTAAATTTCTTCTCTAGCCATTTTAGAAATATCATTTTACTTTTGCTAATTTTTTTTTTTGCTGTTTTGTATTTAAGGGACAACAGTTGTCTATGTACACCTTTTTATTTCCATTTCAAAAATTGATGTTACACTGGTTTTTTTTGGTTTTTTTTCTTGTCTTCTTCAGGTAATACTGGTCTCTTTTCACTACTACATTCCTTTAAAATTCAGAAAGGCCAGTGCATATATCTAACAGTTTTCTGCTCATTTTCAGATAGTGTACTGCATAAAGCTCAGTCAATTATACATTTTTAAACTAATATGTGCTAAGGAATTTAAAATCTTGAATTTTGTAAACTCATTTATCTCTGCATTTTTTAATAAAACCATTTTCTCTCCAAATACTTCTCTCTTTGTATTTTTATGGGACCTTTGGAGGTCAGCTGGTCCAACCTCCCTTATCAAGCAGGGGCACCTAGAGATGGCTGTCCAGGAGAGTGTCAAGATATCTTTTGAATATCTCTAAGGAGAGAGACTCCACAACCTCTCTGGGCAACCTGTGTCAACAGTGGGTCACCCTCACAGTAACAAAGTGTTTCTTCATGTTCAGCTGGCACATCCTGTGATTCAATTTGTGGCCATTATCTCTGATCCTGTCATTGGACACCACTAAAAAGATCCTGACTCCGTCCTCTTTGCATCCTTCCTTCATGTATATATATTTATATACTATCTATCTATCTATCTATCTATCTATCTATCTATCTATCTATCTATCTATCGACCTACTGATCTACCAATGTATCTGCCTAAGTACTTAACATACCTATCTACATATGCATTCTGAGCCTTCTCTTCTCTGTACTGAACAATCCAAAGTCTCTCACTCTCTCCTCATAGGATAAATGCTCTAGTCCCTTCAATATCTTTGTGACCATTTTCTGAACTTCAACAATACGCTCACATCTCCTTTGCACTGAGGAACTCAGAACTGGACGGGGTACTCCAAGAGCAGCTTCACCAGTGCTGAATAGAGGGGAAGGATCAGGTCTTGAGAGCTGCTGCAGTACTTTGTCTAATGTAATTCAGGACATCTTTAGCTTTCTTTGGCACAACATGGCTCTTATTCAGCTTTGTGTCCCCTAGCACCTCTAGATCCTTTTCTGTAAAGCTGTTTTCCAGTTGGTCATAATTCAGCATATATTGATGCACGCATTTTTTTTCCTCCCAGGTACATGTGTTTGAATTTCCTCTTGTTGAATTGATTAAGGTTCAAGTCAGCCCATTTCTCCAGCCTGCTGAGGTCCTTCTGGATGGCAGCACAACCTTCCAGTGTATCAGCAGCTTATTTGGAAACTTGCTGAGGGTACACTACCCTATCATCCAGGCCATTAATGAAGACGTTAAACAGGAGTGAATCCAGTATTGAACCCTAGGAAGATAATTCCTTGGGAACCACAGATGTAAATACCCAGCATCCCTGCTGTGCTAGTGGCAGGAATACTAACAATACACAGATGCTAACCCACACGAAGATGCTGAAAATATGAAACTGCTGCTATTTCACCAATAGGATAGTGCTGTTATGTAGGCTTTCTCTTCTTGTTTTCTGGATTTCGTGATATTCTCAAGTGTCTTGTTTAATTTTTCTTAGCAAAATTTAAAACCCATAGAAAAAAAGTCACAACATTCAGTGACATTAGAAGTTGGTCAGTAATCATAAAAAACTCTTGGAAACTTTCCAAGAATGAAAAGTCTTAAAGAATTGAGCTTTTACTTTTCAGGAATGTACTTTTCATTTTTCTTTGCCACGTATGATTAGTTCATATCATATAATTCCTATGATACTGTCTTTCTAAAATGTTTAAAAATATTTTTACTGTTATTGTAATAAGTAGTATATGTTGTCTAGCTGTTATTTAAACATTAGTAGGTTATACTTTTGCCTTGGAAGGTAGTTTGAGCCTACTGTCACTCTTTCCTCTTCTCTAGCATCCTTTGCAATTTATTTATTTTCTATCATGGATTACTCCAGAATTAAATATTTCTTATGTTTAAATGGAACTTTTTGTGTTGCAGCTTCATCCCATTACCCCTTGTCCTGTTGCTAGATACCATAGAAAAAAGGGATGCCCCATCCTCTTGACACCCACCATTTAGATATTTGTAAATATTAATGAGATCCTCTTGCAGTCTCCACTTTTCTAGACTAAACAGCCCCAGTTCCCTCAGCCTTTCCTCAAAAATCTAAATTCTGGATGTCAGGAGACTGGTTGTATTTAGTGACAGAAAAAGGGGTAATGGGATGAAGCTAGAACAGAAAAAAATCCATTAAGACATAAGAAAAAAATATTTTACTATTGAGGTGAGGGAGCCCTGGCACAGGCTGCACAGGGAGAGTGTGGAGTCTCCTTCTCTGGAGATGTTCAAAACTCTCCAGGATGTGTTCCTGTGCAATCTGATCTAGGTGGATCTAGAAGGGAGGTTGGACTAGATGATCTCTCAAGGTCTGTTCCAACCCCTATCATTCTATGTTTCTATGATTTGATCATTGGAATGTTTTGGATCTGATTTGAATACTGAAAAATCCTCCATGTAGCCACCCTAGACACATTACATGTCTTTATGCAGTGAGAAAATAACACGAGGTTCATACTATGTTACTATGCATGAAAGGACCCATTACTTACAATTTTGGCAGACTATATCTTTAGGTAAGTTCCTTACTACTTTACTGTTTTCTCTGCTACAATCCAAGTCCTTTGTTTTACTACAGGCAATTCTTTGAACAATAATTGTTCTTTGCATTACTTTATTGTTCTTTTAGATTTTCTTCTGTTTTCTTTCTGTAATTCATTATCTTTATAGTTTCTAGCTTATATTCCAGCTACTTTTTACTTCGGATTAATTTTGAAAACAGTAAAGAATGAAAGAGTCTCACTAGACTGTCTCTGCTAGATACAGTACCATTATAACTATTTTGTGTTTATGGACTGTTACTAGGCATAGCTTAAATCATTTCATTGTCAATCTTCTTGTGAATATCCTGTGTGGTATTGGAATGCTTGCTAAGTCATAGCTCTGATATTTTAGTACTGTTTTTTTTCTTTCAGCCACAGTTTAATAACAGTTACACAAAGCTACCATTAAAAAGCTGGCCTAAAAGATTTTAGTGATGAGATATGAAGGCACATCAGCATGTAATGGATTATTAGGATCCTGCTAAACATGAGGGTGCTGCATGCAATCAGAAATTTGTTGAAAGGGCTTGATATATGTAGGTGTGGGAGGTCTTTGCTAACCAGGTAATCAGAGGACTTACATGGCTACTACCTCTAGGATAACTGGCTTTTTAAGAGGCTTGAGCAAGATTTGATTCGTAAGGTTTGTGTTAGTAAAAAATATTGTAAGTCGAGTCTGTTCTCAAGTTACTGAGACTGAGAAGAGAATTACTAAACCTGGGGCTATGGTTTGGTTTGCAGAGAGAAAGGCATCTCCTTGTCTTCTAGTCTAAGAGTTGTCCTTTTTTTCAAGGTCACAGACATACAGAGACAAATTCACAGGTGAAACAGATGATATAAAACATATACTGATCATTCTTTCTGAGGCAGCACAGATTGATGTCTTGCTTTGGTGCTCTGCTTTTTACTCATTGCTTTGTGTGGTAGAACCTCTGCCTTGGTCTGGAAATTGCACCAATTGGTAACTCCTTCAGGCTGCAAGCATTTTTCCTGGTGCATATGGATATTGTTCATAGCATCATTTGCCTGATCCTTGAGCACTTACCTGCCATTCTTTCTCGCTCTCTGTGGCTTTCCAGTGCTCTAAGTATAGTCGTAACTCACACTTTGCATGTGCTGTACAGAGTGTTTACCCTAGTGTATTTGCATGCCTACTTAATAAGCCAATATTTGCAAAGGAAACCTAATTTGCCTCCGAGTTATCAAAAACGTGTTAAATTTATGTCCAATTCCTCAGGTCTTAGCTGCAGTTTTCTTTTAGAAAAGAGGCCTGCAGTCTTTCACTACTCTCTTACTCCCTGATACAGTAGTGAATTATTTAGCTACATCTCAGCAACTTCTTTAGAGAGGCTAACATTACTTGGTAGAAAAAAAACACATGTTAATATGTGTATAAATCAACTTGTGCTTAAAATCTGTATTTGAAATCTAAGATGGATTGTAAAGGTGTGCCAAAATGTTTCAGAAGTAGCTGTGCGTTTCACAGGATGTTGTAGCAATAGTTCGGGAGGAATGAAGGCTGCATAAGGGACTGCTCTGATATGTAGGCCTTGGGAATCCTTCAGGGCCTCTCTTTTTAAGTCAGGCAGCCACTGGAGGGAAGGTATGGGGAGTAATTTGAAAAAAGCAATTGCTGCTTCATTAGCTCCCATATTACTAGTGCTGTACAATAACATGATTATGAGTGCAAACTAACCAAACTCATCACCAACTAATTTAGTTATGGAGGCTGGTCAGTAGTGCATAATTTGACAGTTGTAACCTGCCTGGGGTTAGGAGCACTGGCCTGACTACTGCTGCAGGAAGAAAAAATCTTGTGATGCCTTTCAAATACTTGCTTGGTTCAAGGGACTACTTACTGTGTTTTGCTCAGTTGTGAGAAGACATGTAACAATCTGCAGTGTTTGCCACCTCTTATGTGCTGTATTGCTACTTGAGACCCTATTGATTTTATGGTCTTGATCCCATATCATCATATAACTTCATGGAATTAAAAAAGGAAAATGTCCACTTTGAGATAAAACTTAACAATTTCCTTAGTCTGTTTTTAATAGGCCAGATATTGGGAAACCTGTGGACTGTATTGTGAAAGGCCATTGGCATTGGTGACTCCCAATGAAAACTGATATTTCATATCAAGTGTGGTACTGAGAGGAGCTCATACCATAAATTGTCACTGACATTAATACAAATGTCAATGTGAATTATTGGGTTCCTTGTAAAACTCTATGTCTCTCTGGATCAGTCCCAGGAATGTTTTTTCCCAATGAATTCTTGATTAAAACCTGAAATATAAATTAAAAATGAAAAGCTCATAAGTATGTTTGCTTCTCTTTACTACTATGATTCAAACTTAAAGTGTACTTAGTACTTTCAGGATACGGTCTTATAGTGTGTAACTCAATGCAGTCAGTACTTTCTAGCACATGTGCTTTTGTGTCGTGTTTTGTTTTATTTTTTTTTAAAGTACAAGTGGTGTACAAAAGTACTTAATCTAGTACGATCACTTTAACAGCTGGAAATTTTCTGTAAAACATACCCTTGATAACTGGGATATCCCGTACAAGATCTTGGTATTCCTTCAAAGAGCAAAGTAATGGAAGTGTTAGAGGTGGGAAATGATGCAATAGCAATAGGCCCACTTTCTGTTCCTGTGTGCAATGATTTTAGATTACAGTGCTGTAATCTGAGCAATCTTTACATGTCAGTCTTGTCCATTATTTCAAGCCTGATTGTCAGCATACGCTGTTTTCTATTATTTAGTCTGCCAAAATTATTCTTGTTGGAAGATCATTGATAGAAGACCAGAAAATGTAAATCTGTAAGACTGCCAAGAAAAACAAAACTATCAAGGGTAAAGAGATTGTGGATTTGCATTACAGATTGTTCTGATATAAGTGCAAGATGTTGGAGAAATTAATATCTCAGCAGTATGTGACATTGCTATTTGTTCTTCAGGAAAAAAGAAACATCTCCCTTAAAAATAACATGAAGGTCCTGATCTGTCTGACCCTCGTTTACTCAAGCACTTGAGATTATACATCAATCAAAAGTGACAAAGCTGAAGACCGACTTTAAACTCATTAAAATGTGTTTTCTATAGAGAGATCCAAATTCTGGTATCCTAGTTTTTCCTGTTTAACATGTTTTTAGTTTCAGCTGCTCTTTTTTTTGTTCAAGAATTAGAGCTGATTCTTTTGGAAGTGATGGTGTTCCATCACTTAGCATCAAGATTGTTGATTGGCTCAACGTGATGAATATCTGAAGTTATAAATATGAGAAACCTAGTGTCTTCATAGCAGATACCTAGAGGACAAGGAGCTAAGGCCAATTTTGGGCATAAAGTTTAAATGTCACTGCAGTAATATGATGAACTGTCATGGTAGGGTTGAGTATTCTTAAATGTAGGCTGTTGAATCCAGAACCTGTTCTTCACTGTTTCCTGCCTTGATGAATAGGAATCTAAAGAAGGTCTTTACTGAAATGTCTGTACCACACTATTGGTGAAGGCTGCACACCAAGAAAATAAAATCATTGCATAAACAACTGTAAAAATCGCTCCTTGTCAAGCAGTGTAACATGCTAGCTGTAGTAACAATTGAAAGAAGCAACTCAACATCCCTCCTGTGCCACAACTATTTGTACCAGCTGAGGAAAGGCCCATGAACACAGAGGATGGAGCAGACTGAAGAAAAGTTTTCTGTTGTGATGTCTCCTTCTGTATCAGCATTATAGAGCTTTATTGAAGCTGAATCACTGATGTTTATTCCTGAAGAAGAAAACAATAACCTGGACTCAGATAAGACCTTTGACTGCAATCAGTAAGTACTTGTGGTTTCTGCGCCCAGGGCTATAACCAGCCGCTCCTGCTATTTCAGGATGACACTGCAAGAGCACTTATGCAGTTGCCCTCCATGTACTGCTCTATCTAATGGCCACTCACATAGGGGAACATTACTAGCTTCCCTTATGCCTCTAAGTTTCAAAAATGGGCAGGAAACATTCATTTTATGTTTGCTGTTATGTTTAATGATTTGTGAAATCAACAGCCACAAAAATCACTCCCTTTTGCCAGGTATCAAGTTGAGATTATTTCTTTTAATATCCATTGCTTGCCCTTTTATCTGCTTCATTTGAGATTTTTCAGAAATGTACTTGGGTCTAATACCCTAAAACTCTTAAAGAAAATTACTTCACCCAGTGCTTAAGGTGGAGCTGGAGGGCTGTTTTTGATCTACAAATACTATAAAGTAACTAAATGAAGACTTAGGAGGGAATGGGGGGAAGATTTACAGAGCTCATGTAGACAGCCATTTAGCTTTAGGTTAATGAATACAAGAGGAGAGGCTTCAATCCCATATTATTCATCAGCTGCGTCTTGTTTTTAATGTAAATTTTTAATTTAAATGTAATATAAATACATTTTAAAATGTAAATTTCATGTTTTAATGGAAATGTAAAGCTCAGATCTGGTCAAACTAATCTAAAATCTTCTTCACTGTTTTGGGCTATCGAGAGCTGTGATGTTGATCTATTCTAAAGTAAACATCATGCTTAGTCACAGAGGCTTATTGCATGATTTTAGATGAAAATAACCTGATCCAGTATAAAATTAGCATGTAAAGGTTCTTTTTGTGTTTTGTTTTAGTAATATTTAGATATTACATATATTTTTATGCATAGCTTCCAGGTAGGTAAGAACTGAAATCCCATTTGAGCAATAGATCAATGCAGGAAGATTAAATGCTTTGTGCAAGGTTAAACAGTCAGTAGCAGAACTAGAAACAATGTTTAGGTCTCATGATACAGAGCCCTATTCGCTTCACGGGAAATTGCCAGTCCTACTGTTTAGCTGGGCTATTCAGATTGTTCTGTCACTTTGAGAGCTGTGTTAAACTATTACTGGCCCAAAGGTGCTATTGTGCCAGTGGAGTTGCTCAGGGAATTTCGTGTGTAAGTCTGGAGTCAGTTTTATGTCTGACAAGTCCGAAAATGACTCAAAAGAATCTGTTTCCACAGCTTGAACGAACAAACAGCTCTCCATTTCCTGTATAACTCCTGAAGCTTCTGGTGCTTTAATACTGCTTTGTATGCAAAGTTAACTAGATATTGTTGTAAAAATCCCTTTCTTTCACTAACCTAACTTCCTCGATAAAGCACAAGCTAAATAAAATTCTGTCTTCTCAGAGACATTATACAGAATTAAACATCAGCATAACTGATTGAAAAATCAGCTAAGTGATTTCTGAAAGATGCCCCACACATTCTTAGTGAATTTCTTAGTATCAGTTGGTAAAGCTTAAACTTTCTAGTAAAAATATATGCACTCTTTTTCTTTGCTTCTGAGTAGGCACAGAACTCCTCATTCATTACTCCTGTTGTTACTCCTCAGGATGCTTTGCCCTCATGTTTCTCTAGTAAATCAGAAAAGTCTTGTGGATTTCAAACCTGATTTGCAATGGATTTCAACAGAAGGGCATTGATTTATCTCTGTTCTCTTACTGCTCTGAAAATAACTTTATGGCTATATGCATACTGGTAAAAAAAGGGACCAGGAATAACATTTTGGCATTGAAGGTACCTAGATGGCACAGCTTGTGTCTTTATACATAAATTTCTTCCCACCTGAAGCACAATTCCTACTTGAAACTGTCTTTGGCCTATACTATTTCTAAGTCTGTGCCTAGATGTCTGGGAGAATAATAATTGATATATGCTATAGGTGGAAACAAGCTACTGTTTAGCCTGTGGTCTGGTCTTGTTTAGTGAACTGTTATAGCATATGTGTACCTAAACACAACAGATATTCAGTTCATATTTTTTCAGCCTATCAGAAAATTGATTGAACTATTTACAATCAAAGGAGTTAGAAATACTACACTGGTCTACTGGTTGAAGATAATTATTATTTCTAGTGGGTGTAAAGGACTTTTTAGAACATCTTGATCCTTCTGTTGCTAATTCAGGACTGTTGTACAAAATGAGGTATTAGGTGTTCTGATCAACCTTGTTTCAAGTGAGACTTGAGACAGAACTTTGTTGATTCTATCTCATCCAATGTGGACTTCTCTCTCCTGTTCCAGTGGGCTTCTCAAGGGGTCACCTACTCTGGTGTGGAATCCTCCCCAGGCTGCAGTAGGTTGCTCTGCTTCTTCGTGGTCTCTGTAGCAGCAGGGACTGTACCACAGGCTGCAGGGAAACTTCTGCTCAGGCACCTGGAGCACCTCCTCCCCTCTTTCTTTGCTGACCCTGGTGTCTGCAGAGTTGTTGCTCACATTCTTAAACCTCTGTTCTGTCTGTTGCTGAAGTTGTGCAGCTTTTTTTCACCCTTTCTTAAGTGTATTAATCACAGATGGATTGTCACTGTTCCTGATAGGCTTGACCTTGGCCAGTAGCAAGTCCATCTTGAAGCCAGCTGGCATTGACATAGAGAAAGCTTCTAGCAGCTTCTCACAGAAGCCACTCCTGTAGCTCCCCCACTACCTAAACCTTTCCACACAAACCCAGTACACCTGTTTTTGTAAATTTGACTTTTTTTCTGCTCTTTGTCCTCCAAATGCCCATATGGAACTAAATTTCAGGAAAAGTGAATATTATTTCACTCTAGTATTTACTGTTAAAATAAAAACTTCATTAAAAACAACTGTCAATGGTTTTGGCTTCTGAAAACCATAGCCTAGACATATAGTAGCAAATTTATCTTTTTGCCTGACAGTATGTCTCCCATTCATTAGTAGTATCACAAATGTAATGTTAGTTATCAACAAAACTAAGATCACATTCATGCATTCTACAAAGTACTTTGTTTATTTGAACACAGATGTTGTAAGAAACTCACAAAAGTAGCTCTTAGGTGCAGAACACAGTTCATGGATATTTATTTCAGAAAGAATACCACAGTCTCTCCTCACAGCATGTATTTTGATCTTGTCCAAATTTATTCGTGAAAGATTTAAACTAAACAGAGATTTCTTTCCAATTTTAGCCCTATTTTTGTGCAAGTCATATGATTAGCCCAGGAAAATGAAAAACATATTTCAGACAGTGACAAACTCTTTTTTTTCAATGATGAAAAAGACAAGCTCTGCTTTCCACTCTAAAAAAAAAGAATCTTTCATTTTGAACAAGGCTTACAATCTGGATTAAAGAAAAATAATGTGTCCAAAATCCTAGCCATCAGCTATAATAGGTTTAAACTATAATTGGGACAGCTGATGCTTGAGATCTGTCTTTTCAGGAGTTCATAGTCTTTCCTAAACTGTGTAACTGAGAAGTGGTCACTGGCCCTGGAGCATTAGCATCAAAAACTCCCCAAAACAAGCCAGGTGTTATATATATTTGGTCTTAATATCTAAAACACTAATGTGGTTTCAGCAGATATTTTACTAGGATGTGCTGTCCCTTCATTATTCCTACATGTCCCTACATTGTCACTTCAATTACGTATATTTTTGGTATAATAAATGTTTTATTATGGAATGCATAAATTCAGAATAAACTAAGGTAGTCAATTATTTTGTTAGCAAATGTAAAATTCCTGAAAAAAAATACTGCCTCTATCTCCAAATAGTGGAAATAGCCAAAACAGCCCTTGGAGATAGGCAGCAGAGCATGTTAGTTCTGTTGACTTCAATTGGAATATTTAATGCTATTGAACTGTCTTGAAATGGGAAATAGTTAAGCAATACTATATAAACGGATACCAGTAATGAGGCTATTTAGTCACATAACACAGTTTATGCAGTTTATTTGGCACCAGCAGCAAGCTTGGTAGCAGGATCCTCTGTGTGAGAGGAGACCATGAACATACCTGTGAGGACATGTCAATGGAGATGTGTGAGAGGCCACATAGGAAGACACAGAAAAGGAGACACATGAATGAAAACATGAATAGACTTACTTGAAGAAAAGAGACAACTGTGAGAGCTGTGTGAATGGAGACATTGCTGGGATCATGGCTGGAGACACACATGCTTACACTGGGGCTGGGACATCTCTGAAGGGATGGGCACCCATGGAAGGTCCCACACCAGGGCAAAGGAGCAAGGAGGAGTGGAGGAAAACCAGTAAGAAGTAAGGGAGAGTAGAAATAAATCTTTGTGTGCAGACTCTGACTTCCTATGCCACTCAATAAAGCACTGAAAGGTTTAGCAAAACAAAGAAAAGTGAAGCTATGAAGACAGGGAGAGAGATGATAGATTGAAGTTGAGCCCAGGGAAGGGAGAGACAAGATATTTCCCAAAGTGTTTACTTAATTGGTTGTTGTTTTGTTTTTCTCAATACCTGAATCACTAATTAAAACTTAATCATGAAATTGGCAGTAAATTAAGTGAATTTCAGAGCTGAGGCTCTTCTACTTTCAACACAGTTAAGTGTGCTGTATTACACTATTTTTCTATTAACTTATTATATTATATAATAGGAAAAAAAATTATATTGAGGAACTGGAGAGAAACAGGGCAGCATGATTGTGAGAGACATGGTGCCATAATATGAATAGATGCACAACAAATGGAAAAAAATGTGGTTCCAAGAGCTGGTGTCCAGAGTACTGGCACCAGTTGCTGATTGTATTATTGTTTGTATTATGTTCAACTTCTAGCCACTACCAACGTTTCTATTATTATTATTATTATTATTTTATGTCAACAGCTGTTGTATTTTATTCTAGAGCTGTGTCTTGAATATTAGAACACTTGCCTGTGAAAGGACCATATTGTTGGGCTGTGGCATGGACTACAGCTTCTTACAGGAATATCAGGTATTCATACTGCAGAAGCTGTCTGGAGAAGTTTGTATGTGAGAGGTCTTCTTGTCCATGTAAACTCCTTGTGTTTGTATTTTGCTTGACAAAACATTCTTGGCTGCAGAGCAGTGCTACAATCCTGTTGTTATTATGCAACGTCCCCTCACACTGGATACATTGAGTCAAGAGCTCACATTGCACTGTTAAGCCCATTGGCCAAGAGAGGTGGCTGTGGAGCAGAAAAAAGATTGCTTTCACGTTCATATGGGAAATGCTGGTGTCATATCTGTATAGATGGATAAGACGGCTAAGCTAGAGTGTAGGAGAGAATGAGTTTTAAAATCGTGTTCATTGCATGAGACTTGGCAGTATGAATCCAGATAAATGTAAGACAGAGAAACGAGAGAATATAGTATGTGAGAACTGAGTTCATCATTTATTCTCTCCATCCTTCTCTTAGTCCTTTCCCCATTATTAAGTAAAAACAAAATGGGATGTAAAAAGGAGAATTTCTTCAGTTATATTGTTTTATAAGATGTTCTTCATCAGATTACTTTTGATAGAAATGTTTTTGTTCAGACTTTTTGTATGTTATCATAGACAGAATGGCTGAAATTTTATTTATTTGTGTACAGTCATTAAGGTTACAGAAAATAAAATAAAATCTCCAATCCCTGGGGAATATCCTGACCTGAGTACTTTTAATTGACTGTGGGGGTTGTTTAGTATGAATGAGGCATCTGTACTGTACTCTCAAGATAGGGTTTCCTCAACAAAGGAGTGAGGAGAGCTCTGTATACTGTCAGTTTTCCTGGTGTTTTTGCAGAGGTAGCCTGTGTGGAAGAGTGGCAATCTGCTCAGCAGGATTGTAAAAAATGTTTATAACCAAAAGCAACATTGTCAGATTTCTAGTAACAGAGGAATATATTTAGGGAAGAGAAATTCAAAAGGTAGCTGTTCCAAAGATTGTGAATGCCTCAGTTTTGCATCTGTCCTGTGGATGACCAAACGTGTTACTGCCTAGAGGAGAATGGGGAATGAATGGAAATGAAAGGAGACTGTGTAAATAGATTTGAGTATTAAAGCTCCGCAACCTTGTTTGATTGTCTTACAGATTTGAGATGTAGATGGTCTATTCACTTAGTTTACTTGGGTCTTGGAGTATGCTTGGAAATCTACTGCTGCTACTCAGCTAGTGACTGCCCAAGTAAGTTATGTTTAGCCTTCAGTGGAGATAGGTAGATGTCTACCTAATTTTTATTTAAATCCATGGGAATTTGGCACCATCACCTTTAAGAATCTGTCCGTTAACCTCTGGGGACAGACACACTCTCCATGGGAGCTAAAATCTGACTCCTTTACCTTGCTCAGTGTCTGAGCAGTTGCAGGATTCATGGCTTAATCTGATTATTCAAGAAAGCAACGACAAATCAACTTCCTTACAAGCATCCATGCGCTTTAGACAGGTGCCACCAGGAGCCTTTTAAAAAGTGTTGTTGCTAAGACAGGTAGAATGTGTGACAGTGGCAAGACCCATCAGAATTTTCAACTAGGTCTTATAAAAATGAGACTAGAAAAACTGGCTTGAAACCACTACTCAGTGTACATTATAGATGCATTTGGTTTCCCATTCGTAAAATGGAGATGGTGGTCTTTCCCCAGGGCACAGAGAGATGAGGAGAAATACATTAAATTCAGAGCTGCTCAAATAGTAATAGCGCTATAAAAGAAGGAGAAATGGCATTCTGGTACTACAGTGTTGTTGTATCATGCTATTCAGGACAAGGATTGTCTCAACCACCCCTTTGACTATTTTGAGCAGCATAAATAGTAACAAAAATAATTCAAGCTGAGGGATATATAAGATAAGGGTGAGACAGAACAAAGAGATGGTGGAGAATGAAGGAAGCATGCTTACTGTCAGCTTTGAAATATTGCAATTTAACTACTGTACATTTCCCTAGACTTTCTTTTACTTTAAAATACAGATTTCTCTCCAGCTGCTCTACATAGAAACTGAGATCTACTCGGCAAACGAATACCTCCTCCTACTTTTCCAAGCAAAGAAGAAAATCTTCTAACATCAGTATGAGTATTGAGAAAAATGGAAATGGCAGTGTTAACTCTCAAGGGTATTATGAAGATAAATTAGTTCATTTATTGAGTGAGAAAGTATCACAGGAAAACATAAGTGAGTGCAGGGAGGCCGAGGTTTTCTGTTACCGTTCTTACTTAGTTTGTAAAAAGTAGCATCTCAAACTTTCGAGAGCTGTGAACATAAAATTGAACATCTTTGTGAAAAATGTTCCTAAAGAACATGAGTATATATATGAAGAAGAATATACATGAAGAATAAATTGATGTTTACTGTCTTAGGTTAGCACAGAAGCAGTAAAGCAAACAGCAGTATAAAATTGTAATACGATTGTTCTTCTCCAGTCTTCTATAAAAGTACAGGAAGTGTACTGATGTGTTAATGGCTTTGAAGTGCCAGCAGACATTCACAGGGAGACAGAAAAGGAAAACTACAAACTGTCAATTTCATTGCAGGGGAGAAACAAGAACTCTCTGAACAAAAAATCAGAATCCAAATCTGTAGTTAACGTGTTACGTGTTACACCAAAACCTTGCCTGATCTGAATAGCATCAGCAGGATTTTCTGCTTAGTACTCAAATTAAATTCAATTTGCAAGAAAAAATAAAGCGCTCACAACGAAACGCTTAATTTTTTTCTACTGTTTTTGCCAGTTATAGCTTACTGTGTAATACCTGTGCAAACTATACAGAAAGCATATATTTCAGTTTGTATACACATAAATAAAAGTTTTAGATGCTGCAGCTCAGGGCTAGACAACGTGAGTTTTAGTGTGCATGGAAAAACTAAGTGTTGTTAGGTATTCCTGAGACGCGTTGAATTGTATTCTCACCTATTATGAACAGTGTGGATCAGAGACTGAAGTACTGAGTTAAGGCTGCATAGGGAACACTAGGCAATGAATAAAAGTACCATCCATTTAATGTCATAGTCATGTAATGGTTAACTTACAATGTGTGCTCAGGGTTCCCTTGTTGTTTTTTTTTTTTAAACACTACCTATGAAAAAATTCCTGTTGAGCACAACTGGCAAAATGCTTAAATCCCAACTGTCAAAATACTGAGTTATATAAACTTCTTTTTTGCTGTAAATGAAAGTTTTATCTTTTCTGTTTCTTGTTACAAAGCAGATGTGTTGAGATGGAAATATCTTATTATGACACAGACTGAAGTGTGCTCTTAACAGAACATAATTCCAAAACAATTCTTCTTCCTTGAGGCTACTTCCTGATCAAATAGCTTAAAAATTACTTAATATTTTTCATGTTGAATACTTACTCATTGGTAAGATTGAAAAAATGAAACAGATCATCAAAATGGCAATATTTTAATGAAAACGTTTTTATTCTGAAAACAGCAAAAGAGTTTGCCATTATTAAGATCCATGAAGCAGGAACGTTAATGGGCTTTCCTTTGGAAATATATTTCACGTACGGTGTTATCACTTAGAATATACACCTTTAGAAAGTGCACACTTATCAATTTGCCCAGACATTTTGCAGCTTTCTAAGAACCACTCTGAGTACTTCAAAATTCCCTAACAATGTCATATTATCTTCCTTCTGTCTGCTGGGTTTTATTGCAAAAGCCTTCCTGGTTTTACATAATCTCTTCCTTATAATGATGGTAGCTTAAGAAATAAATTATTTTCTAAAGCTGCCATTTCAGTGTGGAACACGTGGGTCTCCCTAATTACTGCATAAGTGCTAGCCTGATGAGTGCTAATAGACACATTTAGTTGTTTCAGTTGTGAATGCCAGCGAAGGGAGCAGTTTACTGGATCAGTCTGGCAGTGGTATGTAGCTATATATCACAGGTCTGCTGCACTAGTGCCTACAAGGTGTTACCATTGCCCTTTCATATATTTTAAGAGGTGACCAAGGGGGTTAGAACAATAAACTCTTACCACCAGAGACAAGATAAAGTAGTTACTCAGATCACAAGCTGTCTCTCTCTTCCTTCCATCTCTTCATTCCCTGTGGCCATGTCATATTACATACCAACATAGCAATTAGCAAGCTATCTTCAGAGTGAGAAGAAATAACAGAAGTGAGAGGGAGATGGACAGGTGGTGTGTGAAAGCATGCATGCTCAAGCCATTCGTTCTCTTGACTGCTATATTAATTTTTAAATGTTAAATAAAAGCCCCATCCTGTAGTATTTCCACAGACTGCTGGTACTGGCAAATACCCATCAACATGTAAAGCAACTCCTTGCTTTCAGAGGCTCCAAATGTTGCACATCTCTCCTTAGCCCTTGCAGTCTCTTTACCTTACCCTTCCGTCTCACAGTCAGCTAAGATGAAAGTGTAGATCCTGTATTACCATCCTACCTGTGTTGTCTCTGCCTTTACCCGGATGCAGATGAACATTGTTTTGCTGGGTTACATGTTCTTCCAACCAGCTGACTTCTTGATCGATTTTAATAAGATGGAGTATGTGGTCAAGTGCACCTATAATCAGTGAGCAAAGCAGTGTTGCAGCACTCTTGATTTAGTGTGCTTTAAGCTGGACCATATCTATAAATGTACAGCCCCAGAACTGATGGAAGGGATGCTGTTGTGGTTTAACCCTAGGGTACAACTAAGCCCCCTGCAGCTGCTCACTCATGTCTCCTTGGTGAGATGGGGAAAGAGAATCAAAAGCCTAAAACTCATGGGTTGAGATAAAGACAATTTAAAGGGTAAAACAAAAAAACAAACCCACATACAAGTAAAGCAAAACAAGGAATTAATTCAATGCTTCCCATATGCAGGCAGGTATGCAGTCACTCCCAGAAGAGTAGGGCTCAGTCACGTGTAACCATGACATGGCAATATGTCATAACTACGAATGTCATCCCCTTCCTTATTCTTCCTCCAGGTTTTTATTGTTAGCATGATGTCATATGATGGGGGATATCCCTTGAGTCTGTTGGTGTCAGCTGTCCCAACTGTGTGCCCTCCCAGTTTCTTGTCCACCCCTAGCCCACTCACTGCTACAGTAGGGTGAGAGGCAGAAAAAGCCTTGACTCTGTGTAGCCTCTGCTCAACAATGACAAAACCATTCCTGTGTTATCACCAGTGTTTTCAGCATAAATCCAAATCATACAAGCTATGGAAAAAAAATAACTATCCCAGTGAAAACCAGCATACACTCATGATTCCTTTGGGGCTGTAGCCATCAGTTGGATGACAGTAGAGATATGTAGAGTTTAGAATGAAAAACAGGCTGATATTCAAGATGCAAGCTTTGTTTGTATTTGTTACAGCTCTTTAAAAACAAGCTAGAAAATACATTTTCATCTTTCACCTTGTTTCCTGAACAATGTATTCTCCTTATAAATATTTCAGGCCTCATTTAAAAGCTCAGGTAGGATACTAGTATAGTAACTCCAACTCACCAAACCAGTTCTAAAAATGGATCATTAGCTGTTTTCAGACTTGCCTTTAAAAGTGCTCAACAGGAATGCATGTAAAATCCAACACCGGCTAGCTTTTGGCAGATGGTTCAGCTCAGGGGTGAGAACTGGGACAGAGTAGCCCCAAGAACCCAGGCTATATAAACTCATAATATAAACATGAGACCAGCTAAACCCTCCAGCACTATGTTATCTGCTTGAGAGTAGTGTGATTGCTTTTCAGGGCACAGTCCATGTGGTCTCAAGCATCTGTATAATAGCTAATTGGATGAAAGATATGTGTGTTTCCACCACAGTATTCAGAGCATGCTTGTCTTTATTGTAAACCAACTAAATGGTAAAATAGACAATGCAATTAACTCTTACTTACCCTGCCACCTTTCATGAACATTGTCTTACTACTGTTTTTAAATTCCACAAACCTCATGTCAGGTGAAACACTGTACAATAGGAAGGATATAATAAAGAACAGTGATAGATTTTAGAGGACAACAGTGCACGATTTATGAGCAGGTGATTTATATGACTTTATCACATTTGAGGTAGTTATTATGTTTGCCAATAAATTTCTCAGCCAAGGATCATTTTTCATTTTAATTTTCATTTTACAAAAAGTATTACCATAAATGAAAAAAACCCACACTGTTTTGTAGAACTACCTTTGGATTTCAGACAGACCTTCAGGTGTGACAGGTGGAAAGCTCTTAGAACTGAGTTATTCAGAAAGAAAGAAGAACATTTTGGAGAGCTTAAATATACTGTGCTATTATTTGAGAACTCTATAATAAGGGAAAATTATATTACTTTATAACTTATATTGAAATAGAATTACCTTTTTAAAGAAAAGTACATTGTGGAAGATGTGTAAAAACTACATCTGAAGTTTGCCTCAGAATAAAATTTCAATGACTGAAATCTTCAAGGCATTCGGTCAGATGGGTATCATTTCCATATAGGTGCTGCATATATTGCTGTGTCATGGGAAAATTTGTTGACTCAGGAATAACTACAACCAACAAATGACTTGAGGTCCACTTACCCAATCTAATTATCTGTGCACTATCTCCTCCACAGAGGTAACCCAGATAAAAGGGAGTGAAAGACATGTCTGTAACTCTGTCAACTCTGCTCCCAGTTTGGTACAACTTCCCCATGTCTTGGCACTGCAGGTCTAGAGCTTAGGACTGCAAGCATCTCCCAGCCATCTACTTCCATCAATCCTTTTATCACTTCCTGCCAAGTCACTTAAACCTGCTTGGGATTGTTCTTTGTATTCCTTATGGAGAAATAATTTCTAATGCTCTGTCACCTCAAATAATCTTGAGATATGTTACTTCAGGTATTGGTGGCAGAAATTGCCATACAGCTTTCAATTGGTTTTAACATTAGTATTTTAGCCATGAAAACTTTAACCATTTTTTATTTACCCTGTCGTTTTTTCTCACCTTCTTTTTCCTAGCAAAATTAATAGGTAATGGAAAGATTTGAAAATAAAACATCCCAGGATAAAAAAGAAAGATTTTTAAAATAAACATGAAGTATCAAGTTGATGAAAATAATTTTTCATTTTCAAATTTTCAGAGTGGAAACATTGCCAAAGTAATTTTTTAGGAAGTTCAAACTTACCTAGTCAAAATCTTTGTCGACATACTTTTTTTTTTCTGAATAAAACAAAAATTCTAACTAGTATTGTTCATTTTACTTGTAAAATTATTATTGCTCTACTTCCCAGTCAGCCTGTGATGCTTGTGTGTTAGCAATAGCACTGAAGCCACAACTATGATGGAATCAATCTTACCCCACTTTATCTTTGTGAGTTTTAAATTTCTAGAGGAATTTGACCTAGTTTTAATTAGTAAACAGCCTTTAAGTGAGACAGGCCTCTTTATACCCCAGTACCTTTTAACATATGCCATTAAGAATGCAATAAAACCTCTTCTATTCGAAGCTCTTGGGGGTGGAGGACAGCAGTGGGGAGGTCCTAAATTTTGGACAGATCAAACAGATGTTTTAGGAAGTTGCTGAGTGCATGATGCTTTTCTTTTAATGCCTTTTTGAAACCAAGGCTGGATTTAGTTACGTTGTTTCTTACTTTGGGAGTTCATTGACTCTATGTCATACAATCATACTAAATTCTAAAGCTGTTGTTCGATACATAGTCTTAAATATGCTTGTCTGCATCAGTAAAAGTTGTAGTTTTACTCCAGATTACAAAAAAGACATGGGAATTGGAGCCTGATATCCTAAAAATGTAGCAGAATAAAAACAATCATCTCAGTTTTCTCAGTATATATATTTATATGTTTTTTCCTACAGTTTCCTACTCTTTTTGATGTTATATTAAACCTAATTTTCCCTGCTGTAAACAGGCAGTGCTTCAGTATGGGAAGCTAACAATGAGAAGAAATTTCCTCAGCTTTGAGGAAAGATTTCATAATTTGATCTGTTTTTTTTTTAAAACTGAAACAAAATCCAGGAAAGCCACCCCTTTCTAATTCAACAGTATATTTTTTCACATAACATTTTTAGGATATTTACACCTACTGTCATTACACATTGTAATTACCTAATTGCACATCTTAATTACATATTCTCATTATTTCATCATGCATGCTACAACAATTAAGTAATTAGATCTAATAGTATAAATTAGATCTAATTGTATAAATACATGACAATGACACAAAAATAGCCTGAAAGAATGATGAAGACTTTAATTAAAATGCATAGAATGCTCTATATGCCACAAACTTGTGCAATCAGAGGAACATGCAGCATTATACTGATTCTGTGCAGTGATGGTTAGGACTGTTTGAGGACTCCTACTTTTTTTAAACCAAAAGTGCTGAGTGCTCAAAGAAGTTTGTGGTAATTATCTTCAGACATTGGATAGTGAGTTTGTTTGCAAATTTGGGCCTGATATTGAAATGCCACAATGACTACACTTCAGTGCATTGGTAGGTGTGCACCAAGTATGTATGTTGTTGCTTACTTCGTTGATCTTCTAGGCTATGTAGGCCCTATGCATGTATTTATTTAATCTATATCTCACTTCAATCAGATTTCATTTTCCTCTTGGTGACAGAAATTATAGGCTACAGCTGCCCCAAACCACTCAACTCAGAAGTACATAGTCTGACCACTGTTTTCTGGTACAGTTTTAACTTGTACCAAATAGCATATTACCAGGTAATGCTCGTATATGTATCAGGAGACAGCACAAGGGCTATTTCCAAAGACACTAAGAATGAATCTACCCTGTTCTGGGTGTGTGAGCAGAAGTTTTTTTTTTTTATTATGGACCCTAACTGTTCAGTTGCACTCACCAAAGATGTCCTGGAATGAACATAACTTGTCCAGATTAGTTGAATTGTGTTTGTTTGGCAAAGTTTTGGTAGGAGTGTGGCTACAAGGGTAGCTTTTGTGAGAAGCTGCTAGAAACTTTCTCTGTGGCCAACAGAGTCAATATCAATAAGTTCTAATATGGACTTGCTGCTGACCAAGGCTGAGCCAATCAGTAATGGTGGTAATGCCTGTGTGATAAAATATTCGAGAAGAGAGAAAAAAACCTGTGCAATACCAGTAGCAGACAGAAGAGAGGAGTGACGCTGTGTGAGGACAACAACTCTGAAGACATCAAGGTCAGTGAAGAAGGAGAGGAAAGAGTTATGGTAGGCATTGGCTGGGGTAGACTGTTTCAGAAGGCTTACGTGCCGTGGAAGTGACTCATGCTGGAAGAGGTCATGAAGATCTACAGCCCATGTGAGGGACTCACATTGGAGAAGTTCTTGGATTGTCTCCTATGAGAGGGACACTACGATGGGTCAGGGGAAGAGCGTGAGGAGTCCTTACCTGAGGAGGAGAAAGCAGCAGAGACATGGGATGAACTGACTGCATCTCCCATTCCCTGAACCCCTGGGCCACTGACAGAAGAGAGAGAAAATTGTAAGGAGATTTTAGTCCAAGAAAAATCATAATCTGATTTAATTGGTAATCAATTATTTTTTCTTACCAAAGTCGAATCTGTTTTGCCTGTGATGGTAATGTCTCCCTGTCTTTATCTTGACCCACAGGCCTTTTGTTAATTTTTTTCTCCTCTGTCCAGCTGAGAAACAGAGTGATAAGGCAGCTTTGGTGGGACCCTGGAGTCCCATCAAGGTCAATCCATCACATCAGTTTTTTACTAAATGTACAGCCATGAAGCCGATTTTTAAGATCCAATATTCTTGATTTGTGTCCCATTGTGATGAGACTGTTCATGGTCATCATATTATACCTCCATAAATGCAACTTGTTAGTGAGGCCTTGATACACCAGTCACACTGTTGCTTTTTGCCACAAAGAGCCTGGCAAGTGGAAATATAGGCTGAAGTATACAACCAGATGGACATTTATTTTCTTTACAAAGAAAGGAAATTTGTTCTCTACAAAAGAGTAAAGGCTTGTTTGCTATAATTACATGTCTCAGCTCTGAATAGAGAATACCTTGCTTCTGGTTGCCCTGTGTAACAGAGGTTGTACTCCAGCTGTGGGCTTGGTCAAAAGAGGGGAGTGCATATGGGCAAGCAATAGATGTGTATATAAAATGTCATAGTAAAACCAAGCAATTTCATATTTTGGTAATTTTTTTTGTGTTTCCAGAAAGCTTCACCAAATTAAACTGAAATTTCTGTCAAAATAGGCAGCAATTTTTGCAGCAAAAATTATCTGTCTGAAACCTCCACAAAATTTAAACGGAGAATATTTTTCCTCTCTACTAAATCACTTTATTTCGTAAAAGTAAATGGATTTTAAAAATATTGATTGATGTATTGTAACCATTCTGAGAATTTGCTTGCAAAGACTTCTTGACCTTCAAAGCTTTCTTTCATAAGCCAGTCAACTCAAGGAGAAGCAGCAATGGCTTCAGGAAAAAAAACACCAAAACAACCAACCAAATTTTAATTGCATGTTTCATTGAAGATTCATCAAATTGATCTTTTCAATTTCTCAGTATATACCAGCCTTTTGTAGCACAAAGGAGAACATGTCCTGTCTGAGAGTTCTTAAAGTTATTTTACTTCTTTTATTTGCAACAGAATGTGGTAGTTTGACCCT
>WBNH01006667.1:45936-207746 GCA_013401255.1 Urocolius indicus | reverse complement strand
AAGGGACAGTACCAAGCCTGTTGTGCTGATGTGGTCCTGGGCTAGCCCTGAAGAGCCTCAGGATCACTGCTGGGAGTCACAGTGGTGACATTCCCCAGGCTCTCCCATGCCCAAGCAAACCCAGAGAAGCTCTTGTTTCTCCACAGTCCTCCCAGCCTCAGGTTCAAGCTGGTCGTGAAGTTGACTACAGAAATGGCATGAATTTAACCTGTGAGCACCTGTTTGTCAACAAGACTGCTCTGACTGTGCTCTGGGGTTGTATCTTCAAGGCAGCCCAGGGGCTGAGGCTGGCAGGCTGCACTGCCCTCCAGGCAGGAGCTGTTGCTGCCGAGGGAGCGGTCAGCAGGCACATGCCCAGCCGTCTGCCATGACTGCGGGCAAGGGCCTACAAGCCCACAGGAGCCCGGGACAGGTGTTTTTTGCTGCTCTCACTTGTGGAGGCATTGCAAAGTGTGGGAGGGTGCCGGAGACTCTGTAATTATAGCCTGTGAATTTAAATCCCACAGTTTGCAGGAGCTCTGGGATATTTCATGCAGTGTAAGCTCAGCAACACCTTCGTGACAACATGAAGACTCATAAGTTCTTGCCTCGCTGTAGCAAGGTGCAAGTTTTCACTCATTAACCCTCGCCCAACCAGTGACTTCTGGAAATGATGGGGGAAAGGTAAAGGAGAACACTCAGAGATACCTGAGATATCTCAGGGGTTATTCCTAGTTGCCTGCTTGGATTTTTCCCTGCCTCTGAGCATACAGCAGTAAATAAGGTGAGAGGTTCATGTACTCTCTTTGAATTAATCACCCAAATTAACCCCTGCTATGTATACAGAGGCACAGTTCCTATCACTCTCAATTACTCTCCCCCAGCTCCCCATCTCCTTTTTCACTAAGCATTCCCTTTTAGTTAAAGAGGATGATATTGGGCTCTCAAATTCAGAGACATCATCTGATCCTTCACGCTCTGCATCTTGGTTTCCCTCCCGCAGGGGAGAACAGCAGGGCTCCACGAGTTCCTTGCTGATACATGTAAAGTGCTTAGAGAGAATGATTTTCAAGTAATAAGTCCTAGTTATACACATTGTTTCAGCATTGCCTATTATCTTAGTGTATTTATTTAATAAATATATCTGTACTCTCTACTTTGGAGGCCACGATCTGCCCTGTTTATCACCTGCAGCCTCAGCAATGCTTTAGCTCACCCTCCTGCCGAGCACTTCACCTGCTCTCCTTATTTATGCAGACATTCCCCCTGCCTAACATTCATGCCTTCACACCCAAGGTTTGTACTTGCAAATTGGGGGTGAGATGTGTGGAGGGCAGCTGCCTGCAGTGCAGGCAGCCTGGGCTTGTCTCCAGCACAGGGTGCTCAGCCAGCAGCTCTGAGGCCAAAGGTCTCTCCCCCTCCAGACCCCTCTGTGATGCTAATCACCACCAGTATTCCTGTGTTTTTGGAATGATCTTAGCTTTGAATAAAAATATAAAAGCCAATTCCATCTATTGCTTCATGTAGCATAAGGGAAGAGAGCTTGTTGGTCATTTCTTGCCCTGTGGCTACTGCTGAGCTCCCTGACAGTCTCTGGAGGTCTCTCAGCTCTGCTCCTGCACGGCCTTTCCCCAGGAGCTATGGGAGCTTTGCTGACATTAATTCCCACAGACTTGTGACAACAGTACTGAATTATACCTTAACTACCTGAGTTTTCCTTTCTCAACCTGAAATATGCAGAAGCACAGGCTGCTCCAAGTCTGAAAGTCCATCATTCACCCTCTTACCATAACTCACAGAGCCAATGGGCTGTTTCCTCTGGAATAATAAATATACCTTGAAATGGAGGTGAAAATAGGGCCAGAGAGTGCTGGGATTACTGGGGCAGGCACCCACATGTTCATATTGCTCCTCCTCCTCTCTCTATCAGCAGCAGCTCTTCCTGCTCAAGTGCTGCCCCAGGCCTTGGATGGGGATGTGGGAACAGATATTTTTGGCCCCTCTTGAGTGAGGAGAGCATAAGACAGGAGCCTTGGTAAGAAAGATTTCCCTGACCTGGTATGGAAACCTAGGAGATGGACTGCAGCTAAGTAACATTGCACAAAGCTTTGCCTGAAGTATTTTGCTCTCCTTGTCCTGAAAGGATGGGAGTGATCATCAGAGTCTGAGAAGGGAATCTTCCTCCTTCCCAAAACTGTTTGTAGTTTGGGTTGTTACATTCCTAAGAACCCTTGGAAAATGTGAATAAGATACTTAAGTGAAAGGTGATCATGTACTGGAGCAGCAGCTTTGCACACAGCCATGGGTTTTCTAAAACTCAGAGAAATTTATTGTCTTTCCATCTCTGCTCCTCTGTCAAAAGTGAAAGCAAAGTTTGGAAATGACTGTAGGGAGAGAGAGGTGCTTGTAGATAGACAGAGAAACTTTCTGTGTGCGACCAGAGAAAGCAGTAAGAGCCAGGTGAAAATTCTGAGTGAACACTGGAGAGTTCTGGCTCTGTGTATGCACATCCTTCCCTGCAGCTCTGTAACACACCTGGCAGATGCAAACCAAAAGCATCTGAGCTTGAACTTCCCCACGATCCAGGCGTGAGCACTTCAGGTTGGTTAGTTGTAAGAAATCACAAGAGAGTTGGGAGATGTTGAGAGGTTTTTTAGTGTAGCATGACCATACCCAGCACTTCAGCAAGGTCATGTCATAGATGGATAGATGTCTCTCCCCATCATGGCTGGCTTTGGCTTTTGTTGTGTTTGTGAGAGCAGAACAGCAGGTCTGAGCCTCCTGCCTGAGTGCAACTCCATTGACATGAGTTGTGAGACTCACACAACTGAGAGCAGAGCTCAGCCTCTGGCTTTGAAGCATCCTTGTCCCAAGAGATTTATCACTGAGGCCACACAAGACTTGAAAGAAAGGAAGCAGTTCTGGTTTGCAGCCTTTTCTTCCTACCAGTGAATACACGTGGGACCCTTCATACTTTGGAGGTCTTTTTGCTTTGTCAGGACCTCAGGGCTGTTCACAAAAATATTATTTAAAAGTAAAAATCACTTGTTGAGTGGGTTCAGCTCGTTGTGGGCCTGGTGTCGGATCACACTTGGCCAGTCACAGTTAGTCATTGCATAAGGACAGGCGAGTGGGAGGCAAAGGGTTACGAGCAAACGCTGGAGAAAGGAAAGATACGTATCATTAAATAAAAATGTGACCACCCATGATTACAAGTGTTGTAGTCCTCCTTTTAACAAGCACACACCGTACTTTCATTAACCCGGGCCTGCCTGAATAGCAGCCTGTCTGGCCAAGCGGGCAGTGATTTTGTAAAAGCTGTCCCTAATGACAAAGACAGGCCACCTACCCTGAACTTTTCTCTATGACTTTATTCTTCAGCAGTGCTCAAGTGTAAATAAACTTGTTTACTCCCATCAGGATGGTAATGATAATGAAGCCTTATTTGTTTCCCCACAATGACAAAGTTATTTGTGCTTAGCCCAAGCAGAGAAAGAGAAGGGAGGGGGCGAGGAGGGGGTGAATGTGCAGTTCTGCTTTATGGTTTCTCCATAGGCAAAGTTGCTGCAGTCAGTGTTTTCCTCTGCTCTTCATTGTCTGTGATGGGTCATTGAGGGAGAACTTCGCATCCTGCAGCTTCCCTGTAGAGCACAGGCTGGGAAGGGTGAAGAAAAGGGAGTAATAATAAGGCAGGAGTGAAGCGAGGAGTCAGACAATTTGGGAGGGAGAGAGTGAGTAAGTGAGAGGGAAGGGGAGGTATCTGGTCAGACTCATGAGTCACTATAGAAAATGTACAGAGCAGCACAACCTGATGTTTGGTTAAGGCTTTTTCCATTCACTGGTATGGCTGAGGCATTTATGAATCACAGCGACGGTGGCTGAGAGGATGTACAGAGAGGCGCAGGGTGCAGCCCAGAGGAGTGAGGGGAGAGGCTGGAAGGGAATGAGGCATCTCTGGGGTAAAAAAAGGATGAAGTGAGGGTGTACTCATGGGTGGCTCAAGCTGACCTAAGGCTGCTGTGACAGAAAGGGCCCCTCCTGCCTGCACTCACCCTGCTCGTGTCCCTTTGCCTCTCCCTTTCCCAGGGTCTGGGCAGCCACGTAGGTGAGGACCTGACTGAGATGGAAATCCATCCCTTCATTTTTTGATATGGTTAGTTTTCAGCTGATGGTGCTGATGGTGGAGAAAGCATGTATGGAAAAGCTTTGTTTTAAGTGTTAAAGCAAACAGTTGAAACCTGGCTTTTGTAATCATTGCTCGAGCTGAGGGCAGAAACAGGGCAATGTGGTCCTGGCTCACTGTGGCCATACCAGGGCAGGCAGTGCAGATTTAGCTTGTGTTTGTTATTTGCAGCTTCCTGAAAAAAAACAAACCCAAACAAAAGAACCATGATTAACTAAAAAGAAAAATATGATTAAAAAAAAACACACAACACCTCCTGAAGGATGGAAGGAAAAAGCCAGTGTGGATAAAGTGCCCATTAGCAGGCTCCTCAGGAAACCCCAGTCAGCAGCTGCAGACTCCTCTTCCAGTGCTGGGGAGGCCAATGTGGCCCAAAGCTGGAGGTGATTTTGCAGGGAATGCACCCTGCAGGGTGTCCTACACAGGGGAGGAGATAAAGATGAGAGAGGTGGGGAAACCACAGCCCAATCCAGAGGTGCAGAAGGACCCAGAGCTGTGCAGCCCTTCCCAAGTGCAAATGGGTTTAGCAGGAGGTGAGAAAGCAGCAGGTATCTGAAAGGTGATGAGGCACTTGGTAGGAATTAGAAATGCAAAATCCCTTCAGGCAGCAGATGTTACATTCCTGAATTACAGACAAGTATGTGGTGTTACTCTGCCACAGCAGCATCGGGGTGCAATCTGCCCTCAGCTATAGCAGAGCTCTGCACTCACACCACTCAAGTCAGGGGCAGAAACCAGCCTCCTCAGGGATACACACCCCTAAAGCAGCTGCTGGTTTTAAAGCAGTAAATAGTGCCTTGTAACAGAGCTTTTGTGGGGTGACTCTCACATCAGAGGCAGCAGTGGATCCCCCAATTCCCCCTCCTGAGCAGGGTGCTGTGAGTTCTGGCCCTGTCCGTGCTGCTGGCTGCTAGATAGGCACCAGAGCACAGGAACCACATGGTACCCCTTTGATTTTTTAACGAATTCCCTCCATTTTGCTCGTGTAAATCAGGCTGCTAAGCTTTCTGGAATGTATTTGTTCCCTGTCTGACTGCAGTGGCAGAAGTTTCACTCAGACTTCCCATCAGTGTCAAGGTGACTTTGTGCAGCACAGAAACTGTGCTGCCAGAGAAACTCTCCAGGAGACCATCCTTACAAGAAGACCTCGTTCTCTTATTCTGGCTTCCACCAAGCACAGCAAACACTCAGAGCTGTGACTCCAGGGCAAAACAGAAACAGTTAATTTGAGGTAATAACACTTTGCTCCTCTATAGCACCTTCTTCAAGGCCCTCAAAGTGCTTTTCAAACATTAATGCGTTAAAGCTTCGCAGCCCTCCTGATGGAAGTGAAAAGGGAGGCGAAACACAGCACAGCAATGCTACACAAGCTCAGAAACTCTCCAAATTGTTTCCATGGGGACTGAAGCACAGCCTCCTCTACTAACAGCCGCGGGGATCAGCCCACCCCTCCCAAATGCCAAGGGAGCAGAGCACACTGCTTGCCTGGTGAGATATAGAAACTGAGGAGAGTGTGAAGAAGTCTGGCTGGGAAAAGATCTTTTCTGCTGAGGAATGTACCTGTGTAACCCTCTGGTCAAAGATGTCTAAAACCCAAATCATTGAATCCTCCTGAGCAAGCACCAGATTCTGACAAATGGTGGTTTGTGTGAAGCTTCTTAATTTATAAGAACGAGAAAGTCCAGGCAGGGCTAAGGAGCTGTGCATGCAGCTCAGCTTGAAAACCTTCCCTGTGCTGCACAGCTCTGCTATAGCACCAAGCCACCCAGCATCGTTAATGACCTTGCTTTCTCAACTCATGTGAGGCGGCACAACACAACGCCCTTCCCCACACCGCCCCCACTCCTGCTCACAAATAACAAGTGGCACCTGCGAAACCTCTGGCACCACCTCACAGGCTTTCTCGAGGACTTTCACCCCACGCCTGTCTCGTTTTGACATCGTCTAGCGAGGAAAACCTGACAGGAACTCTAACACAGGGAAATACAGGAGCCAAACTCCCTGCACAAGCCGCCTTCGCTGCATGACTAAGGATGCAGATGCCCTCAGGCTGTAGAAGCAGTTGCATCTGCACCCAAAAATCACACTATCTTCTTCCCTCTTCCCTTTCCAGCAGTCTGACCAGAGCCAACTGCTCTGCTTGGCCTCACGTCCGCTGTGAGAAGGGCTGAGTTTCTGGGTTTCCAGCTCTGCACCCTTTGACCACAACACTGCAGCCTTTCCCTGCAATGCCGAAGCTGGGCTCTGGGGGAGAGGTGTGTTAAGAGCTCTGGTGTTATCAAAGATCCCAAAGCAGAAACTGAATGGTGAGAGTAGAGTTTTGGTTCTTAGCGTAGCTGTGCTCCAGTGTTGCTTCAGAGGCATTGACAAAGGTAAGGTAAGGGCCAAGTGCCTTTTCTCTCTGTGACAGACTTAATATGGGAGAAAATTGTTCCAGGGCAAACCCTGAAATTTTGCCTGGGACTCTGAAACCTGAAAAGACAAAATAATTGCATACATTAATTCATCTGAATGTCAAGAATTCGTCACTCAGATGTGGCTAAATGTTAGTTCCTAATTCAGGTTTGTTTCATCCAGTGAATTGGAATAATAACTACAATGGTAGGTCCAGCCTGTTTCAAACCAGAGATAAATCTGACAAGCAGCAGTAAGGAAATGAAAAGAATAAATGCATGATTAGGAATGAGTGGAACACATAAAAAAACCACCAAGATCAAGAAAAATAGCACAGTACAAGTTAATGGTGGGGATCTATTATGAACTATTATTTATATTTTGGAATTGATTGCTACAATAACTGTCTCGCAGACGATCCTGTTGTTAACTCTCAAGGACTTCAGCAGGCTCAGATTATCATTAATAGAAAGGACTCCCTTCAAGGCCTTTGAAACTTGGGATTAAATATTGTCCTAAATGAGAACCTGAGGTTAATGGTCAGTATTGCTGGAGTGACAAACTAAACTAAGAGCAGGAGGAATGTTCAGATTTGCCCTGAAAATCTAATTGCTTGAATTTCATATAAGTCTGAGATAAAACTGGGGTAGTTCTGAGATGGTCTGTCCCATTGCTGCTTCTTAGAAAGCTGACAATAATTGTATGGCTTGAAAATGCATTTCTTTCTGCATGAAGGAACTTAAAACATGTATTCTGTGTGAAAACAGCTAGTGTGCTCCCAGCCAGAATGATACAAAGAGCTGAAAGGGGTGTGAGGGATTTGGAGGAGAATGTGTTGCATCAACACATTGGCTGACAACACCAGTTTTGAAGGTTTAACCCAAGGTACCAAGGCTAAGAGGAGACAAGAGAACAGCCTGGCCCCTGCAACCTGCCCTTGCCAGAATCTCCTTGCCCTGTTCCAGGTGAGGAAAGACCACCAAGGTGGGAGGTACCACCTTCTCCCAAGAACACAAGGGCTTTTAATCTTAAATAACAATTACAGCCAATGCAAAGCCACGGCCAAAAGATTGTGGGGACACATGTAAGCAAGATTAATGTCAGAGGTGATGTATCTGTGTGAGTAGATGTACCATTTCTCCCCGTGTTCTCCTGCACAGACACACAACTAACAGTCAAGAAGAGGAGCTGCTGCTGAGGCTTATCTGAATATTTTGGGCCTAATTAAATTCCGAGTGCAAACGCTCTCAGCACTTTCCTTGCAAACAGCCTGCTGCTAAAAAATGTGATCAACATCCTCTCAGGTGTGTTTTTCAGAATCTAAAATCACCCAGCTAGGGTGCTGCCCTTCACAAAACTCCAAAATAGGGATACTCAAAACACAGGTGGGAGGCCAGGACAAGGTTAGAGGCCAAAAAAGTGTAGAAGGCTGTAAAAGGGTAAGAGGATGCGAAAGAGTAAGAAGATAAAAAAAGATCTGAAATAGGGGTACCAGGCAAAAAGAGAGTTGCACACAGGAAAAAAACAAAGGAGGCAGACTGGAAGCAGCATTTGCAGCCCCAGAAGGGGAGGGAGGTAACAAAGAATGAGAGGTTCAAAAAGGGATAGGAGGCTGGGAGAGGGGTGGCCAGCTGAAAATGGGGGCAGCAGGCTGAAAAATGGGGTGGTATGCCAAAAAGGGAGTGGGAGTTTAGAAGGCTGAACAGGAGGCCCAAAAGTGGGTAAGGCTGGAAGGGAGTGGAAGCCCTGCAAAGAGTGGGAGGTTGAAGAAGACAAGGAGGTGAAAAGGTGGGAGAGGGACAGAGGTGTCCTCCAAGAAGGCTCCAAGTGTTATGTTTTCCCATGGCTCCTGTGTTGCAGCAAGGAATGTGTCATCCATGCTAAAACTGGGGGACATGAATCAGGAAAAAAAGAAACAAACCTCCAAGATTTCAGAATGAACCTCAACACCCACCTCCAGCATTTGGAACCGATGAAGAACATCACATTAAACCAGGACCCAACAATAACTACGTAGCTCCTCAGCCCTGCTCACATGGAGCAAAACCAGAAAGGAGCTCAGCAGGAGAGGTGCTTCTGATGGCATTTATGGGCCTCTTAGCAGGGAGAGGAAGCATCTCCTAGTAAAAAGCTGAAGGAAACTCTCCAGCAACACCCTGTGATAACCACATGAAAGCCTAATTCCTGCCTGGTGGCCTTTTGTCAGGGAGCTGCCACTGGAGCATGAAATGTCACACACTGCAGCGAAGCAGCCTCGGTTTGCACCCTCACCCCTCCCTGGGCTGCTCCTGGAGAAAAACAGGGTATTTAAGCTGTTTATATCCTCAAGTGTTCTTTTACACTTGGGAACTGAGAGTGTAGCCTCAGCATCAAAGATAACTTCATAATAGCCTTTTAGTGGAAATAACCCTTATTTACGAGGAAGTTCTATCGCTAAGCTGAGATGTCAAATAAAAGCTGTAGGTATTACTCATAATGCACCACAAAAGTTGATTCCATACAAGGCCCTTTTTTTTTTTATTTTTTTTAAGCAAAAAAACTTCTCAAAGCAGCAATTTCAGGTCAGAAATCATAGAGAAAATCTTGGGTCCATTGAAGTCGGCACGAGCAATTTCCTTACCTGTGTTATGAAGAACATTTTAGCTTATGAAAGCCCAGCAGATTTATTTGATCTTCTTTCTTTTTATCATTTATTCTATTTGATTACTTTCTGTAGGTTTCAGTTGGACAGTGTGAGCAGGTTGGTGTCTTTACTGCTCCTTGTTAATTTAACTGTACCATTCCTTTGCCCGAGAACAGTGAAGAAGACAATGACATGTTCTTTCAATTTCTTTTAAAAACAAATAATTTAAAACCCAAGCAAACAATAAAACCTCACCAAAAAGGCAGCAAAACCAAACTGCTCTTATCCCTAGCCCCAAACTAGGGATATCAATTTTCTGCATCCTTCTTGTTGTTTTTCTAAGGTGACCAAAACCGGGGGGTTAAATTATCTCATGTTGTTTCTTCAAGAAGGGAAATGCTGACATTCAGAAGGAAAACCACTCTCTATTTCATGTCAGTCTCAAACTATATATCTTGGATAGCTGGTTAACCAGGGTATGTCACTCACACTCCTGGATACTGAAGGATATTAGAGAGTTAGAGCAGAATAACATAAGCCGTGACACCCATTCTTCTCAGACATACTTGTGTGCATTTCTCCCATGGTCTATCATAAAACAGGTAAAAGCCAAAATCACAAGTCTACTGATAGATCAGATTTTGATTCTTCCAAGACATTTCCACAGAGCAACTCTACAAGTTCTGTAGTACAGCCCAGCACAGCCCTACACAGACGTAACGTGTAATTCCCTTGGTTATTGCACATCCCACAGCAAAGCAAATCTCTGCCTGCCATTCTCTTACCATCACGGGAAGTTTTACCTGCTGAGATGCAAATTCAGACCGCAGGGAGCTAAGATCCCCCTCCATGACATGAATCTGATAGTCTTGTGTGTTGTTTGCCCAGAACTGTTGTGCTACATATTTAGAGCAGCTGTGATGTGCTGAGAAGAGCCTGGGACATGAAGATCATGTCAAAGTCACTTAATCTGCCTCATAGAAACATTTAAAATCTTAATTAATTAATAGTTGGGAAGAGTTCTTTGGCTTTTTGGGCAGCATGCTCCACAGAAACCATCTTAAAACAGTTCTGGAAACATCTGCCCAAGCAGCTTACAGCTCTTAAAGATCTTCAGAAGTTTGTGGGAATGTTACACACTTGCTAAAATACTTCCCCTCATCCCCCCCCCCCCCCCCCCAAAGCTTCAGAGCTCCATCCTATGCTGTCCAAAGAAACATAAATAGCGTGGACAGAGTTATTTGCAACACCACCACCATTTTAGCCTTGTGGTATTACCCATCCTTGTTCCCTCTCTCTTTCTTTACATGTAAGCCCAAGACAGAGGCATTGTATTAGAAAAAAAAAATAATAGGTTAGTTTTGAATTTAGTCAGCACAGGAATGAAACCAGAAGGAGTGCAGTGCTACCAGTTACACGGTAGATACATAACATAGCAGGTATCTTGCATGTTCAGCTGAACGTGCCATATAACACACCTTTTTGAAACGTTTACGTAATACATTTTTCTCATTCTTGCAGCTCCCGGCAGCCAGATTCTCATGTTAAGAAAACAAGGAAACCCTAACATCTGTGTGGTTTGGTGAAGGAGTGTTTGCAACCTCGGAGAAGTGAGCAAAAAAGTTATGTAAAAGGCCCAGGCGTGAAGTTTCTGTGAGTCAAACACGCCGTCTAGAGGTGGGTACCGCTTCTGCAAGTGCTCTTCAAAAAACGCAGACGGGAGCTATTAAACCACTCACAGAAAAGAAGAAAACTCACGTCGATAGAGGCAACAAAAATACCTGAATCAGAACCTTTTTTTCTTTGAAATAAATATTTCTGAGAGAGTTTCTTAAAAAAAAAAAAAACAACAAAACCCACAAAGAACAGGCACTTCTGTACCAAACCAAATCAGGCTCCCGTTTTCAAAGGCCTTTTGAAAAGAAAACCAGGTTACTGCTCATGCTTCAAACATCCAAAGGTCACAGGAGGCAGGTGCTTAGTCTCAGGGGCTGTGGCATGTATGAACAGAACAAATGCCTCTCTTGATAGTTTCTTTCAGGTTATATATTTGCAAAGATCTACTCAAAGGGGCAAATATGACAGGGCATGTAGGAAATTGATCTTCCTAGGTATCTCTTGCTGAGAAGTCCATAAACTGTGAAACTCCTGCTGAAGTCAGTGAGGACAGAGGAGACACTGCAGGGACTGTGGGAGCAGGAAAGCAGTGCCCCAGGTCTGGAAGACCTGAGAAGATCCTCAGTTTCAGCCCACAGTGAAACATTCCCTCTCTTGGTGATATTTTTAGCTAGTTTTTGAGGGTTTCCAAGCTTTGTAGAGCTCAGCAAAATGGATGCAGAGAACTGGACTCCAGCTTTCCTCAGTATTGATATATCTGATATTCATTAAAATAGTAAAGGGATAATGTTTGCTTTGTTATCTGTATTATAAATGCAGGGACTGCAGGGTAGCCTGAAAGCCAAAAGGTGAAGGTGAGAAATACTGCACTTCACACTCCTTCCCCACACACCTTGGGGGAATATTCCTACACTGATCTAATTGCAGGAACTGTCTGTAAACAAACATGTGTATTGAAATTCCCATATAACTAGGCATCACAACACAGAATCACAGGATGGTGAGGGTTGGAAGGGACCTTTAGAGATCATCTAGTGCAACCTCCTTGCCCAAAGCAGGTCCCATCTAGATCAGGTCACACAGGAACATGTCCAGGTNTCTTGAGCTGGGGAACCCAGAACTGGACACAGGACTCCAGATGAGGCCTCAGAGTAGAGGGAGAGCAGAGCCTCTCTCGACCTTCTTGCTGCCCCCAGGACAGCCATTGGCCTTCTTGGCCATGAGGGCACGAAGCTGTCTCATGGTCAGTTTATTATCAACCAGGGCTTCAAGGTCTCTCTCTGCAGAGCTGCTCTTCAGCAGGTCCATCCCCAGCCTGTCCTGGTGCATGAGGTTAAACATCTTGCACCATTTTATCAAACTATGTTTTCTTTGTGTCAATCTGTCTCAAGAATGTCAGAATTGGAACATTTCCCTGTGACAGCTTCATCCTTTAAACTCTGCAGATGAGAGAGCATGCAGAACAATATTTTCTAGAGCAGGATGAAGAGTTACCAGGGTGACACTTTGTAGTTTGCAGGATGCTGACAATGAGCCTCTCAAAAGCACAAGACCTTCACTGGAGCTGAAGAGGCCACAGAGACCCAATTTACCTCTGCTGTCACTGAGGTGTCAATGAAGATTGTGAATTGCCCCTGCCCTTTGCCTTCCTGGGTCTCTGTGACTATTACCTGTGTGTTAAAGCTGATTTCCTACGGACAAGATGCGACCCCTGGTACCAGGGATTTACCTTGGAAAGAGAGATGCTCCATGCCATTGCTTGTCTTTGTTATGCCAAAGGTCTGCTGCTTCCCTTTCTCCTCTGTCAGGCTCTCCTGCAGTTGTCTGCAATGCCAGTGAGAGAGCAAAACTATGTCTCCAACACACTTCTTTCTACAAAGACAGTGAAATAACAGTGGCAGCAGAAGCCTCTGGGTGTTTCTACTTTGCCCTTTATTGGTAGAGAGTATCAGGTTTCTTTCCCTTTTTCAGCAGGTGCAAATTAATTCATTAAAGTCTTCAGGAAGAAGAACTCCAATGACTCGCTTACATTTCAGGTCTCTGTGTAAATATATGGGTTAGGGGATTCTCAGTGGCTTATTGAGTGTTGGAACCAAGTTAACAAAATTTCCTAGATCTGTTTCAGAAACGCTTTGCCCAAACTTTGCCCATTTCAAGCATTCCTTGTCCTAGACCACAAATTCTTTGCCCAATTGCAGGTCCAGGCTGAGGAATTAACTACAAGCTGTTTAGCATACATCAGTATATAATAGTTAGATGGAGAATTATATCCCTCAGCCTGGGAAGCTATCCAGCATCTAGAGAAAGGTTTATGGTGGATTTTTTTTCAAGAGAGACAAGAACAGAGCTTCACTACCTACTGTGTTTTCAACAATGAAATCATAAAAGTTTATGAATACAGTTGTAGGAACAAATTTGTCACATTTTCAGTAAGAAAAGACAGGCTTGACACTGAGCAAGACATCCAGTGAGCCCCAAAAAGCTCATTGAAACCAGCCCCTAGCTCCTGCCAACACAGCAGGACTGTGCTGTGCAGTGCACTGACCGGCAGTGAGCTCTTTACTCAGGGTTTTTAGGATAACTGTGACATCAGAGGTAGAAAAAGCCTCATAAACCACAGGAACTTACCTCTTCCCAGAAGCATAGTGGTTTGCCTCATAAAGACCAGCAGGTGTAAGAGTGTCACCGAGGGACTTGATTTTGACCACAAAGACAAGTAAAAGCAAGTGTCTTGAGTAAATCTGAGCTGCTCAGTGATCTCTGACAGAGCAAATCTGCCAAGGCTAAATTGGCTGACTTTTAGGCCAAACGCAATGATTTATCGGTGTTGGTTGGGCTCAAATCCTGGAAGCTTTACTGAGATTAGAAGGAAACTTACTCAGCAGAGAGCAAAGCAGCAGCCAAAATTTGGCCTTTCTGACAGCTGGGAGATGTGGTGCTGAGGTGGAAGGCTTCGTGGGATTGAGCAGGGAAGGGGGTGAGGTGCCCAGAGCAGATTGATGCAATGGAGCTGTGTCCTGATCCCACCTTTGCAGGGCTTGTGCCAAATCCCAGTCCTTTTCCTGTGTGAGCTTTGGCTGGGAGCAGTCTCAAGGAGTAAATGCAGAGGTGGGAGCTGTGCTGCCTTATGTGAAACAGCAAATCTCTGCTAAACTCCCAGTGCTGCAGCACTGGGTGAGATTTAAACGTGTATGTGTGTGTCTGAGAGAGAGAGGGAGAGGAGGAATTCCTGAGGAGATGCAAAAGGTTGAAATGAGTCACTCCTCATCTTTTTGTCTAATTTGGTCGGTGATATAGGGTGTGATGCTTCACTGCCTCCTTGCTGAGCAGCCAGTTCCAGTGCAGTCAGTGAAAGGACTTCTCAGGATCCAGCCCATATATGGTGCAAAACAAGGCAGAGAGGAGTCGGGCTCAGACACACGCTGGCTGCAGGCGCTTCTGCCCTGCGTCAAGCCCGGGAGGTGGGATGCTGCTGTGCTGTGTGAAGATGTCGTGGCAGCAGCTCAAAACTGGGAGGCATCCCAGCGGCTTCCTCAACTGAAATGTGGTGTTCTAAAGCGGCATTTGTGTATTCAGTAACGGTCAGAGCAGCCAACGGGTCACAAATCGAGCAAATACCTCCTGGGGAAGGGAGGTATCGGGAAAGGGGGACAAGCTGAGCCCCAGCCTCTATTGGGGCCACACATCGGTGGAGGGGAGGACTAAGGGGCGTCGTGAGAGCAGCGCTGGGCTCTGCCTAAGCGAGGATGTGCCCCCTAAGCGCGGATCCGCGCCCTGGTCGGGGCCCCGCTCCCTGAGCCAGGCTCCGCTCCTCAGGCGGGGTTCGGCTTCCCCCTCGGAGCAAGCGGGAGGGAGGCGCCAAAGCGCCGGCAGGGGNGGGCCGGGCCGGGCCGGCGGCGGGAGCGGCGCCCAGAGGCGCGCGGGGAGGCGGCGGCTGAGCAGCGCGAGGGGTCACCGCGGCTCCGACCCCCCGTCCCGGGCAAGATGTGGCGGCGCTGGGAAGAGGGATGGGACGAGAAGAGGGAGCTCCAGGAGCTCAACTCCCGGCTGCGGGTCTTCGTGTCCCGCGTGCGGGAGTTGGAGGAGGAGAACCGCTTTCTGGCGCGGGAGTTGGCGGAGCTGCGGGAGCAGGAGCTGATCGGGCTCCGGGTGCCCGAGCAGGAGCTGGCTTGGCTGAGGATGCAGCTGGAGGAGCTGAGTCGGGCGAAGCTGGAAGCGGAGCTGGAGCGGGACGGGCTGCGGCGGGAGCTGGAGCAGCTGCAGGTGCTGGGCGCCGAGGTGCTGGCGATGCGGCGCCGCCTGCAGCCCGAGCTGGCCGGGCAGCGGCAGCTGCTGGAGCGGCTGCGGGGAGAGTGCGTGGCCCTGGAGGAGCTGCTGCTGGAGCTGCAGGCCGAGCACGGGCACCTGGCGGAGCGGCAGCGGCGGGAGGTGGTGGAGATGCGGGAGCTGCGGATGGACCTGGCCGCCTTGCCGCCGCCTTTAGCCGGGCTGAGCCTGGAGGAGCTGGAGGAGACCTACGAGATGCTGCTCAACCAGAGCTGCCGGGAGACCCTGCTGCGCTACCAGGAGCAGATCCAGGTGCTGCAGGAGCAGGAGGCGCAGCGGAGCCGGGAGGACCTGGAGCTGCTGCGGGAGGAGAGCCGGCAGTGCCGCCAGCACCTGGAGGACCTCCACCGCCAAGGCCAGGAGCTGTGCTCGCTGCGAGAGCGGCTGGAGCTGGAGTTGCTCGCCTTGCAGGACCGCCACGGCGCCGAGGTGGAGGAGTACCAGGTGGGTTCCCCTGTCCCAGCCCTCGTCACGGGACTCTTTACCCGTGCCCCTCTTTGCCCACTCTCCCGTGCTTGTTTTGGTGCTGCTTCTTGCCCGTCTTCCGCTGCTTTGTTTTGGTGCTCGATTTCGTGCTCCTCCGAGTCTCCTTCTGCCCTCCGTTCCGTTCTGGCCCATCGTGAGATGCGGGTCCGATTTCCCGTGGTCCTGGCACTCGAATCCCCTGGACCAATGCACATCCTTCCTGCTCCCTCAAATGCCGGAGTGCATCGGAAGGCTCCCTCTAACTCTGACCAGGGCTTCCTTGCCCCACGTTGCGCCTTTGCAATAGGATTTCCCCAGGCTGGGAGAGGAGGGGGCCCAGCAAGAGCTTTGTTGCTGCTGAAGCTGTGGCCCAGGGAAATGCCTTTGGCACCTGCTGCTCTGTCTGCGGAGAGCTGGGTGCTAAGGGTGGGGATCGACAGGGAGATGGTGACCCTGAGGACATCTTTCGGGTGACAGGTGCCCCATTCCCAACCTGCCCTCGGCAAGTACCCAAGAACAGGGAGCTGGCACAGAGGTTTGCCAGGGCTCCTGCTTGGGTTGGCAGAAGCACATGGGACATGGAGTAGTCCCTGGGAGCAGATGAACTGAGTCCTTGTGTGATGGGACACAAGGCTTCCCTTCTAGCCTGATGCTTGGGGTTGCCTTATGCTCCTGTGCACTTCAAACCTAGGGAAAAGCTCATGGGCCTCAGCATAGTTAAGGAAACTTTCAGTTGTTTCAAGGCAAGAAGACTCGTTACCATGCTACAGGCAGTGAGCAGAGTGGGATTTTCTTGGAAATGAAACTTTACCAATGCAGGTGACTGGTATCTGTTCCAGGTGGATGTTTGGTGGTGTTAAACCAGAGGGTTATAGCATCTGCAGCTGAGATTTGCTTGCTGCCAGAAAAGGTTTGGTATAGAATGATGTATAATGGCCCTGTGCATGTGAACAGATCAGCAACTGCCAGAACAGCAAAATATCAGTCCATCAAATGTAGAGTGAAGAACACATATTAGATCATCCAGACCATGGATCCATTTCCTGAGGGCAACATTTCTTTTGTTCATCGTTAGACCTTTTATTAACACTCTGCCAGAGCTTGGTGTTGGTCTGAGCCCCGTGTGCTGATGATCCCATTGTGTCCAACAGTCACGGTAGATTATGGAGGTACTGGCAACTGGGAAAGGGCTGGGACCTGTTCCTCTGTGTGTGTTTGGCTTGTGTAAGTTGCTGGATTGTTTGTTGCACAGTTTGCAGATGCTGTGAGCTGAGGCAGATATGTTGGAAATAATCAGAAAGGCTTTTAACTTTGTCATTTTTCAAGAAAACTTTTGACAGGACAATTTGTTCTTCCAGGTTTTTTCCCCCACCCTCATTATTCCTTTCTTGGGTAAAAGTCTGTTCAGCTTGGATTTTTAAACTACATAAAGAGCATCTATTCCATGCTTATCTGATGCAAAGTGTCCCATAGAAATGATACAGATTTGAGTCAAGTGCTTACTGTTCATTGCAGCTCTGATGGCAATTAGGTTTGTTCATACTTTCCATATACCCTCCAGTCGCCTTATATGTCCATCATTGCCTCCTGCACTGTCCTCATCCTAACTAAAGTGTTCAGCAATGTTAAATAAAAATAGCTATTGGGAATTATAATTCAGCTGAACCAGGCAAGCTGTGATTCTTTGGAAAGTTTACATTGGTCCTGGGTGCTGAAGGGATGAACTCAGCAGGTCTCTTACTTCCCTAATCTTAGCTGTGGCCGTACTGATGCTCAAACTCTCAGTGATGTGAGAAGGTGCCACAGTTTTTGGATGTAAAAATGGCCACAGCTCATGTTGCTGCTTTGGACCAAGGCAGATATTTTTCAATAATGTAGTGGATTTAGAGTCAGCACCTTTGTCAGTGTTGTGAGCTCCAGAGGAGAAGAAAGCATCTTGTCAAATAAACAATACCAATATGTCATGCATTTTTTTGTGTACCAGTTTGTAGCCAGCTAAGTGCAGAGTGTCAGTTCCTCCCCTGCTGAGCTGCTGAATGAGCTATGGGATCAGTAAATGGTACCAGATGGAACAGGCTGGAGCCTGGAATCCTCTGTTTATTCCCTGAGTAGGTGCAGCTTGGACAATCCAAGTAAATTCTTTTCCCCCTACTGCCCTTATAAAATTTCCCACTGCTGCCTGGAAAGGAACATGTGAAGGGCTAGAAAGTCACTTCCATTCAATTACTTAGTTCTAGCAGGACATCACCAGTATTGGGGAAGGGAGTATGGGACTGTTGTGGTTGAGAAACAAAACTTTCCAAGCAAGTCTTGTGTGAAGCAAGCAGAGAGAGCTGCAACAAAACAGGTTACCTTTTGCAAAATGGAAGTTTGTCAGCTTGACATATCCTTAACTTTTGCCTGAGTTGTTCCGTGTACTTTTTGGCATGCTTGGAATCAGGACCTAAGACCAGCCATCCTCTGCATTGTGTTTAAGCATCAGTGACTGGAGCGCCAGACGAGTGGCTGTCTGCCATCCAGGCTATACCGTGTCTGCTCCTTTGGAACAGACACAGCTTTGGAACTGTTACACAGCTGGCTAAGCTATGTTGCCCCTTATGGTAATCATTAACTCAGACTTCTGGCTCATGAGTGGTCTTCAGATCCTGTGGGTAGAATCTAGGTAGCTATGTCTTTAGGTATGAATATCCTCAGTCTTTCAGAGATCCACACACCCTGTAGTCCAGTGTATAGATTCTCCATATAGATTCTTCTGGGACTGCAGCAAGACCTGTCCATTGTGAAGCTCTTTCCCCATCTGTATATATAGGTTAGTCTCTGTGTTTAGGCATGGGGGGAACAAACACCTGAATTGCTTTGTGCATCGGAGCTGTGTAGTGGTTGGTCCCAGAGAGCTCTAGTCTTGTGCTTCTTTTGCTGCCTCCTCTGGTTCTGTAAACAGCCTGTTCATTCTTGCTTGATAGCCTTTTCCTTTTAAAAGCAGGGCCTGGCACTTTTCTTCCTTTCTCATCTTGGGATTTTCCATTGTGTCAGTTCTTGAACAGTTCTTGCTAAAGGTCAGAGGCTCTGTGTGCTGCTGTGCATGGCCATGCAGGGTGCTGCCTCCACCACGGGCTGCCTGAGGCTCGGGGATGGTTGATGGTGCTTACTCAGACAGGCAGATAGGATTTGTCTTCTGTCATGAAAAGGGAGTTTTAGGTTAGACTGAAGATTAGGCAAGGTTTGTCATGTCAAACAAAACATCAGTGTAATCATTCAACAGCATCTCCAGGTGTAGAAATGGATTAACATCTGTGAGATATATAGATACATACATAAACACACACACATATGATGTGCAGCTTCCTTCATAAAGCTTTCTTGTTAATAATTATAAACCCCAAAGCTATTGATATTTGAAATGCCAGCACTTTATATTCTGAGTTCTAAACCTTCCTTCTCCTTAGCATTTTGTACTGGCATTTACCGGTCTGAGGAGTCTCCTGCTGTATCTTCACTTTGATGCTACTGTGATACTTGATCACTTGCTGCATATAAATTATGTATCCTGAATTGTTTTAGAACTAGACTGTTGGGTTCTTGATGTTCCAGTTTGCAATCCAAAGCATTTGTTGGGATGCAGTCTAAAACACGCTGTTATGAATTCCTGCTCAGTGTTTTACATGTGTTTGTGGTTTTGCTCTCAAATGACAGTTCAGTGTCCTTGTGTAGTGCAGGGTGATGTGAACAAAATCATACCAGGCCTTTGCTGAGATGTAGTTTCTGTCTTCCCAGCCCCTAGAACAAGGTGTAATCGATAGTATTCTAGACAGCATCAATCTGCTCTTTGAGGAGGATAAGTCTGGGTTAGCAGGTTCTATCCACAGCAAGGAAATCATTAAGAATCACACTGATCAGCTCATACTGATAGTTTTAGTTCTGAGTCTGTACTGAACAAGCTCCTCTCCATTAGCAGAGGAGAGCTTGTTTTCCAGAAGATTTGCCCTTCGAGTGGGAGGTTACACCACTGATTAAAGCACTTGCTTTCTGCAATGCTATTTTCAAGAGCATCAGGCTCAGTTGTCTTGCTCTAAATCCAATTGCAACGTTCTGTTGCATTGAATCTTTGTTGTATTTTCTGGTGTGTACAGTTAATTAGTATTTAATCCTCCATTTAGTATTTTAGAGTATGTTCATATTCAGATGATTTGGGACTTCGGTATTTTTCTGCTCATCAGACCGATTCTCTGATTTCCAGAACTCATTAAAGAAAGGTGGGCAGGCCTGACCTGCTGTCTCATCAGTGCTGCTGCTCTCAAGTCATTTGTGGGTGCCATGTAAGCTTCAGTCCTCCCATACACGCAAACCTGTGAAGATCCAAAGTTATATTTAGTTATCAAGATGAAAACGAGCAACCCTTTGTATATCTTTCATGTAGCAGTTAGGACAGATGAAGCAAGTATCCAGATATTGTAGAAAACTTGCCTCAAGGAAACTACTGGAGGTTCATCTTTGACCTTCTAGGTACTATGAACACCTTCAAATCCAAAAAGTGATTTGGACCCACGTGTCTATGGAACTGAAACTACAGATAAGACAAGTAGGCAAGGTTCTCCTGGCAAAGCCATCACCAAAATTCCTGACCTTGAGTATGATTTAAGCATGTACATCTGTGCTCTTTAGAGGACAAAATGAGTGACATTGAAGGCACATGTCTAAAGGAGTATATTTTCCTTGCTGTGTATACTTGGTAGCTTTTGTACAAAGCATCTGAGGGGGTTTTACTGAACTATTTAACTAGCTTATAAAGGCATAAAATCAAATCTAGGCATGAGCCTCTGCTTCAGGAACAGTGTGTTTCAGGTTGTAGAGCTGACACATTCTGATTTTGTTAAATGATGTAACATAATGATTTATTGCTCCCTCAGATTTTTTTCTTGCATGAGAAGTTGAAGGCATTAGGCATTCAAGTGTGGATGTTTTTATGCTAGATGGAAACTAAAAATTATTGTTTCTCTTTAGAGGATCATTGATGCTCTAGAAGAAGAAAAGCAATTCCTGACCATGTCAATCACTGATTACCTGAAGGACTATCAAGAACTACTGCAGGTGAAAGCAGGCCTCATCCTTGAAATTGAAACCTACAGGTAAGAACTGTGGTCATTGGATCATTTAAATCACCTGTTCATAGATAGGGCACTCCCACTGATCCTCTTTCCAGCATTTAAAATACAGGTAGCTACTTGCTGAGTCTCAGATCAAGACTTCTCGTATGAACTGCAGATTGTTAAATAGGGTGAATGGACTCCTAATACCAGCTTTTGGCTTGCTGTTGGCTTGTTCTGTGACATGGGTGACGATGCTGTTCTGTGCTTGACTGTGCTGTCTGTGCAAGAAAGATAACACCCCTTCAGAAGGCACTAATAGGTGTGGAGTCATCAGAGATCTCTGGGAAAACTGTCAGAATAGTAGAATACCACTATTTGTTAGTAACACCGATAAGAATTACCAATGGGCAGAGGTGACTGGAATTTGAGCACTTGAGCAAAACTATTTCTGGTAGTAATTCATTCTATTCCTCTTTCCCCAGAACAACATGTTAGAGAATCCAACAGAATCACAGTGTCTTAAGGGTTGGAAGGGAACTGGAAAGATCATCCAGTCCAACTCCCCTGCCAGAGCAGGGCCACCTAGAGTAGGTCACACAGGAACTCATCCAGCTGGGTTGGAATGTCTCCAGAGAAGGAGCTTCCACAGCCCATCTGGGCAGCCCCTTCCAGTGCTCCCTCACCTCAACAGGGAACAAGTTTGTCCTTGTGTTTCTTTGGAGCCTCTTCTGTTCCAGCTTGTACTCATTGCCCTTTGTCCTATCACTGGCCATCACTGAGAACAGCCTGGCTCCAGCCTCCTGACACCCACCCTTTATGGATTTATAACTATGAATGAGGTCACCCCTCAGTCTCTTCTTCTCCAAGCTAAAGAGCCCCAGCTCCCTCAGCCTTTTATCAGAAGGGAGAAGCTAATATAATCCATGGGAATCCTATTAACTTTATACAAATAGAGTGAAATGTAAGAAACTTCCTTAGTCCTGGTCAGATTGATATTGAATTGATGTGAATTGTGGATGCAGTATTTGTTTACAAGCTGAGGAGCCACTATCCCTAAATCGCAATCAATAAAAGTGAGGTAGTGTAGTTGCCACCTGTCAACTTACATGGCATATTTCATTATTTAAATACGTTGATTAGTGTCCACCTGTAGCATCAGTTTAAGTAGTGAATTTCCCATTCTTGTTTCAGCTATAGGATTGTGGGAAGATAACAGAAAAGTCTTTTTGATTAAATCCTGTTTTTATCAATCCTTTGTTATGGAATCATGTTTGGATTGAGTGTGAGACATCAGCAAACAACGTTTCTACTAATGAGTCTTCAGTGCTGTGTATATCTCTAGCCACTTAGTAGCTGTGAGGTTGAAAAGCCAGAATAGTTCTTCTGTCTGGAGAAACATGATGTATCATTTGGCACAGGACATCACAGTTTGTTTTGGTTTTCCTTCCAGAACACTTTGAACTGGAGTAAGATACTGCCTTCTTGTAAAGACCATGTCTTTTTCTACAGCTAGCACAGTATTCTCAATCCATTTTGCTGAGATACTGAACTTCACATAGAGTGAAGTGCAATCTAATTGAGCAAAGAAATAACTTGAAAAATTGTAATGTCAGCCTATTTCTGTATTCTTTTGAAGGAGCACACCTCAGTCATTAGCTTGTCCATGTTGTCTACACGATTCATGTTCAACCTGTGGAAACAAATAGTCTGTTATTTCCAGTTATAGCTCCTACCTGCTGCTGTGTCTTAAAGTGTTAATGCTGTGTTCTACACAGCAGTCCACTGATAAATAGGAAATCTAACTGTAGTTGCATAACTGAAAATATGAGAAGCTTGAAAGATTAACTTGTGAATAGCTTGATAACAGACTAGTGAGCAAAGGATGTCAAAGAGCAAAAAAAGATCCATTCAAGATGCCTTGAGTATTATGTGCTACAAGGTACAGACCCAGGCTGGCTTTTGGAGGAGCTGAAATCACAAGCAGTGTCATGGGACAAGTAATTTGCAGTCAGCTTATTGGTGGAATGGTCTTCCTGAGACCCTTGGAAAGCCAGTAGTGTCTGGAGCATGACTGGAAGTTGAGAAACTGTGGAAGCAGTAGCCAGTCTTGACATCCTTATCTGTGTATGTTAATTCTGCAAACTTTGCTAAAACATGTGATTCTTGTAAACATGATCCTAGTTCTCATGTTGACTTTTACTCTTGTCACTCAAACTTTCTCCCTTCGTTTATTCATCTGCAAAATGGGATTAGCACTTTCACAATGACAGAATTGTCACAATTGTTTTGATGATTAGTATTCATCCAGAAGCAGGAATGATAAAGCCCAGATATTTAGTTGTTTGGACAGGCTTTTAGTTAATTAGTGAACCGTCAGTGCTTCTGCTCTGTAAAACCTTGTAAGCCCATTACATTCTGGAACTTCTACAGAGGTTATGTCACTGATGATGTGACGATTGTTGGCTCCTCTGAGGATTCCCTGCTGTTGTTAACTAAAGGAAATCTATCTACCATCACCTGCAGCATTTGTGTGTTGTCCAGCTGAGAAGCTCCTGAACCTGCAGGGTTTCCTGATCTGATTTTAGTGAATGCAACTCGTATCACTGCTTGTGTGCCAAGACAGACTTCGGTAGACAAATGAGTAGCAACCTACTGAAAAAGATCTACAGATGAGAACAGAGAAATGGGCCTTGCCACAGAGCAGTAAACATGCTCTCTAATGCCTGCAAACGCAATTCTTTTAAAATACCAGCAAGTGGAAAGTTGATTGTTTTGATTTGTGTTCTTATGTTTCTGCAATTTTACCTGTTCCTCTTATGTTTTTATTCTCCCTTAAGAAAATAATGTGTTCCCTACTGTATGCCTTCATCACCACTGCTGTGGGAGGGAATCAGTATGGATCCAGTTAGTAAATTGACTAGCAAGAGAATTCCGGATTAATCATCTATGTACTTTTTCAAATCCTGACCTCCTAGGTCTCTGTGATAATGAGGGCATGTGAAGCCAGCTTCAGTTAGTTTTATGAGGGGTGCTGGCACACACACACTTGTTTATGCATAAAGGAAACAAAAGGCACCTATTCACACGTAGTTCAACATCCTGAGCTTGCCACTGACAAGTTTCCATGAGGGCCTTGGCACCTGCTCTCCTCCTGGCATTATAAGTTAAGGGTGTGGAGTCTGGTTTAATTCTTGGAGCTTTCTTTGTACCTCCCACCCTGCATTTTCTCTTTGTTTTACAATTCCTGCTGGTCCTGGTCTGAAGCCTGTAGTCTTTCCATTAGCAGCATGGGATGAGGGATCACTGTTGCAAGTAACACCCTTCCCCAAGGACCAAGTGTACTTCCTCTCTGAGTCCGTTCACCCTTCCTGCTCTGGGAGCTGATGCTCACTCAGGAAGTGAAATATACGTCTTATGTGGCTTTATGAAGTTATACCTTCAGAGAAACAAAATGACTTGCATAAACTGAAGCTGTGGTGAAGCTGAGGAACGTAACCTGAGTTTGCGGGCTTCCAAGCCAGTGCTCAGAACATTACACTACATTTTCTCATGCTAGCTTATTGAGCCAAAGTTGGTTTGACTTTTTCTTCATCTGATAAGCGGAAGAACAACACATATTCTGGACTGTGTGCAGTAAAATGCTGAATCACTGTCTGTCCAGTTTTATAGAGGTTTCATGAAGCTGTGCCTTTCACTTTGAAATACAACAGATTTTAAGTAGTAATATTTCAGATCCAGCTATTTTGTGTGCTGTTGCCCTTTGCCATATACAGTTACCTCTTGGAACTTATTTTTAGTGACTTCATACGTTGCTGCAGCAACTGAACAACTGTTGTTTTAACAGCAGCCAGAAATCCTTAGTCAGACTACCCACATTCCTAGTTTCATTCGTCACGGTTAACGTTTTCGTTGCCAGCTCCTTGATACGTTTCTGCAACGTCACCAACAGCTTCCCCAGTGCGTGTCCATCACAGCAATTTGTTTGGCACTCACTAGCTTCATCAGATCAGATCTTTGGTCTTGGGAATGTTCTCTGTATGTGTTGAAGTCATCTAATTCCTATAAAGCCTCTGTTAATGGAGGAAGACAAATTGCTTTCACTTTGTTCTTCTAACTAACAGAGTAGTAGCAAAGGTGTCCATCTGAGCCTGTTTTAAGGGGCAAAGTAACCTATAAACATGTTCAGTAATTCTAACTTGTTTTTTTTTATTTCTGAATCTAGGCAAATCCATGTTTGCAAAGATAATCTTCCTAATCATATTTTTCTGATATAGCATCATTTTACTGAACCTAGAGGCTGGCAGAGACCAAAAGAAGCATAAATAGTCTTAAGTGATCAGTCATATCAAGTGTGAAATACACAGGTGGCATTTAAAATGCCTGCTTTGTTAGTATTGTCAGAAATGCGCTGCCAATGTGTTCATGCCACAATCCTAAATGGCTTTCAAGTCATCTCTTAGGGAGTCAGAAGCCTTGACTATCATCATCCTACAGCCCTGCTCTGGCCAACTTTTCTGTTGCAGCTGTGATGTTATCAGTGCAAAACATCTGTCAATTCCAAAACAGGAAGTGATGAAATGGGTATCTCACTACTAGAAGTGACTATGAAAACACCAAAGTTACTGTGCTGATGGTAGTGTTCTATTGCCTGTTGAAAGAACCTCCCATAGAAATTCTAGGCTGTTGCACCAGAATGCTGCAGCTGAGCCCTTCTTATTTTTGCTGGCATAGCTTGTGGCTCTGCAGAAGTAGGAAAGGGTCAAACTGATTTTCTTGTCCTTTGTTTGTTAAACTGCTGGACATAGTTTATGTCAGACAGTACAAACACAGATAGCAGAAGGGAAGGAAAGCAAAGAAAGATTTCCAGAGAATTCATCAGAAATTCTGAGTCTCAGTCCTAGTGGATAACCATCTGAAACTTCTAGGACTGAATAAGATCACCCTAATACCGACTTGCTGTATTTGGTATGTGGAAGAAGCCAACAATTTTGTCTTACTGTTTTAGAGCAGTTGACAGATTCCAGGGAATGTACTTAGTCATGTTATCCTCTGGAGAGGATAAAAGTATGCTGTGTGCATTTTTGATTGTTCTTAATGCAGAGCAATTACTGCCAAAAATATTTTGCTCCTCAGCTGTGCTAATAGTTGAGGTAAATATACCTATGGAATATTTTCCATTAGTGTAGAAAGGAGAACATGTAGGGTAGTAACCTTATGCAGGAATAGAATAAGCTTGTGGCTGCTGTCAGGTGGGTCTTGAAGGAATGCGATCACTGTGCATGCTGTATAGAGAATGAAGTTTGGTATAAAGCAAGGATAGCCAGTGTTCTCAAGCAATCAGCTGGGTATGTCTCCAAGAACAGCTACTGTGCGTCACCAGCATAGAACAGGCAACTCCAAGAGTCTCTCTTCTGTGTGTCAGCACACCAAGAATAAGTAGCAGACAAAACTTTGAAGCAGATTATCAATGATTGTTGCCCAATTCAGCTGTTTGCTTGGAGCAATAGTTTCCATAGTGTAAAGGTAAGTAAATCAGTCAATTTCTGGTCAATCGCTGCTGGTTGGTCAACAAAAGGGAGCCTGGATCACAGCAGTCCTGTGGAAGTGCTAAATTCATGGAACTAGAGGAGCTATTATACAGCCACCACATAAAAGAATGAGTGAAAAGCTGAGAAACAGAGGGGGCAAACAGATGTCATTTAAAGAAACCAAACAGTTTCTGTCACAAATAATTTCATAGTCCTTTGTTTTAAAATAGCTTATGTTGATTTCCAACTGAGTAGGAGCTAAGAATAGTTACTTTGATACTGTAAGTTGTTTCCTCCAGCACTAGCCACTTTGTCAATAAAGTAATATATCCTTCAATCTTCATTTGAACAGGATAGAACTTAAAAATCCTGTCTGTCATATTGGCCTATGTTGAAGATTTGATCTAAAACTGTACTGTGTCTGCTTCTATTAACCTACTGTAGGACTATGGCATTGTTCTCATGAACTGGATTCTGCAAACTAAGAGTCTGGAAGATGCTAAGGATTTCTCATTCTCAGTAATAAAAATAAGGGGTGTGAAAAAGACCCAACTGCAGGATAATTGTTTCCATTTCCAAGACTTTAAAATGTTAAATATTGTGATTATTCTTTCTAATATTTTAATGGAATGACTTTTAATGTGCTTTTCAGAGCTTTGTTAGAAGGGGAAAGCAACCAGTGGATTATTACGCGGAGAGATCAGCATAGAGGGAAATTGCCTCAAGGTAAAAAATGAATATTGAAAAATGAATGTTGAATGAAATCAAATAACTGGCAACTATTGCATTACAGTAGTGCTGAAGAAAACCTTTTACAAATGTATTGCAAAGTGAATGTCAAATTGGTTTTGAGTGTTAATATTTTAAAGCAACATACTGCTATTCTATATGAGAACTTATTAAGTCATGACTCCAGTGGAGAAAGTAAGTAGGGAGTGAAGTTTTTCATAGCTCTAATAGTACAAGAACTTTTGGATGCCCATAGGTCTTAAAGTTTTGAAATACAAAGCAAGAGTTATTTAACAAAACATGTAATTAAACCCATGGAATTCATCATCATGAGGCATTGTGAGTGTTAAAAAGTTTACATGGGTTTGAAGAGAACTTTTAGCAGAGTAGTGAAAGAGAAATCAAAGACTTACTAAACATAAAGATACTGTTTCTATCTTAGGAGCTGCAAATCTCTGGAGGCTGTGAGAGTATACCAGGGAAGTATCACCATTTACTTGCCCTGTTCTTATACTCTTCCCTATGTATCTACTGTTAGCCACTGTAAACAGACAGACCTTTGATCCCACTGCTGTGGCCATTACAGAATTATTCTTGATAATACTCCTGGGTTTAACCATGTGTTGGCCTTAAAACCCTCAGACTGTCACAGGCAGTAGTCCCAGAAGACATCTGAAAGCTGTGTCAGTAGTAGGAAAGTCAACAGACTAGAGTCTCAGTTTAAGGCCTCACATAGAATTGCCTGTGCTATTAAATTGTTAATCACAGTCCCTGGCAGAGTAGTGATTTGGACTAGCCGGTTCTCTTGCAGACAGTGCTTGGGCATATTCAGTGGTTACCACAGCCCAGGAAACACTACCAAAAATCAGAGCTAGCTTTTTAGGAGTAGGAGATTTGAGTTGTACAGTGCTGGTTGGTCTTAGAGGCAGATAGTGGTTCCTGGTGAATTTTACTAAATGGTGTAGATATAGCTGAGAAGGTTTGCTATTTCTCCCCTTTGTACCTTGTGGCTGTGAAGAGTTGTATTTGTGTGTTTAGTTTCCAGGATATGGTGGCAGGTATGCTGTTAATTTTCAATAGGAACTGAGAAACTTCAGGCCACTTCAACTAATAAAGCAAACCCAAGCGTAGGATATTAGCTTACATTATTTAATAAGGAGTTGCAAATGTAAACAAGCATTAATATAAATATTAAAGGTGTAATTCTTGAGTAAATGATACAATACTCAGCTCTTAGCAGGCAAAATTAGCAAGAACTTGAAACTTAGTAAAAAGCTTCCCATTCAATTTTAGTGTAATTTATGCATAGACTTAATTTTGTAAAACCTGCAGGAATGCCTTTACAAAGCTCCATTGAAAATGAAGCCATTTTTTCTTTCAAAAACTCAGTGTGATGTTTCTTAGTTCATGCCTTCTATTTGATAATAGATAAAAGCCAGTATTTTAATGTTTAGCTCTGTATGCTCTTTTTGCAGATATTATAAACACTTCCTATAACTACACAGATATTTACTCTACTTACCAAGAAAGAAATAGAAATAAAGCTTTACCACCTGTGAGGATCACTGATACAAGACACAGAATGCCGATGACAAATACTAGCAGTTCTGCACGCTATTCAGTTCACTCCACACAGGCTGGGTCACACACAATGGCCAGTGGAAGAGCTTTTGGAAGAGACATACTTGGTTCAACATACCGCCCTTCAACAACCGTTACAAAGGATGAAAGGATTGTCACAGAGCAGAAAGAATCAAGAACGTTTACTCCAGCCTACAGTAGCTGGAAAACCACTGAAATGCAGCAGAAGGTAATTCCAGAAAGAAAGAAAACAGAGGTTACTACATCATCTACAGTATCTTTTTCAAAAGAATCAGGAAATGCTGAAAGATCAGACAAGGACCACAAGCCTGACACCAAGCCAGGGATTTCTGAAAACACAAGAACAAAACCAGGCTTCACTAGATTTCCAGCTTACGAGCTGAATACCAATTTTAAACCATCTAAATATGAAGAAACCATAACTGAAATTAAGACCACAGTAAAAGAAAAAAGGGAAGGCAGCAAACCAACTGAAGAGAATAAATCTTTGCTAAAAGAAAAAGATAAGCTAGAGAAACAAACAAAGGAGGAGAAAAAGAAAACTGATGGGAAACCTTTCACAGAAGAAAGAAGTTTTGATTTTGGAAGGAAGACTGAGCAGAGAAAATATATCCATGAGGAAGTTGTTGACCAGAAGTTAACAGGGAATGATGTCTCTAATGCCTTGAAAAGCGATTCAACCAAAAAAGATAGAAATGTGACTGTGGAATCAAGAAGCAATGAGGTGATTGAGATACCAATCAGTCTTGAAAAGCCTATTCCTGACAAAGAATCTCAGAGTAATAAGGAAATTAAATTACGGGGTTCAATAACTTCCACAGGAAGAGAAACAGATGACCATGTAACTAAGTCGGCTGAAATTCACAATGTCAGTATTTCGGAAGAGGAAGCCAGGCTGAAAGATGAAAACCGCCTTAGTGACAGAATGTCAACTGAAAGTATGGCAGAGAATATTGTTGCTGACATCCTTAAAAGCTTTACACAGTCTTCTAGTTCACAAATATCAACAGACACGAAAGTGACCTATTTTGATAAGAAAGAACAGGCAGATGATGGGAAAATGAAGACTGAGATCACAGTACAATCTCAAGTTAAAGAAAACATAGATATTTCTGATAAAGCTGACGTAGGAGGCCTGTCAAAGCAGGATGTTAGGAAAGTGCTTCGAGAGGGTATTGAAGGAATTCCTTCCAAAGAGGAGATAGAAGACATAGTACATCATGGCCTGAAAGGAAATGAGGACAGAAAGAACCTGTCTGTTAATGTAGAGATTGTAGAGGAGCCGCTCGATTATGCTGCTGATGAAAGGACCGATTTTTCAACACCTTTTGAAGTAGAGGAAGTAGAAGATACATTCCCTGAGAGAGAGAGGCGTTACGGTGATGAGGAAGAAAACGTAACGTTCACATACGGTGAGGCCAAAAAGAAGAAACAACGCCACGAGAGTTTCACTCATGTGGAAGAAGTAACCGGGGAGGATGACTCACCTATTGAACAAAAATATTTTGTATCTGTTCCCGATGATCATCCTGTTATTAAAGAAAAAGATGATGACTCGATATATGGGCAAATTCATATAGAAGAAGAATCGACTATTAAGTATTCTTGGCAAGATGAATTTTTGCAAGGCACACAGAGTAAAAGGGATGAAGGTGTAAGGTCTCCGGAAGAAACTTACCATGTGGTAGGGGAGGAAGCAAGTGCTCGTATTTTAAAAGAGCATCCAGAGGCTGAAACATCCCATGTTGAATCTGTTGTTATTGAAAAAGAAATAAAAATTCCTCATGAATTTCAGGCTTCAATAAAAGGGCTTCTATCAAAGGAAACAAAGGATCCTAAACATCAGTTGAAGGAAGCTTTGGAGAAGTTGGAGGGCAGTCTCCCAGAAAGCGTGAAAGAGGAACTGTCTGCATTAACAAAAGAAAATAAAGCTGACTCCAGTAACTTAGAATTTGATATCAAAAAAGTTAATCAAACAGAGGAGGATGGCTTGGTGACAATTGTTGCTGAAGTCAATCTGTCACAGACCCTTGATACTGATGAATTTGATGTAGCTCAACTTGATGAAGTAATTTCAAGTGAGGAGAAGGCAACATTGCACTCTCTGAAAAAAGACAGCTCAGAGACTATTGTTGATGGTAGAAGCCATATAGAAGTAGATGTTTCTTCCCCCAGTGATAAATATATGCCTTTGTCTGACCAAGAAATTTATAACTCGTCCACGGTGAGGAGGAGTGGTGGCACAGGGTATCATGCCACTGAACAAGTTATTTATGACGGTTCAGTTTTGGAAACTGCAGAGTTTGGAGAAGCCACTCGCTCGCCACAATCCGTAAGGCATATTAAGGTTGGTCCAGCAGAAGTGCAGAGATATGAGCAAATCATATATGAAGGGCCTGGTTCTGAAACGCTAGAGGTCAGCGCTACAGAAGGCCTTGTTCAGACAGAAGGTTCGTCAGAGTTCAGCCGATCTGTGAAGCATTTTAAAGTGGGTCCTAAAGAAATTCAAACTACAGAAGAAGTGATCTACACAGGCCCTATTACCACAACTGTAGAAGAGATTGATTCAGGGAATCTTTCTCATAAGTTTTCAACAGACTTCAACAGGTCCACAAGACACGTCACCGTAGGTTCAAGGCAAGTAACTGAAGAAGTCTCTTTTGAAGGGCACACTTCTGACTCTGTGGAGCTCAATAGCTCAGGTAACCTTTCTCAGACAGAAGGGCCTGTGGATGCCAGCAGATCAGTAAGGCACTATAGATTAGGTCCAAAAGAGATTCATACCGAGCATGTTATCTTTGAAGGACCAGTCTCTGGTAAAGTGGAGGTCACTGACACAAGAGACTTCTCACAGACAGAAAGTTCAGTCAGACACGTTCAGTTGGGTCCCCAAGAGTTTATGACTGCTGAAAAAATCATCTACCAGGGGCCTTTCTCTGAGCACGTGGAAATCAGTGAACTGGAAGACCAGACTCTTTCAAAAGGCTCAGTAAAGCATGTTAGAGTAGGTCAAGTGGGAGTTGAAACAACCGAACACATCATATATCAGGGCTCCCTTTCTGAAACCCCAGAGCTCGTGAACACACAAGGACATCTTTCAGAGAGCGAAGGAAGCTCCGATACCAACACATCTTTCAGGCATGTCAAAATCAGTCCTGTAGAGTTTCACACTGAGCAAATAATCTTTACACAACCCATTTCTGAAGCACAGGAAGTTCTTTCACAAACAGGAGAGTCATCTGTAAAGCACATTAAAGCAGGATCCAAGGAAACATCTTTTTCTTTTCAAATGGATGTTTCCAATATGGGGGGAATATCTAGAGCAAAAACTGGAGAACAGCAAGCAACGGTGCTCATATCCAATACGCAAGACCCTTCAGTTAGTCAGTCACAGGTTGTAGTTGAAAGTGTCCAGATTGTAGAAAATGACAACGAAGGAAGAGGCTACATTGTCTCCAGTTTTTCTCAAGATCACAGTGAAAACGTAGCAGAAAAGTCATTTTTTGATAAAACTGTACAGTTGCAAAGAATGGTAGACCAAAGGTCCGTTGTTTCTGATGAAAAGAAAGTCGCTCTTCTCTATCTGGACCATGAGGAGGAAGATGATGATGAAAATGAAGGACAGTGGTTCTGAAAGGACTCTCTAACAAAGTCTACTTAGCAATGCGTTCATACATATTTTTCATTAAAGGGATGGAGAAACACTCAGACTATTTAGATTACTAATAGTGGACTATTATTATTGAATAGTATTGAAACTAAGCCTCTGCCTGTTCAGCACAGTTTTTATTGCAAACTTTATGTGGAGGAGAAAGCTTGCTATTAATATGTTTTCCTCAGAGACCTGTGTCCAATAATTTCAGATTTTTCCACCCATAGTGACAGGAATTTGCTAGTGGGGAGTTCAAAGGATTGTGTTTTTTGTTTCATAGCAGGTCAGTTAATAAGTGTGTGCTTGAATAGGACTTCTCCATTTCAGAGAAATACTGTATTTTTCTTGGTTACTACAATATTCAGCAGCTCTATTTAAACCTCAAGCTACTAAGAACAAACATAACAACATACAAGACTCGTGAGAGTGGTAGGTAGCTGATTTTCAGTTCTATTTCTGTGGACTTCTATGCAATACCTAATTAGGACATTTTAAGATACAGTTATTACATCCATTAAAAAAAATACAATTCTGTAGCATCAAATCAAGCACAGCAAGAATTAACAAAAATGATTTTGTTTGTATAGCTGGAATGCAGTGCAAAGAAGAAAGATAGCACTGAAGCGAGTGTTTATCACAGTATTCCTGATGAGAAATTATGATTTATTATTTTTTTATGGTTAGATAGTACATTTAAGATCTTAAAAAGAAAAAGCTGGATAGTATTTTCACTGAAGTAAGGAGAATACCACTTCAGTGTCTAATAACATTAATATATTGGGCAGTATATGGGTTACCTTGAGACTGGGTATTGCTCAAGGTAAGTGTGACGTGTCAAATTATTTCCTAGTGCCTAGTTTCTTAACAGTGAAATTAGCTAATAAATGTTTTGTTCTGAAGAGAACTTGTGAAAATGGCATTGATGACACTTATGATCATTGTGAATTCAGTAAATTTCCAGATGATCTTTCCTTTGTTTACAAATGAGAAGATGCCTTTTTCAATTACTAGCCCTGCAAACCCAACCTGAAGATTTGGGGTTTCTCTCTGGTTTTTTTTTTCCTTTTTTTTTTTTTTTTTTTTCTGGTTGTAATGTTTGCCTTCCGGCCAAAGTTGGTTTCTACTTAAATTACTTGAAAATAAGCTAATTTCACTTGGATTGCATGTTGGTTAAATGAAGGACATAATTTAGAACTATAGTTCAGTGACTTCAAAGTCCAGATCAGAAGTCAGCACCACTAACTGTATTGAACTGTGCAGTGCTCACAGATGCATAAATAGCAGCCAAAATATTTTTGTCACTGGGGTAAGATGATACCATACTGGACACATATGAGAAATAAGATACATAAATAAGAAGCTGCTATTTTTACATGCACACACACACACGCACATTGGCTCACTCACTCTGTCACACCTTCTCTGCAGAGCAGAAACACGCCTGTATCCGGATGGCTGTGTTGTGCCAGTCTGGTGGTCGCTGACTCCCACTTTTTTCCCTGTGGTTATGTAAGCATAGTTTTGTGTGTGCTAATCCATACTAGAATCCAGTTACACTATCTTAGTCTGGCATGACTAGTCATATTTCCAGATTCCTTAATATTAATAGAAACTAGATTCTTCAAAACTGACTGCTCCTTTATGATATGAATGTAAATGCAAAGCTGAAGAGAAGCTCCATGCTGACTGAGGTATCACCCTGTTTCAGAGATGAGACAGTTTAATTGTTGTGTGCCTTGGTAACTAAGTTTTGAAACTGTACAAAGCTATTAATATTACAAAGATTGACTCATGAGGATTATCTGCACTACACATTTTCCTGCATGTTTCCTCATTTTGTGTAACTGTGAGTACCAGCGTACTCAGGATCGGATGTTTTTCCATCATGTACTATGAAATCATTTGTTGAAGTTGGAAGTGTAACCAAGAGCTGGAAAATGAATAGGAAACTGAGTTGCACAGAAGCACTGAAGGCATGTATGCTAAGCTTATTTATACTAGTCACTGTGTAATGGATAATACTATATTTTAAATTATTCATATATGCTTAAAAAGGATCTTGTGTTTCCATTTATAGACAGGGTGTTATTAATGGTAATACTTTTTATATCATTCTATACTTCTGTTTCCTTAGCTGAAATTATGATTTTAAAGATAACACCTCTGTGTTTGTTTTAGTAATGGTGTGTAAGCCCGAGTTTTCCAGCTAGATAACTAACTGCAAGCAGATTCAATACTTCAGTTATTAAATAAATACATAAAGGAAGAAGTCTGGTCTGTAAGAAGCAAGAGAGTTTAACAAAAATACTCAGTGTTAGTTTTCTTGAAGTGTTATTGTAAGATGAAACTTACACATTCTCTGTACAACAGGTATATCTGCAGAAAATGTGTAACTGTCAAAAAGCTACTGCCAAGGTCAAACCCATCTGTCAATACCTTTTGGTATCTTTGACAGATGTGCTCCTTAGGAACAACTCTACAAACACTCTGTTATGTTTATCTTCACTTGCTCAGAAGATTATAACATTAGATGAAGAGATAAACCAGTAAGGAGCGTGGGAATCATAAAATGTAGATGGCCTTAGCATTGAAGGAGGGAAAAAATCAGTACTGTTTACACTGAGATATCAAAAGGTCTTTAAAAATTCCTTTACACATCACTGTAAGAGACAGTAGGTTATACCAAGATATATTTCTCTTTTGATTGTCTGGAGGGAGAAATTTGTTCTGTGTACTTCCTTCAGTTCTGTTTAAGATTGGGATTTTAATCAACTGTTGCAAAGTTAGTTTAGTAGAGGGAACTGGAAATGGGCATTACCATAACATGTAATGATATGCACAGTTCCTTTGCATGAATCTTTTCAGGCTGTGAAAACAAAGATATCTCATGTAAAAAGAGTTTTAAATTTTAAGAACGTTTGTGTTAGCAGCTCATTTTCCATTTAGTTCTTAATAACCCAAGATCTTTTGCTTTAATATGATGGCTTTTGGATACTACTGCCTTCAAGCAGCAAAACGTACCAAGGTGGACATTCACATCCTGCAGGCTTAATGGTTGCATTTGCAGAGTCAGGGCCACAGGAACATACATTACTACTAAGAGCAAATAAAGCCTACTTGCTGATGTGATAACTCACCCTTTATGATCACTTTCTGCTTAAATATTATAACCTGTGGCTGAAAGGATTGGTGATATAACCTCAGTCAGCATGCACTTCTGAAGCTTACTCGTATAAGATGTGCTTTTTGTTAAGTACAAATAGCAACTTTATGGCTGAGTTTGGATTAAACAAAATGCTTTAAAAATATAATTAGTAATCTGGAGGGGAGAGGATTTAAAACTATGTATTTAACAGCTGATATAGATGAGAAGTGGGGCACTGTTTTCCAAATTGTGTAAACCACTGGTCTAGAAAACAAATACAGACTATAAAGAAAGATGTGTCAGAGATCTAGAACTCTGTATTGACTGATGTTTGTGAATAGCAGGTGTTTAAAAAGACGGTAAGAATGTTGAAACAGGGTTTGTTGATGTCAGCTGTGTGAAACTTTGCAGACAGCTTGTGTTTTGGTCATTTGCAATGAAACTGCATTTTTGTGGTGGTACAAGCTTTGTGATTTTACACTTTTTCACTCTTGAGTATTAAACTGTCAAAATCAATACAGGTGTTTCTCTTTCTTCCTGTTTGATGTGTTTAAGGCTGCATTGTCAGAGAAAAAGAATTTCACGTCTATAAGTGTCTTGCTCTCAGACTGAGGAATTAATTTTAGTTCGAAGAACGAACGTGACTTTTCATTCCAGCCAAGGCATACCTCTTTCACATTGATAACAGAAATGATGGCAAAACACAGAATATTCTTTACTGCAACTACATACCACTTGGGTGGACAAGGAGCGGTTCTTGACTTCAAAAGCAGATAGAGAGGCACAGTATATAACGACACAGAAGGTGGAACTTGTGCCAGCATCATAGTCTTCTTTGGATCCTGGGACTTGGCCAAGGTAAGTCTTAACTTATATCATTTTTTAGCACATCTAAACCTTCAATGGAAAAGAATATATGTATTCTTTAAAAATAGTACCATTCTCTGCTGTAAAGGTTCTTTTTAACCACATAATTTATTTGTAGTGAAGAAAATAACACGTCTTTAACCTAACTTTCTCTGGAGCAAAGAAATGGGTCATAATGAGTTATTTTTGTAAGAGATCACCCATTTTGAATACACTAAGAAAGAACACATAGGTCTCAATTTATTGGAAAACAGGGAAAAACAGTATCTGAAGCTGATGACTAAATCACAACATATTCTGGTGATGGTTAACAGATCAGCAAAATAGTTTCCACTTGAATAAAAGAATGAGACTCACAGTGGGCTGGTGTTTCAAACACTGCTTCAGATTTCATTTCAATTTCCTTGCGCACCTATTCTAATTTCATTCCTGCACTCATCTGTGTAACCAATCCATCTTCAAAGAAATGTTTCCCCCCAGTATTTTATGTTAAGAAGAGACATTGGGCCTTCCTCATGGAGAAGAGAAATGGAATAAATTGATTCATTTTCATTAAGAATGAGAAGCCTGTCATACTAGCCTTGTTTTCTGATCGTCTTTGGGACAATAGAAGGACAGTCATGATGGGTTGATGATTCAGTGTGTTGGTTTGTCTTACTTGAGTTTTATTTGTCAGCTTTTTTGTGGCCCTGAAAAACAGCCAGGAAGATACAGATTATAGTTTACTATCAGGTCAGCATTTTTTTTGTCATTTGAATTGTGTTGCTGAGAGTGTATTCCTGCAAGATATGCATCTATTTCATACAACTCTGTAGAAAGGCGAATTCTCTTCATAATTGGAAACTGGTGCTGTCAGTTGGTTGATTTGTAATTTGGGCTTTACTTTCACTTAATGTCATTGCATCATCCTGTGAAAATGATGAGATGTCACTACTTCCTATTATCACTTAAGCAGAGGGGTTATCCAGGAGAATTACTAATTTTCTTCTTTTTGTGAACATATTCTCTTTTTATTTTTCACTGGCTGCTTTGTCTAATTGAGAAGGGTGATGGTGGCACATAATCACATCCCTTCAGGCAATGGCTGTTAAATCAGTGATACATCTGACATTTAGTGGTGGAAAAAGTCTGAAGAGTTAGTGGTCTGAACTGCTGCCCTGGGAACTTTCCAACAGCTTGACTCATCTGTCTTTTCCATGAGGCATTTGTGTGACACTTGTGCCTAAATATCTCTTGGAAGTGCAAAGAAACATACATTCTAACAAGATGCAGAAAGATGCTCAGCCAAGAAGAGATCTAATTAAAAAATCACTCTGAATATGTCAGCAGTCTCCTGAATTGCTATCAATCCTTTTTTTATTGTGGCTTCCAAATGAGATTTGTAACTGAAGGCAATACAACATATAACTCAACAATACCCATTTCTTAAACTCTCACTGGAGTAAACAGATAGAGAAAAGTCAAATATGTCAATTTTCCAGTAGTACCTACAGATGTCTTGAAAAATATTGTTACTCTGACTAATACAGTTAGCCCTGTGCCAGTGAAACTCAATGAGGACATGGTTAATTTCATTAAACCTCTCAGCTTTCATAAAAACATTGCCTCTGGAGCTGTGCACCAAGATGAGAATGAGATTAAGGTAATTTTGTATGTGCTATCACATTACTGGGAAGGGAAGTTTATTTATTGTAAATAGCTTTGGTGAACATTTATATAAATACTGGTTGCTATTTTGGTGTCATTGACAGTGCAGACTGTGTTCTGGTCAGCAAGACGTTTCAGTGAAAGCTTGGGCAAAGGTTTCTATATTGTGTTTCAGGCCAAGGAAATTGCTCTTATTGCAGAGCCCTAGAATTTTGCATAAGGATTTCAAAAATACATTACTCTGAAATCCTTAAATTACCAAAGCTAGGAAAGAATGCCTTGGAAATGAATGTTACTGTATCCTTTACTACCATGGTTTTGTTTTTTTCCTTGGAATATATAAACCAAAGATTTTCACTTCTCTCATTTATCACAGCAATTCTATGCAAACCAAAAAATGTTTAAAGGGAGTGAATAATCTGGGCTTACTTAGAGAGTTGGGGGTGAGAAAGGGAATGGAGGTTTATTGTTACATTACTGTATTTACTAAATCTACAAGTAAAGACTGTGGAAAAAAAGAAGACACTTCTAACTGCATGAGGTGATCTGGAAAAAAAAAAAACAAGTATGTTCAGCTATGTGGATCTTTACTTTTCTTGGGAGACTGATAAGATAATTTATTGTCACTTACATGATCCCTTCCTGTTGAATGCAGCATGTGCTGGGTGTTACACCTGTAGACAGAGATAATGTTGTGCTACTTATGCAGAGCCTGCCTCATCTGAATGTTAAGTGAAGAGTACAAGAAACTGGGGTTTTTTTCAGGAGTAGTTTTATGGTTGGTTTTAAATGCAATAGTAGAAATCATTAACCTTTGGTTTTTGCTGTTACCAGTTAGATACAGACTTAGATTTCAGAGATCTCTTTCAAATGCTAGTGATACTTCATACAAAGGTAAATCTTGTTCCTGTAGTGGGAAGAAATCTGAGTTCTTTCAGCCCACTAGCTCTAAATGTCAAGATTTAATTTCAACACATAGTATACTTGAAATAAATTATTTGCAAGCACCTCTCTGAGTGGCAGTAACTGAGAGATGAACATGAAATACTTGATATCTGGCACTATATCTGAAAAATCAGATCGTTTTTCATCATCTGACTTGACTGTTCATGGTATAATGTACATTTAAGGATCCTGCAGTGGTTCGGAGAGGGTAAGAGAGAAAGTACAAAGTGGAGGGTCTATAAATTGTTACTGTAAAAATATGCTACAGAAAACCAGTAACAGGTATGTGTCTCTCCCTCCCTGTAAATACTCCTCTCATAAAACAGTCTGAATCCCAGATTAGGTGAGCTAAGTGAAAAGCTGTAACTTTCTCAATTTGGTCATAGAATCACAGAATGATAGGGGGTGGAAGGAACCTTTAGAGATCATCTAGTCCAACCCCCAAACAGTGATCTGATACAGTGATCAGTACAATTCTGTATTAACATGATGACATCTGTAATTGGGCTGTGGAGTTCACAAAGATCTGTCCTGTGGTCATAGAAGCACCTGATGTCTCATAAATATATTTCCCTTACTCTCTTGCTTTAGCCATGATACTGTTCTCCTTGCTTCATTTTATATACATACATATGTATGTATGTATATAGTATATATATTGTGTGTGTGTGTGTGTGTATATATATATGTACACACACACACTCATCTTAACCCATTCAACTGTAGGTCAGAAATAAGTCCTCTCATCAAGGTGTTTTAAGAGGCCTTTTATCAAGGTTTTTTAAGCTACTCCTCTAATTCAGCAGTAGCAAGTGATACACTAAACACAGCCCAAGTATTTCATAGCTGACATAATAGAATACAATACCTGTAACAGAATAGACTGTACTCAACAAAACTTCTGATAATCTGTAAAGCAATACATAGACATTGCTAAATATCACTAAATAACAAATAATAAACTCTGCTAAATATCAGAGTTCAGGTTGAGAATTCCCATTCTACTCCATATTCTACTGGAATGCCTAACCACTACAGTATTATAAAGATGCTTTTCTCATAGCTAAGTTGTACCTTTGCAGAACTGATTTATTCCCTAAGATTCCATCTCTTTGCATGGTAAATAATTAGGTTGGAAAGTTGGTAATCTGTCCTTTTTTTGTGTGAGAGAATAATTAGATACATACTATACAGCCTTAATGAGTGGGTTTTATGTATTGTGGGTATAAAATCCATTTTCTGAAGCCTCAGTGGAAATATTTCTGACTTAATATAGATTATTAGACAATTTCTGTTACTGGGAGGCAAAAAGACAAACTTGGAGGGGAGAAGAAGGGAAGAAGGTTTGGACATATTTTTGTGTCGCTCTCCAGATGAAGCCTAGTGGAGCCATTAAAATTTTTTGAGCTGGCAGGTTCTTTGAGCTGAGCATTGATTAAAGCTTCTTACGGCTAAAGAACTGTAGTTTCAGCTTCCAATTAGCTTTTTACACTGAAGAGCCAGACTGTTTGGCACATTGAAACCTACATCTGGAACAGCTTCTATTGAAATGGATTTCCAAATGGCTATGCTGGAAACTAGCCTTGCAGCTGCTGTTATAATGCAGGATGGACAGTTAAAACAGTCCACAAAAACAGCCTATGTTAAGAGGCTACCGGTCTCATTTTTTTGAACCCTTAATCAGACAACTTCTGTGGTTTGGATTCAGCTTTGCCAGTTCTGTCTTTGTTAGGTGCTGCTACTTATAATCAGGTTAGTTATTTCAGTGAAATAGTTGGCACAATTCTCATTGAAAAATCTTTTATTACACTTGACCAATTTTTTTTCAATTTAAATTAAACCAGTAACAGCACGTTACTGTGTAGAAAATTTTCCTGCAGAAGAAGCAGATTCTGAACAATGCAATGTGAATAAGAATTGGTTTTTATAGTGACCTGTATTATTTTTTTAAAGTGAAGTGAGCCACAATATCTCTTACACTGTTATAGCTGCTTTTGAAATGAAATATAAGACTGTACTTTCATAAAATCCAACAAGCTACTTTCATTTTTTTGGGGGGAAAATGTTTGTAAAAAAAAAAAAAAAAATAAAACCTCTAAGTGACTGTTAGTTTTCAATACTGAATTTACCAAAGAGGAGAGGGCTAGCAGGCTAATTCCTTGCTTTAAAATAAAGAAGGAAAAGAAAATATAAACCATTATATTAAATGTAACACAGCCCAATTTTTTCTTTTGCAATTCCTCTACATCTTATTTTGAACCATGGTTCAATTAAGAGTAAACACAGCAATAGGTTAAACTGGTGTTATAGAATTTGAATTGGAGATCTGCTGCTTATTCTGTGTGACACCAAATATGGGTTTGCTTACTTGTAGCTGAAATTAGATTAACCTCATTTGAAGTATGAGAATTCTCTTTAAGTGTTCCTTAACATTAGGGAAAAAGAACAAGATAAGTAAAACTTGCTGGAGGAGAAAAGGAATGTTTCTTAGCAATTCTCTGAATATAGTATGATTTGCAAAGAGTGGCTGATAGTTGAGATGATCAAACCCATCACAATGTAACCTCATGAGTCCCTTTTAGGACTTCTTTTCAGAGGAATAAGATAAAGATTCTTTTTGGAAAGCAAACGGTGACAAACTCTCATCTTGTGTCTTGAAACAGAGCAAGTATTTTGTGGTATCCTAAATGAAACACTTCCTGCTGGCAAGAGCAACGAGGAGGAACCTCCAGTTATCAGTGCCAGTGAACCACCAGCCAAATTCCTAAGAGTTCAGGAGGGGTCTGGCAGATGGGTTCTGTCACTTGAGATTATTGCCCCCTGTTATCTGCCAGCCATTAGCTAGCGCTCTATCAAGGACAAGAGAAGGGGACATGGGGAACTTCTTGAGCTTTTACAATTCACAGACATGAGTGTTAGAGTCAGCTTAGACTGAAATAGTAATGGTTGACATACTATTTCTGGATCCAAGCAGATGAACAGGCTTGGATGTTGTTCTGGCACCTGGAACAGGTGCACAAACCTGGTGTCTCTTAGTCCGCACATTGATGTTTTAACTGATGCCTGATTGTTGCCTCAAAGCCATGATTCACAGCAGAGGAAAGTAGGGAAGATAGCAGAGTTCATGTCAAGTCTATCATTTCCTATGGAGATGAGTACCTGCCTCCCACCACAGCCAAGTTCTCAGAAAGTGCTGACAGAATAAGAAATGTTACATAGGGGTTAGTATTAGGTGGCAGGGCTGAAAAGCATAGCTTTTTCCATGAGTTATGGAGTGTAGGTGATGGTGTCAGATTCTCCAGCAGAATTAGTTACCATCAACTACAAATATGGGATTTATCTTCACCACTTGCTTTCGTGCTTGCCTAGTTCTGTGGATGATTTGGATGTGCCAAGTTCCCATTAGTGATATGAAGAACCCTTGTTCTTCACAGAAAGTCAGCCAGCATAAGAGCTGCCAGGGTATAAATTGCTTATCTGCAAAGCATCTTTATAATGTTGCCAACTCTTAAGCTAATGGTTGTACCTGCTTAGGTTTCATGTGTGCTGTATTTGTGTGCCCTTTTACCCGTTCTGTCACTTCTAGGCGCCCCTCTGTCTCAGTTACTTCTGGGCTAAGATCCATGTAGTAGCCATTCTAATTCCTGACCCTTCTTTCAGCAGCATGGTTGCTTTTTTGTGAGAGAAACAGTGAGCAAAACATTTAAGAACTGGTGCTCAGAGAAGAGTGGAAAAAATATCAACTCTTACAGGAGCTAATTAACTTCCATTTTTGTTACAGAAGAGGGTGGAAAGTAATCCTACTTATTACAAAACCCAAATCTTCTCTGTATGTGGCCTAATCTTAAAATGCTCTTACATAAGACAGGACAGGAGGACGTAAACCTCCTGTGCAAGATCACATCAGGTGTTGCCACCTGAATTTCTTAATTTCAACAGAGAGGGAGCCATTACAGAAAGACTAGCAACTAAAAGTTCACTTTCTGGGATTCAACTAAGAGAGGTCATATTTTCCTGTGGTTCTGCCAACATGCTTTTGCAAATGGTCTCATCGGAAGCCTCCTGAATAGAGTGGAGAGCTTGCCATTATCTTCCATGAGTTTCACTTGGGTACTGTAATTCTTATCCTTAAATGTCATCCAAATGTGTTTGTCACAGTTTTTGTCTGTGAAGCCTGTTGATTTCCTGAGCTAATATTTGCAAAACACAGAATGTATCTTCCCAAATACTGAAGGTCTCTATTGGTAACAAAAGAAGCAAATTGTGGCTAATAAATGTGTAGTTGTGAATATTTTCCATTGTGGAAGTGATCTCTAGCATGTGAAAATCTGCACTGTTTATACAAGAGCATCTCCTTGTTCGTGGCAGTAGTGCTGTGAGCCTGAAGAGTAACCCATTGCCTTCTACTTCAATCAGCACCAATACAGGAGAAAACTCTTACCGATGACATTCCTACCAATCACAGCCTGATGTCAGTGCCATTTAACTCATTCAGCAGGAAGAAGAAGACCAAATTAGTACCTATGTTTCTCTTTATTTCTTTACTGCAATTCAGGGTAAGCTGAGTACAAAATTCTAATATTATATGGAAAGACTATAGCTAAAAAAAATACTACATACATACTCACTGCTACTGACATAACAAGCCAAGACAGACAGGCTATTGTACTGATCTTTGCATTTTTTCTTTTGAGGCTTGAAGAAACAGACAGGAACAGGCCTCAGTTTTAGAGCACTATTTTCAATGTAACCTTCAGCTTCGTTGAAAAAAATTCAGGAAGTATATTCTGGCCACCTAAACAAAAGCTAAAAGCTAAAAATACATCCATTAGTAATTACCTTAGCTATCCCAGAATACAGCTGTAATGCTAAAATTGGGGGGGGGGGGTGTGTAAAATACATTTTTCTACAAACTTGCAGTAAAAAAAATTAATTCTAATAACACAGTTTGAATTGGTTGAATTTTATTTGAATTGTAAATTGAGGCTTGCATTGTTAATTAAACTGTTGTTTACAGCCAGCTTTGCTAGGGAATCTGACTGAAACATTGCAGCTCTTTACAGCAGTGAAAAATAAATTCTCACAAATGGTGATTGCTTTATGCCCAATGGGATAAATTGCCTATTTGAATGGGGAAAAATAAGAAGCCCCTAGGTTTAGCTTTTAATCAAAAACCTATACATAAATAATAAGGGGAACAAGTTAAGAATTAGTAAAGAATATCTGAATATTGAATTATTTCACTAGTTCAACATGATAATGCAGATTTCTTTATATTTACAGGAATGATTATGTCATGCTTCTTCAAAACGAGGTCAGGTTAAAAAACCACCAAGTTATTGATTTCTCTTTGGTGAAAGAATCTTAGAAATTTTCTTGTAAATTCTATGGGGTTTTGCTAAACAGGTGCCCCTTTAAAGAACATGCTTTGGGATTTTTTCTTTCCTATATGCTGTCCCTTGTGCCCTCAGGGATACATTATGTTCTCTATGGTACATTAAATGCTTTCTTTACGTTTCAACACATTTTAGAAAAGATTTTTAACTTGCTTCCAGAGAAGATTTAGGGCAGCAGATAGGTAGTGACTGATGTGGTATACTTTGGAAGAGGTATGTGTAACTTCTGCACTTCATTTGCTGAATGACAGATTAACTTACTTGTGTATATACATCTGATAGAAAAACAGGCTAACTGAAAATGAAGCCAAGAAACATTTAACTTGATCCTTTTCAAAGGCAAATGGTGGAATTGTTACTGTTTTCTGTGGTTGTGTTACTTAGTAGCATCAAATGCTGTTCTGGCTAAGTTACCCAATATATATATTCTTGTTTAGAGCATTAGCTCACTTTCTAAGCCTGTGGCATTTGGGCCAATCTGTAACTGGTACCTCAGTGGTAGCTATTTTAATCTTTGCTATGATCCTTAGTCACTACCTGGTGAAGCAGCTCTTTCTCTCAATTTCTTCAGGCCTATACAAGTGGAAGGAAGTATTACTCTTGCAATCTTAATTCTGTGAATGGCAATTCAGCTCCATAAAGAAGGGGTTAGTTTCTGTTTCTGTACACTCTGTTTGTGACATTTGTTTGTACCTCAAATATATACATCAGAAGTGCCTTTCTAGGCTGTTGTACTCAAGCATATGCTATTTTAGGCTGACATTTTCCAACCAGGCTTGAGGGAGTTAGATGTCTAAATTAAATTCAGTTTGACTGATTGGGACATTGAACATCTCTGAACTAAAATCCTAGTGATAGACAGTAGGTCTGTGTGTATTTTGAGTGACAAGCAAGTCAGTCATTATAGCTCATGAAAAAGGATGTATATACTTCAAGTTTGACTTTTGATGGTAGAGATTAAGTGTTCAAAACCAACAGCATTAAACCTGATGCAGGTTAAACTTCTGATTGCTGCCTCAGACTAGTCTTATGCGATGATAGTTCTGGACGGGAGTGTAAACAAGAATCTGGGTTCTATTCCCAAATTGTCACTTGTGTATTAATGGCATTTCTAGCAAAATGATGTGAGTATTCTGCATCCCAGCTTAACCATCTCTCCAATGAGTTTTAAAAAAAAAAAACCCAACAGCCTTAATGAGGCATAGTAGTGTTTATGAAATGGTTTTAGATCATCATATTAAAGGTGCCATAAAGTGATAATACTGTTATTTATATAGTAAGTTATAAGCAAAAACCTAAAGTGTTTTGCACAGCACAAGGGATGACATCTACAAGCATGAAATATAAATTCAGAAAGTTGACAGCAAATACAACTCATTCCAAATTAACCATAAATGTGGCCCAAATCTGCTATTGAAATTCAGTACAATTAACCTGGCACTGAACTGTGACAATTGCAACCTGGGAAGAAGAGTAGAGTTAAAGAAATGGCTCTCTGCTTGGTGCCTGCTGTGTTGTGCAGGCTCTGTATTCAAATGCTCTTTAAAGAACACAGTCTGGAAGGGGCTCAAGCATTGGAAAGGAGAGGGAAACAATTCCAAACAAGGCTGCCTGTGTGCAGCTCTGTTTCTGGTATCACCCTTTGAAGGTTTACACTGAAGTACGCTGCCTCACAAGATACTTCAGATTAATATCATTTATGGAAAGAGTTATAAACAAGAGGCAAATGTCTGGAATGCTTTTCAGTGCTGGGGAGAATCATTGTTATAGAAGTCTCACAGCAGCTGACACTGGCCACCCTGTTAAGGCCAGTCTCCCTCAGACTATCATCATTTTAGAATGTTAGAATTGTTTTGGGTGGAAGAGCCCTATCAATCACTCACCCATTTCCCCACGTACCACATCCACCTATCTCTTAAACTTCTCCAGAGACAGTGACACCAGCACCTCCCTGGGCAGCCTGTTCCAATGCCTGACAATGCGTTCAGGTAAGAAATTCTTCCTCACATCCAGCCTGAACCTCCCACTGGCACAACTTGAGGCCGTTTCCTCTTGTTCTATTGCTTGTTACTGGGGAGAACAGACCAACCCCCACCTAGCTACAGCTTCCTTTCAGGTAGTTGTAGAGAGCAAGAAGGTCTCCCCTGAGCCGTCTTTTCTCCAGGCTGAACAGCCCCAAATCCCTCAGCCCTTCCTCATCTGAGTTGTGTTCCAAATCCTTTCCTAGCTTGGTACCCACCTCTGGATCCTCTCCAGCACCTCAGTGTCCTCCTTGTAGAGAGGAGCCCAAAACTGTACACAGAATTTGAGGTGTGGCCTCACCAAAGCCGAGTCCAGGGGAATGATCACCTCCTTACTCCTGCTGACAACACTGTTCCTGATCCAGGCCAGGATGTTCTTGACCACCTGGACACACTGCTGGCTCGTGTTTAACTGATGTCAACCAACACTGCCAGGTCCCTCTCTGCCTGGCAGCTTTCCAGCCACTCCTCCCCAATCCTGTAGCATTGCTGGAGGTTGTTGTGGCCCAAGTACAGGACCTGCCTCTTGGCCTTATTGAAGGTGTTGGTCATGGTTGTCATGGTGTCAGTCTTGGCCCAGCCATCAGGCCTATCTAGAGCTCTCTGTAAAGCTTCCCTAACCTCAAGCAGATAAAAGACCAAAGTTTGTCTAGTATGACTTTCTACAGTCAAATAAACCAGTATGAGCAGTTATCCACTATGGCCTGTGAAACTTTCATCTGGGAGAAAATGTACTTGTATCCCAAATGCTTAGGGGAGATCTGTATTGGAGGTCTATATGTCTTTGGAGTATTAGGAAGTCTAATAAAAATAGTTGTAAGCTTGATAAGTCATCGACCACTGATTGTCTTTTGGAATTGACAGTAAAAGTCTTGGCAGAAAGTTCTCAGTTCTGGGAATGATTGTTCATGGGACTTCTGTGCCTCAGGAGGAAAAAAATAAACATTTTTAATTTTTTCACCTTCTTTCTTCAGTCAGCTTAACAACAGAAGGACAATCTGACTTCTGATTCCTTCTGACAGAAACTTTCCTGTGTGCAATAAGAGCAATGGCTTTTCTTCCCCTTTTAAGGAAGTGCTTTCTGTGGTTTCTTAAGATTTGTAAATAGCAAACCTCTTAATTATATAAGTTAAAATAAGAAGGCAAATACCCAGAAAAGCACAAGGGAAATAAAAATGGTTTGTTGGCTAAAATACTGGTAAAATTAATGTAAACTTAAGACGTGACAGTAAGTTTGCTTTTCTGATTATTGCATGTTTTCTTCTTCTGTATTTTCAGTGGACTTCGCATCTAAGCACCATGAAGAGAACTTATCTCTTCATTGAGAGATGGCAATGCAGAAACGTCGAAGGGCTCTGAAAACAGTGGGGAACATGGCTAAGTGTCATGAACAAAATGGCAGAAGTTTGCTTATGGGTTAGGAAAGTCAAATACTGCTGGAAAGGGGCTTTATTTCCCTTCTATTTAATTTCCTTTTATAAAATTGACCTCCACAAATCTTTCACAGCCTTCCTGTCTCTGGTCACTTGAAATAGCCTTTTAAAATATGCATGGAACTACTTTGTTACCAGCACTTCTAGAAACCAACAGAATACTGAGCATAAATCACTCTGTGGCAATATCTTCTCCCCACACGTTGCATTTTACTGATCTGCTTGAACTGGAGAGCTAGTGCATGCAGGAAAGTTAAAGGACATGGGCCTATCTTTACCATCCAGTGACCCTCCACAGTCAAGGTGAGTGCAATATTTTAAACTAATTTATTCAGCTCTGCAAAATCCCTGGTTTACCTTGGTTCCTTACCAATTCCTGGTAAATGAGCATAATTTCTTCCTTGTGCTAACATTCTGCTGTTTGCTGTCACTGAACTTCCAAAGATGAGAGTCTGTACAAGCCCCTGGACATTTCATATTCTTGCATTCAAAGCTATAACGTGGAATGCAGTGTTATGAAACAAGCTGCAGAGCTCTCTGAATTGAGCTGGATTTCTGGTTTTACTGCATAATGTTTTCTTGCAAAAAAAATCCTCCCCTATTGTAGCTTTGTATAAGTAAAAGCATAGGCAATACTACTAGCTTTGGAGCAATGTTGCAATGTTGTTCTTGCAATTTTTACATGTTGCAGACTTCTGTGCCACAGACAGAAATTGAAGTGGAAAGAGAAAACTGAAAAATCCCAAGAAAATGTTTAAGAAGTCAAATAGGACTACATACCAGTAGTGCAACAGTCCTAAACAGACATCAGTTAAGATGGGGAAAATTGATGTTATTGCCCTTCAGATCAATGTTATCCAACTGCAGCTAAGATGTCCAGCAATTTACTCAAAGTTCGGGTTAGTTTGATGTTATACAAAGCCAAACCTTATTGTTATTTTATGGCCTATCACAAAGTAGCCGTTTGTGTTACTTCGAGTTGCTCCATCTGCTAACTTAGATACTGCTCCTAAAAGCCATCGTGCATTAGNGCTACAGCTTCCTTTCAGGTAGTTGTAGAGAGCAAGAAGGTCTCCCCTGAGCCGTCTTTTCTCCAGGCTGAACAGCCCCAAATCCCTCAGCCCTTCCTCATCTGAGTTGTGTTCCAAATCCTTTCCTAGCTTGGTACCCACCTCTGGATCCTCTCCAGCACCTCAGTGTCCTCCTTGTAGAGAGGAGCCCAAAACTGTACACAGAATTTGAGGTGTGGCCTCACCAAAGCCGAGTCCAGGGGAATGATCACCTCCTTACTCCTGCTGACAACACTGTTCCTGATCCAGGCCAGGATGTTCTTGACCACCTGGACACACTGCTGGCTCGTGTTTAACTGATGTCAACCAACACTGCCAGGTCCCTCTCTGCCTGGCAGCTTTCCAGCCACTCCTCCCCAATCCTGTAGCATAGCTGGAGGTTGTTGTGGCCCAAGTACAGGACCTGCCTCTTGGCCTTATTGAAGGTGTTGGTCATGGTTGTCATGGTGTCAGTCTTGGCCCAGCCATCAAGCCTATCTAGAGCTCTCTGTAAAGCTTCCCTAACCTCAAGCAGATAAAAGACCAAAGTTTGTCTAGTATGACTTTCTACAGTCATATAAACCAGTATGAGCAGTTATCCACTATGGCCTGTGAAACTTTCATCTGGGAGAAAATGTACTTGTATCCCAAATGCTTAGGGGAGATTTGTATTGGAGGTCTATATGTCTTTGGAGTATTAGGAAGTCTAATAAAAATAGTTGTAAGCTTGATAAGTCATCGACCACTGATTGTCTTTTGGAATTGACAGTAAAAGTCTTGGCAGAAAGTTCTCAGTTCTGGGAATGATTGTTCATGGGACTTCTGTGCCTCAGGAGGAAAAAAATAAACATTTTTAATTTTTTCACCTTCTTTCTTCAGTCAGCTTAACAACAGAAGGACAATCTGACTTCTGATTCCTTCTGACAGAAACTTTCCTGTGTGCAATAAGAGCAATGGCTTTTCTTCCCCTTTTAAGGAAGTGCTTTCTGTGGTTTCTTAAGATTTGTAAATAGCAAACCTCTTAATTATATAAGTTAAAATAAGAAGGCAAATACCCAGAAAAGCACAAGGGAAATAAAAATGGTTTGTTGGCTAAAATACTGGTAAAATTAATGTAAACTTAAGACGTGACAGTAAGTTTGCTTTTCTGATTATTGCATGTTTTCTTCTGTAATTTCAGTGGACTTTGCATCTAAGCACTGTGAAGAGAACTTATCTCTTCATTGAGGGATGGCAATGCAGAAACGTCCAATGGCTCTGAAAACAGTGGGGAACATGGCTAAGTGTCATGAACAAAATGGCAGAAGTTTGCTTATGGGTTAGTAAAATTGACCTCCACAAATCTTTCACAGCCTTCCTGTCTCTGGTCACTTGAAATAGCCTTTTAAAATATGCATGGAACTACTTTGTTACCAGCACTTCTAGAAACCAACAGAATACTGAGCATAAATCACTCTGTGGCAATATCTTCTCCCCACACGTTGCATTTTACTGATCTGCTTGAACTGGAGAGCTAGTGCATGCAGGAAAGTTAAAGGACATGGGCCTATCTTTACCATCCAGTGACCCTCCGCAGTCAAGGTGAGTGCAATATTTTAAACTAATTTATTCAGCTCTGCAAAATCCCTGGTTTACCTTGGTTCCTTACCAATTCCTGGTAAATGAGCATAATTTCTTCCTTGTGCTAACATTCTGCTGTTTGCTGTCACTGAACTTCCAAAGATGAGAGTCTGTACAAGCCCCTGGACATTTCATATTCTTGCATTCAAAGCTATAACGTGGAATGCAGTGTTATGAAACAAGCTGCAGAGCTCTCTGAATTGAGCTGGATTTCTGGTTTTACTGCATAATGTTTTCTTGCAAAAAAAATCCTCCCCTATTGTAGCTTTGTATAAGTAAAAGCATAGGCAATACTACTAGCTTTGGAGCAATGTTGCAATGTTGTTCTTGCAATTTTTACATGTTGCAGACTTCTGTGCCACAGACAGAAATTGAAGTGGAAAGAGAAAACTGAAAAATCCCAAGAAAATGTTTAAGAAGTCAAATAGGACTACATACCAGTAGTGCAACAGTCCTAAACAGACATCAGTTAAGATGGGGAAAATTGATGTTATTGCCCTTCAGATCAATGTTATCCAACTGCAGCTAAGATGTCCAGCAATTTACTCAAAGTTCGGGTTAGTTTGATGTTATACAAAGCCAAACCTTATTGTTATTTTATGGCCTATCACAAAGTAGCCGTTTGTGTTACTTCGAGTTGCTCCATCTGCTAACTTAGATACTGCTCCTAAAAGCCATCGTGCATTAGACAGAGGGCACAGAGTTAATACATAGCACAGAAAACTGCCAAGATGCTGTGGGGAAAAAAACAATATTCCCTGAAAACTACCATGTAACAAGAAATAAGTAATTCAAAAGTCCAAATATTTGACTTAATGCCACAGATATGATTGCCCTCTGTGGCATAAGAAAAAAATGTCAGTTGTAAGAAAATAGGGAATCAAACCTTATAAATGCAGTGTTCTGTGCATACTAACACTGTTTATCTCATTGCCTTCAGCTGACTTGGTATCAGACAGCATCTAAAAACATTTATTAGTCATACAAATCAGCTTCCTTTCTGAAGCAAAGGGCTTTAGTCTAGAGAGCTTCTTACCAACCTGCTGAATTACCTAAATAGCTATGGTATTTATGAGACACAAATAAGCTCAACTACTTTGTAACAGTCACTGAAATGTTTAACAGAGGGGAAAATATCAAATTCCTTCTTACTTAGATACCTGACTTAACATTGTTCACAGGAAGGTACATACATATTACAACAACCAAAACACCAAACCCAGCAGTATTTTTTAAAACTTAATTCATCAACATGAAGGCCAATGATAATTTTTAACTTATTACAGACCTATTGTAGTAGGCAGCAAAACACCATACAGCCCTCATCCCCTGTGGGATGGGGGAAGAGGAAAGGAAGAGTGAGAGCAAGAAAACTTGGGGGTTTCAATTAAGAAGCAGAAGAGAGAAAGTCATGGCACAGGTTACTAAATGTGAAACAAACTACAAACAGTCTAGCCAAGTGAGTAAAGTCTCTCTGGTATAGAGAACAGTGGCTGCAATATCCATGTAGGGAAGCCTCACAGACTGGACACATCCCACTGTCCTGAACCTGCCAAGGCAAGTGTCATTTCCTTGACTTGGTGGAAGTAACAACTAGGGGAGGTAGAGTGAGAGGCTTTGATGCTATGCAAACACTGCTCAGCAATAATGAAAATATTAGTGTGTTATCAGAACTGTCCTGGTCACAAATCTAAAACACAGTTCACTTTGAGCTGCTGTAATGAAAAATAACTGTCTCAGCCTGGCCTGTACATCCTCTAAATCTGCCAGGTTCCAAAGTACTTTTAAACTAGTATAAAAACTGTGCAGAAATAATCTTCTTCCAATATTGGAACTAAACAGTTTAACAATGCTCAATATTTGTGTTACAGTTCACAACAAAGACTGAAAAAAGAAAACTGTCTCGAAGAAGGGAAAGGAAAAAGTACTGATGTATCTTAACATGGAGCCACAATACTAAAGTTAACAGAGCATCTGAAAACGACTGCTAATTGCCAGTTCTCTGAAAGATGGTGTTCTGTCTCCACAGGGCTACTACAGCATTAGTTCCATCCTTACTGAATATGGGAATTCTCCTTTACATGCTACACCTGCTGTAGTTTCTGGACTCTTTTTCTATTAAATATTGAACGACCTCAAATACTTTATGACAGAGCACTGAGACTCATCTAAGCAGTTATGTTGTGATACTTTTATCTACATAACTTTGCTCCTTTCCCTTTTTGCTGTTATCTTTCAATATTGCATTGATCCTTGGCTTAGTCATTCAGCAAGGAAAAGTATCTTTAGTACTTGTTTATGTTGTTTTGGTATAGTTCTTCCCCTATGGAACTGTAGGAAAAGGACTGGATGTTTTTCAAACACAAAGGATTTGTCATTCACCGTTTTGCTTTGACACTCATGAATGATGTGTGGTGAAGAGGTCAGGCAGGGAATACCTACAAATTGAAGTAGGAAAAAATTATTTGCTTCATTAACACAATTTTCTCTGCCAGAGATGGCCAAGTCATTGAGAGCTGAGCCCCCTCTTTGTCAAAATGGAGCTTGCCCTGTCATCAACCCATAGAAACTTGACATATGCTGTTACATGCTGGCTACTGTACCACATAAATCTTTCATGGAAGTGTGCTTCTCCATTTCCTACTACCACAACACATTATTAGTTTCCTCTCTTTCACCACTTATTGACGGGTATATTAAGGCTATTAAGACTGAATTTTTAAAACTTAAAGGCCAAACCAAGGTGCATTTATTCACCTGTTTTCCAAATCCAGATGGTTCTATTTCTCACCACACTATGTCAAGTCCAGATTTATTTAACTACAAGTTTCTGCTTTCTTGAGTGTTTGCATTCTTTTCCTAGACTTATGTTAGCCCACAGACCTTTGTCAGCCGTCCTTCACGTAGGCAAAGAATAATAATTAAAGGACTTTTTCTATTCCTGTTTCCATAAAGTAACTGGAATGTACTGAAAGAGTAAATAGTTAAATGAATAGCTACTTTGTTGAGGAGACAGAAAGTCCTATAGCACTAACAGTATCCAAAGAAGTAGAAAAAAAAAAAAAGAAGTAATTACATGATTTTGGAAGTTTTGTATCCTAAAAGAACAGTAGAGGGGGAAACACAGACAGATCTTCAACAGGGCTGAAGTAATGAACGAAGCCGTAACAGTTTCAAGGTTCACTGGTATCTGATCAGTGAAAAGAACAATAAGAAAGTGACCAATACCTGAATAGATTCTGAGACACGTGTCTTCTATTGTGCTTTCTATGAGAAGATTAACAGAAGCCTTTTTATGTGCTATGCCAAGTTTTGGGTTAAAATAGTCTCTGCTGTGGTGCATATGTGTCACCTGTAGCTCTCTCCTGCCTCTACCAGTACCAAATTCATCAATTTAGAATTCAGTCTGAATTACAGCTGTACAAACATCTCGATTCTTCTGAAATATTTACTACTGTAGTCTTTAATATAGGGCACAGTCCTGCTCACATAGAAGATTATTGAATACTTGTGTGTTTAAAATACTGAGCACAAAAAAAGGTAATTTGATTAATGCAAGGGCTAAAAATAATTTAAGATCTTTTTACCACACATTTGATAAAAAGACACATACACAGAAACAGTACATCCTCTGGAGCAGTTGTATTTATACCTGTACAAGTAGACTTGGATCCTTATTTGCTTTTCTTTTTTTCCTCCAGTGAAATAAAATGAAAAACTGCTTATGACTGTAAGCTACAGACTGTAGCCCTGATTAAATTAGAAACATTATATTCTTGCAGCAAAATAACAAATAGGTGGGTGAAAGCAATTTTTAAATTAGTTTTCTTACCTGTTGTTCTAAGAGATCCTCAACAATTCATTGAGGATACACTGGCTTATTGATCCACTAATTCAAGGCAGAGTAGAAATGCAACAGAACCAGAAGTCCATCTATGGTGATTCCCTTTCAGTTGCACAACAGGACTGCAGCATTGGTACACTGACATGGCTGTGTTTTCCAGCAGCCAACTTTTGTGTTTTGCATGTCTGGCTTCTATGTTATATTAATTCAAGGATTGTAATAAAGCTGCAGCTGGGTTTCTTTGGTAATCTGGTTTGGTAAAGCTCTCTCTAATTTGTAGCTCTATGTGTCTATGGATTACCATTATCAAGGTACAGTCACCCACTCAGGATAGCTGTTACATCAGTGTGTATTTAAGAAACTTGAACTACTTCAGCACGACTTCAACGCTAAAAGCACTAGATCACTAAAAAGAGTTTAGTAGACCTAATTACTTCACTGTCCTGGAATTATGGGGTATTAATTCCTGGAAAAGAGTAAAAGGCACATGACTCTTTCTTATGCCGTTGGTAAAAATGAAAAATAGTTTCGGTGTGAGAGTCTAGTTAAAGTCACTTGAAGTTACTCTATGAGTCTCCATTTCTGATTTTGAATGGAAGCTAAATTAGCTCCTTTTGTCAAGACAGAACATCTTACCCTGCTACAGACATATGGTCTGGAACAGTTCCCTAGGAGCAGGGCTGATGCCAGACACAATGCCATATTGTCCAAAACACTCATTACATCAAGGATGGGAGCTGGGATCTAGTAGCATGCCACAATTTTATAATCTGGAAGAGACTCTATCAGTGTTGTATTGTAAATGTGACAAAACCAGGAAGGAGGTAAGGATTAAAAAAACAGTACATATGCTAAGCAATCACTACTGCAAAAGTGTTAATTGCCCACTAATGAAGAGCCTCCTCAAGCCCAGTTACATCTTGATGTGTGTTACCTGTTTGAGCTCAAACTTTGACTGTTAGGCTTCCTAGTAACAAAATGCTCAAGAATCCACATGAAAAATTTCTGGGAGGATATACAAAACATAACAAGAAAACAAATACCTTTTACTTCCTTGTTTTGCTCTCAAAACCTAAAGATTCTGCATTTAATGGGAAGCAGTTTACTGAGTGTCTCCAGGCAGATATTTAAGCTATTGATAGTGTGTTCAGGAAAAAGAAAGGTGAGACCCTAGCTATAACTAGGTGGATAGTTTATGTGAAAAGAAGAAACCCTGCAAGCTCTCTAAAGCAAGTCTCGCTCTGGTCTCAGGAACAGAAGATTTCTATATCTGAGTTCACTGCAACAGGTTCCACAATATGCTTGCATAAATCAAAGAGCCGTGTATACACTACGCTTCCCCCCTTCACTATTTATATTCACTTGGAATAAAATATAGCTCACCACCTGCCTCAATTCTATCAGAATGTAACAGGCTACAAAGTTAACACCCTTCTGATATGAATGACAGAATAAATTTACAAAAATGGTCACTCTTACACAACCAAGGTATATGGCAGCTCATTTGGAACTTTTCCATAAGAAATACAAACATCTCAGAAGTACATGAAAATATGACATTTCAAGTATGTGTACTGTAACCAAAATCTAAATGCAACACCTTTCCATTTCAAATTTATATGTAATAAAATTACAAAAATCTGTGGACAAAAGTATAAGTAATTGATATTTTATCAAAATTTTAAAATATTTTTTTAGGAACAATAAACCTTTACTGACCGTGTGGAGTCTGTCTACAAAATACAACCTTGTTGTGACAAACAGAAGAGCGTGGGACTTCTCCCTCAGAAAAAAAATCAATGGCTAAGAGAGGAGAAAAAAAAAATAATTAGGCACAAATAGTCATATCAGCTTAAAGAATTAGAGTAAGTTTGGTATCAGGATGTAGGAATAGTGCAGAATAAGCTTAGAAACACTGTTTTCAGGTGAATGAATCTTTTGGTCTGATTAGATCCAATCAAACATTAGAAATTCTTTAGATTCTTTTGACAACTGTTGCAAATTCAGCAAATCTGTGAGTTGAACTGAAGGGAACAATAGTGAAGAAGAAAGCAGGTTTTTGTGCCAGGCAGAAAGACAGAGAAATAACCACCATGGTCTCATTGACAGCAAAGGGCGGTAGTAAAAAATAAGATTATTGAGGTCATATAAAAATAGACCAAAGAACATGTCATGCCATTTGCTGCCTGAAACAAATAAACATCCACAGGCTGCCTAAATTTGCTATTTAAGTTTTATTACTTTTCTGATTTTAAGTGAAGCAAAACTCAAGATAATATATGAAGTGGCTTTAATTGAACAAAATCAGTCAAGTTTAAGGAGTTTCATAAAGTAAATTCCAGAAGATAGAGTTTCATCCATTAATACATTTGTGACATACAATAACATTAATAAGTTTAAAAAATACTTGGTTAATTGAAATTAATTTGAAAGTTTCCACTATCTTGTCAATAAGAGGCAACACCAAATATCTCCATATCAGCTTTATGCACCTGTAGCAGTCATTAAAGAAGGACTAACAGATGATTAAGCCATAGAGAGGTAGCTGCTATGTTACTTTTGTAGGTTTCCCATATTGAGATTTCCTGATGGCCCAGAGGCAGAAATGTTGATTCTGCCTATTGTTATTTTGCTTAGCATATTAGCAGAGGAATTTAGTTTCTGGAGCAGTCAGTGAGGCATTGTTCTTTTTCCAACTGAGATCACTGGGAATTTAGAACGAGCACAGACTGCATCATCAGGGCCAAAATCCACTGCTAGCTTATTCTGTGTTAGGGTTATTCTCTTCCAATTGCAGTTTGTCCAAGTTATTAGTACTTTCCACTGCTTCTTAGGAAATCTATTCCACAACATAATCAATGTGATTTCTAATAAGTTTTCACCAAAAAAAACCCCAAGTTCAGCCTAAATTAGTGAGAGATCGTTTTAAAAGCCTCTACTTTCAGCAATGCTGATTTGAACCATACCAGGTAAGATAAGTCATTTTCTTTCAAATTAGTTTTTCATTAGCATTGAAAAATGACAATGAAAAAGGAATCAGGGGAAGTTTAACAAATATAATAACCCATAAACTTAAAATAAAAACACTTAAGCCAGAGGTGGATGTATAAACATTAAATGCCATCCCATTAGCACTTGGTATGCAGGAGTACCATCTGCCGTCGGTTTTTGGTACTGCTGCAGAAGCCAGAGTTTTAAGTAAAAGGTTTCTGGAACTGAAGTTAGCAGTACTATGATGAGTCACTGTAACTTTATTCCCCTCGAATAAGGCAGCTTTGTCACTGCAACAACAGTACTAACTGGAAGTTAAGAAAGACCTCCTACAAAGAGCCAGAACTCTGTCAGTAAACCAGAAGATTCTAGTGAGTTTATTTCTTCTTGGTATGAGAGACAAAACAACGAATATGTGTGGAATGCAAAAAACTCTCCTACAGAAAGACTAGATACTAAATTCTTGGTATTTATACCAACTGAGATCTTGTATCATTGTCTATATGAAAGCTGTATATACTATAAAAGCACTATGTAAGACACTGTAAAGTGAAAACATGGGTAAGTAGAATAGACAGATTTGAAATTCTAGAAGAAAGAATGCAAAATGAAAACATTCTTAGCAGTAGCAATCACACCAGGGCATATATTGTCTCTCCAGTAAAGCACGCAAGCCTGCTTCTTAAAGCCTCAGTTTGCAGAATCTGGTGATGACTGAGAGGCTGTGGCTGCCCCATAACTAGAAGTGTTCCAGGCCAGGTTGATGGCACTGGAGCACCCTGGTCTAGTGGAAGGTGTCCCTGCCCATGGCAAGAGGTTGGAATGAGATGAGCTTTAAGGTCCCTTCCAACCCAAACCATTCTATGATCCTTGCTTTGCTATAATTCACAGTATACAGTGACGTACAAGAAAGCCATCTTGTACTGCTAGTTAACACACTAAAGAGTGGAAGTTGAAAATAATTGCTAATTATCTGGTCTTAAAGGAGACAAAACTCTTTTCCTATCATGTCTCACTTGGCAAAACAAAAGAAAATGGTTGCATAAAGCTTTACTATACAAAGACGTTGCCAATTGCATTTTCCCAAAGTTGTTAGTCTCAAACACTAACCTTGTGTAATAAATCTGATAATATGGCATCATCTCCTTTTAATCACACTACATTGATCTGTCTTGTATAAGTTCAGCACAAACAAGGGCTCACAGGTGAAACTCTGTTCATTTGCTAGAATTACTGGATTTGTTTCAATACACTAACTGATGAAGGTTGGTTTTAAAGACTAACAACTGCATACTATCTAAAGAGACCTACTTCTTCAAAGTGGCACTTCAATTACTATTAGTTTCTTTATGTAGACACAGGTAAGAACAGTCATCCTTATGAGTAAGATGTTAATTTGAAGCTCTCCTGTTCCTTGCTCTCACAAGCACAAAATTAAGAATTAAACTAGACTAAAGAAACAATAAAAGTCTACTTAGCAAAGGGTATCCCATTAGTCTCACTTGTTAGATGGGAATGACTTGGTAACCATGAGGCAAGCACACTCCATAACAGAAAAATACATTCCAGTGCCCCCTGTGCTGCTCATCATTTTTAGCCTTGTGACTACACAGGCAAGACTGTACACTTGCGCTATGCAGGATCAGAGCTTCAGATCAGCTTTCAGATCTGAGGGAATGGTGCTTTTAGAAACACTGAGCAGAATTTGTTGTCACAAGCCTAGGAGACCATGATGGAACTAGTCAAGAAAAAAATACATCCATACCATGCATGTGTAAAGAAGCGCATTAAGTATTCTGACTCTGTTAAGAGCAGGTCACCCAAGGGAAAAAAAAAAAAAAAAACAAAGCTTCATCTTTCTTGTCTGTACTGTAGTGGAAGAAGGTAGGAACAGAGCTTCTGTCCTGATCAATGACTAAATGTCATAGAGAACATTGGGTTGGACACCTCATTGAATTCCCTCTGAGAAATGCACTGCTGTGCTCAAATTCAGCTTGTACTTTGGTCTTGAGTATGCACAACTTTTAATTTCTTAGATATAGATAACGTGGGACCAACCTGACATTAAAAAGTGTGATGTAATCCTCTTTTTAAAACCATGGTGGTATATAAGCAGGCCACTTCCTGGGATTTAACATCCAGCTGAAAGAAACAGACAAGCACTATCAACGACAGTGAGAAATAACGTATGAAGTATGATATGATAGATATGGAAGATGCTGAATTTTGAAGGGTAAATTACTTAATCTCAAATTATTTCAACAAAATCAAATCTATTTATCTGGAAAAAAAAAAAAAACAAAAACAACTCCCCAAAGACTGCGAGTGGCAAGTAAGAATGAGCAAATATACTTGTCAAAATCAATTATTGCCTTCCAAGTGTAGGAAAATGACAAATGAGCAATTAGGAACTGGTGTTCTTTGTTTGGAACTGAGAGAGAAATGAGCTTCTTCTCCGTGTTGCCTTGTTTCTGTATGCTGTGAATATACAGGAGAGAAAAAAAAATGCCTTCTGCAAGGTATTAATCTTGTGCATTCAGTTTCTGGGTTCCCCTGCAGACCTGCTATGTGAATCTTGTTACGACAAGTTTATGTTGATTAATCTGTGGGAACTAGAAAGAGGATTTCTGCAGCCTGGCTTCCTTTTTATTTAGGCAGCTGGCGGAGCAAATCTTCAGCAAAGAAGAACTTTTAATACCCACTAGTGTTAAATATTCCAAGTATCACAGTATTTGCTGTCATTAGACTTACTGATATGACACAACTATTATCTTCCCTGGGAGAGGATTTATGTGTTGTATCACCTCAGTGTGTGTGAACGCACGTGAAATAAAAACCAGGTGAACAGCATGTAATTAACCTGAGTTTCCATCATTCCTTTACGTGTTCCAACGTGCCAACTAACCACAGGTTAAAAAAGTCTTGCTGGGCAAGCTGGGGCCGTAGGCAGGACTGCCTCAGGGACTCTAGTTGGCTGTTAACAAACATAAAGCCAGTGCTGGCTGGCTGGGACGATAGCCTGTGGCCACCCCAGCTTTTATCTATTCTCCGTTAAACACTGGGGTGCACGTTAACATCGGAAACCGTGTAAACACCGGGAAGTGCCAGTGGAGAACGCAGCTGCCCGCAGCAGACGCCTGGGCGGGAACCCCGCGCCCAAAGCCCTCCCTCAGCCACGGCCAAGGGGCGGGCGCGGCGCTGAGGTGGGGCGCCTCCCCATTGGCTGGTGACGGAGCAGCCATTCGACTGGGGGGAGAAACGAGGACTTGTGATTGGATGGCGGGCGGTGGGTGCCTTGTGATTGGTGGAGGGGCGGGTGTGGGCGGTGAGGGGGCGGTGCTGCGGCGGCATGCGGGGCGGGGCGGGGCGGCTGGGTGGCGTCTCGCGAGAGTGGCGGGGGGCGGCGGCGGTCTCGCGTGGCTGCGGCGCGCTCCGCCCCCGGCTGCTTGGGCTCCTCGCTGCGGCGGCACCGGCAGCGGCAGCGGTGAGTGAGTGTCCTTACAGCGGCACGGGGCCAGGCCGCCTCCGGTCCGGGGGGAGGGACCGGGGCAGTGTCTGCTCTGCCTTGCTGCTCTGCTCACCAAAGCATGGAGCGCGCCGCCTCTGCCCCGCGGGGGTGTGAGCCCGGCCCGGGCCCAGGCTGCTGCCTGCTCTCTCTTTAGCCTTGGGGCGGCCCCACGCCGTCTCCTCGCCCCTCACCTTCCTCCGCCTGTGGCCACCCGCCCCCGCTCCCCACATGGCCGGGACAAGCCGGCTCCGCTGTCTCCCACCTGTGACACACCGGGCTCCCCCCGCTTCCCGGGGCCCCAGGAGCACCGCTCAGCGCGGCTCCGTGTAGCCCCACCGCAGAGACTCGCTCTCTTGCACCCCGAGGCTCCTCCGGGTTTTTACCCGCCTGTGTGCACTGTTTTCCTCCCAAGCGGTCCCGCTCGGCTGGAAGCAGCCTGCAGGTCTTCGTGAGTCTCCTGAAAGTCCCGGTTGCCACCCCTTCACTTCCCTGTGCTATGCTCAGTAGGAGTTTGTTCCTGTCTTCATCCTCTGTGAAACGTTGTTTTTTTCTGTCTTGAATGACTGAGCTTCACCCAGGGCCACCTTCACTGGCTGTTACCTCACCTCATCTTCTCTTCTTCCTCTTCGTCAAGACCATGACTGTGCCTGTTCCTTTTTGTTAGTTCTGTGTCTCATCTCTGGAAAACGAGTGTTTACACACAAAGGGTTTGATTGCTGGTGGAGGGGAGTAGGAGTGTTTTCCTATGAAGTAGGAGCCAAAATAGACTAGGTTATGGCTGGACTTTGAGTTTGTGGGTTCATATGTCTGTGTAGTCATGTGTGCCATGGCTAAATATCATCCAGTTGGAGTACAGAGACACAAGTCTGAAGAGATGTCCACAAGTGGAGAACACCTAAAAATTGTCTCGGGACGAGTTGACAGGCTGTGGGATACTTACAGATGTGCTTTGTGACTTCAAAGGTTTTCATTTACAAAAATAAATTTCAGGGAAAGATGAGCTTTCCGTTACTGTTTCTTTGGTTGTATCAGTTAATGTTCAAATAATAATCTTAGGTTATGCACATGAAAGATTCTTATGCTTTTCCTTGAATGTTTTTAATGCTAATCACAATGTGGAGTTGTTGTAGCTTTGTTTACTGAACTGAGAGCTTTAATGTTTCTGGGGCAAGGGCTAGCATAGTGTGTGTACCTTATCTCCTTAACATAGCTATAGCTGTTAGAGTGATGGTTCTTCTCAACTGAATACTGTCAATTAAAGTTGGACTGATACTTTCTGATGGTCTATAGGATTCTCAACAACGTAATCATTTACTTGCAGAACTGATCTTAGTGTGGTTGAATTAGGAGAACTCATGCCTAGAAAAGGTGTGCAGGATATTACACCCATGGTGTGATTAGTAGTGCTTAAGAGACTGTAAGAAAAGAAATGCTATAATCTAGGACATGGATAACTAGTAAAAGCTGCCTATCTGCAAATCAAGTGTATTACTGAAACTGATGAAGGAGAATGATTTAAACGCATGGTTCAGTTGTCAGTCTTCAGCTGGGTAAGGAGTTTTGTTTACAAAGGCTACTATTTAATGAGAATAGGATTCTTGTTTGTAACTCAGTACCTTCACTTCCCGTCTCTCTTACGATTAGAAATCTCTCCTTTGGTGAAGGAATGAATCAGAATAGATGATGTTGGTGGAAAGCATTTTTTTTAATAGAAATTAGTTTGTACACACAAGTCTGTAGCAAACTGGTAACCTGAAAGTAATAAACAGTCTGGATTTATTTTAGCCTCCTGATTTCTGAGATAATTAAATAGGTGTAACATTGCTGTTGTTATCTAAATCTAGAGAACATACTAATGATTAGAATTTTGGTTGTACTTCAAAAGCAAGCCAAGTAAAGTCTGGTTCCAGATACAAGTTAATTTTTAATATGTCTTCGTGATTTTGTTTTCTGAGTTTGAAGTTGTCAGTTCAAGCTTGACATTTAGTTCTTTCTGGGCTTATTTATAGGTAAGAGAGATGAAAATATCCCCTCACATGCTGTTCTTCATAAAATTTCTTGCTGTAGGTTTCCTATTTTTCATATATTAGTTTATTATTCTGGAATGCCCTAGCTGGCAGTCCTTCTTCAATATCTCATCCAACTGGTAAGTTATTCTTAATAGTTCTATATGGGAAAGCTTAACAAACTTCCCTTGCCTGTTGTCATTCTGCATTAAAAGCCACATGAAGCTTTAATCATCTGAAGGGGGCTAAAGATGATGGAACAAATCTTTAACAAATAGTGTGTTTTTCATATGATCTGTGAGTTCTTTATGCATACTTCACAGAGTAGATGTAGGATGTCAGTAATGGGTAGTAGAGAGAGGGTTATTTTTCTTATGGTGGCAACTTTATCAAAGTTATCTGAAGTATCCGTGGAAAATAAGTGTTATGTACACGTTAAGATCTTTTTGATCCAAAAACCTTCCAAAACTTCATCTAGAAACATAGTCAAAGACTTGCTTCTAACATGTCTTATGGTGTGGATGTTCTGGTACTTTGTGTATTAACTGGAACAAGTTTGTTCAGATAAATTAATATGTAATAACTTTCACAAAAAAAACCCCTGCATAGCACGCATGTTGATAATGGCTTGGGCTTTTTTTCTCTTTTTGTCTTCTAGAAATGAGTCTGGTTTCAGAAGATGCAATGCACTAGATGTGGTGCTTGGAACAGGATTAGCCATGGCATCAGAACTGTGTAAAACAATCTCTGAGGCAAAGCTGGAAAGGCACAAGAACTTGTTCTTAAATTACCGAAATCTCCATCACTTTCCTTTGGAGTTACTGAAAGATGAGGGGCTGCAGTACTTGGAGAGACTTTATATGAAAAGAAATTCCCTGACCACATTGGTACGACAACCTCTTTATTGTAATGTTTACTGTCTGTATGTTTAAGAGTTCTGAGGAATACTGAGTTTTGGAACAAAAAAAATCCCACAAGATAGCTTTTAAAGAAATAATTTTCTAGTGAATCTGATCATGAATGATGTCATCCATTGTGTAATATGAGTATTTGGTTGTATTCTGTTTTCATTTGCATAGGTCATGCAGAGTATAATAAATGGGAGTTTGACATTTTTATGGTTACCTTTTTGAAGCTTTGTGAAGATCTTCTGGGTTTTGGTTTGTTTTGAGATTGGTTAACTGCTATCATTTCAGCTCACTGGCAGTGGTTACATCTCTCTGCTATTAGGTGATACTGTGCAAGTCTAATGTATGTTTCTTCATTAGGCCAAACAATTTTTATCTTGGTGAATGCCTTTTAAAGGGATTATCAATCCCAGGGTGTAATTCAAAGCTTAATGTTAAGCTGCCCGTGGAAACTCATGCCTGTGTGTTGATAGGAGAATAAACAGTTAATTTCAGGGATTTTAGTGGGATTTCCTGTTGTGTTTTTGTTTGGGTTTTTTTTCCCTGAGCTGAACAAATTCTTGCCCTGAACTTACCTTGTGACCTCAGAATTCAATGTGGGCTAGTTAAATAACTATGTGAGAGATTCTGAACTGGTTAAGACTCTAAGTAGAGTCAAAACCTGCTGTTGTCAATAGGCTCAGGTTTCCAGCAAATTCAGCTGGGTTTTTTCTTGGTCTTCCATGCTATGGTAAATAATAATAGCCAGGGCAGAGGAACTGGAAGGCCTCTACTTAAAAATCACCAAAAGAATTCTGAAGGTTTTATGCCTTTTCTTCATCTTCAATGAGTAACTTAGGTTGGAATATACTGCAGAGAAGTATTTTAGAACTTTTTGTTTATGAGTAAGTCCTTTGCTTAATAATTTAACCGGAGGATAGGGATCATGGTTAAAAATTGAAGCTGCTTTAAAAATTAACCAAAGGTTGTAAACAGTTCTGCTCTGATGCTTTGTGAAATTCAGTGATTATTTAGTGGTGTAAGGTTCATGAAGATTTTATTGCTCAAAAAGTGAAACAATAATAAGGAGAGTTTTGCACACAACTTTTCTGCACGTGCTTAATCTAGGCTAACCTGCTTCAGCAGGAGGGTTGGACTAGTTATCTCTAGAGGTCGCTTCCAACATGTGCTACTCTGATTCTGTTACAGCATGGGTTTGGTTTTTTTTCAGAGCAATTAGCAACTAGAGACAAAAACTAAGTCTCCTAACAGCTTAGTTTCACTTCCTTTTTGATGTTTGTTAATACTACTAGCCAATAGGTGTGTAAAATGTCGTAACCCAGGGTTACTGTCAACAGAAGGTGTATCAAATGAGGGAGGCAGCTCTCACCCTGTACTCTTTGGTATTACAATTGAGGTCTGGAGTGAAGGAATTCAAACAATACTTAAAATGTAGCTCGTATCCAGGCAAAATTACTTGCAAGCCGTGTGAAGTAGAGTATTAGGATTCTAATGGAACAGGATAACTTGTTCATAGTAGGTGGTATGTTGTACAAGCTTGTGGCCCTATAGCTACCACCTAGGCAAGGGAAATTGGGTCTAATTCATTGATCATCTGTCCAGCAGAGTAGATGTTGGAAGTTGTAGTTGGACCAAAATAGATCAACTCATCAGCATGTTACAAAAAAAGACAGATGTCTTTTTGGAACATAAAAAGTTTAACAATCTCCATCAAAAGCAGAAGGGAGTCACTACTGGATACTGCTAAAGCATAAGGTGGAGCAAAGACTGAGTCTGGGATTTCTTACTTGGATAAATTGGAAAGAAGCTCAAAAGCAACAACAACGTATTTTTATGTCTTATGAAAGAAGGCTGAGCATTTCAGGTTAATTATGCTTGCAAAAAAAGGACACAGAGGAAAACAAAAGAGGAGGAATGGCGAAGAGCACAAGTCAGAAGTATTTTTACAAAGCAGTTCTTTTTTTTTTTCCTGACATGACAAGGAATACTCTCAATTTCAGTAAAGAATTTGTAAGTCAGTTACATGGGAGGGGAAGGGGAGGGAATCCTCTGCGAAGTTGAATAGATGATTGAAGGAAGCTGTATTCATTTCACTGGAAATTTTGAAAGGGAAAATGTACCAGTTTCTTTGAGAGGTGATCCTTTCTCAGGAGTAGTTTTGAAGTCTTTTCCAGCCTTGTTCTCCTTTGATTTTCTGCAATATGATGAATGTTAATTAGATCGTGCATAAATACTTTAAATTGCATATGGATTGTTAGCAACCATCGAAACTAAATTTGTACCATATTTCTTTCAAATAAGGTGATACTTTTGTCCCACGGCTTCATCGTTCAGTGTTCTGAAAAGTATTTTGTTGTTCTTTGCTCTTCTAAAATGACTAGTTCTTGACAGATGAAGACGTCTTGAATAGTTACACTGACAGAATTTACCCATACCTTGCCTAAGAGTAATTTCATTTTGTCTTCATTGGCAGGATGGAAATGATAGAGGGCTGTGACATAATGAATGGACTGAGAATTTGTATAGCACGCTTGTAGCTCAGCATCAAGTCTTCCAACTTTTCATTTAATGTTTGAATGATAGCATTAGCCTTCTAGTAATCATATTTCCACATCCATCGAAAGGAAATCTGCATCTGCCTTGACAGCACCATCAGAAGCATGATGCAGCCTTATCAAAGAATAATTGTTCTCTTAACTTGGGATATGCAATGCTCTCCTGTTTAGACAGATCAGCAGGTTGACTTTCTAAGTGCCCATTGGGTGTGAGGGTGAGGCAGACTTCCCTAAACTGGTGGCAGAATTGATGATTCATTTGTTATCATTATTTATTACCACATCACCAACAGAGACCAGAGTTAGTGTTACCTCTCAAATGATGAATCATGAATAGTGTGTTTATCTTCATTTCATTGTAGGATGTTGTGTTGAGCAACTTTGACTCAGACACATTGTTTCTGTAGAACTCCAGAAGATACCAGCAGAATAGGCTTTACAGAGCTGTAGAACTGTCTCTCTCCTGAGTTTAACTCTTGGCATATGAAGCAATTAAGGGCAAGAATAAGAGCATAACTTTGATGGAAAATGTGAAAATAATTTTAGTAAGGCTAGTATTCTTGTTGTAGTAAATCACGTAGGATGGCAGCGAGGTGGTTTCTTTATGTTCCTTTTTCAGTCTTTTAAATTGAAACTTGATTGAGTGTGTGTGTGTGAGCCTGTTGCAGCCTGTCCTCCTTTCGCACCTTAAGTGTTTCTCTGACAAAGCTCTGTGTCGGGAAGACAACTGTTCTGCAGCAAATCTTCCAGCAGGTGGCAACAAAGGATTAGTTGTAACCCTTTTCTTGAGTCTTGACGTCAACGGATTTATTGGCTGAGCCGTTCAGTCGCTGCTCCCTTGTTAAAAACTAATTTTTTTTTACATCGAATCTAGGATATAAACTGCTTGCTACACAAAAAAGTTATGACATCGTTTTTTCAGGTTAGCATATTCTTCGTAATGAGTTTACAAACACAAAGTTAAGTGTTTTAGGTGGTGTACCTTAAATTTACCTAACAGTGGAAATAGGTATTTTTTTAACAGGAAATTGACCGTGTGCTCAGGCTGCTTAAGGAACTCATTTGTTTTTGCATGTGTGTGTATTGTAAACATTTTTTTTCAATAAAACATATCTATGTTTCAAGTAGATTTCTTAAGCAATAAAACTGTATTGACCTAAATCATTTTGAGCACCGTTTACCAATATGACATCTGAAACTTGTGAAGCTGATTCTGTGATATATTAATGGTTATAAATGCTATCAAGAAATAGAATTGCAGCTAGGGATCCATTAACAGTTAGGAAATATGTATATTAATATGTAAATATGCAAACCTAGTTTGATGGATTCAGCACTTCTGGCTTGGTGGTAATTGTTTAAGCTGTGCAAAGTTTGTAGGTCATTTCCCGGTTTAGCAGCGTTACAAAATGAAGTATGTTAGGATTAGGTGTTTTCTATAGTTCTTGTGCTGCTCTTGGCTTCAACTAATAAGCATTTGAATACATTGTGAAAGGAAGGTTTTGGTAATCCATCCTTTCAGCCTCAGAAGTCTGACTACTGTTTGGTTGAGGACATGTTAATGTCACTTCTAGGCTATAGTTCTGTTTCAGTAATAAGTGGTTCACTCTTACTGCATCCCAGATTGCTCTGATGGAGAAGGTGCGGGGATGTGGGAATAGGATATTGTACACTACCTCCTTGTTGCCATTTATTTTGTGACTAGCTGTTGACATGCTTTAGTATGGTTATTAAAATGAGCTGAGTACACAAAATGTGTGTGTCTATTTTTTTTTCCATTTCAAAACCTAAAAAAAAATATCTCTAACTCTTTTTCAGCCAGAGAACCTTGCACAGAAGCTTCCAAACCTCGTGGAATTGTGAGTTTATGTAGGAGTTCTAATATATTGTTACTATGCTGATCTATCTTTAAGTAATTCTAGAATGTACTGCTTGCACATAACCTACCCCTTAAGTGTGAAGGGTTTTTTTGGAGGGCAAGAAAGGATCAATTTTTGGTTGGGGGTTTATTTTTTGTTTTCTTTTTAAAGGAGGTATATCCAGATGTAGTCAGTTTCATGTTAAATGAATTCATAATCTGTGATTTGTCGTATAACAAGAACCATTCATGCAAATATCTACACTGCTATTGGAAAATATACACTTCAATTCCTGTGTAGACTCACCCTGATAAAGCACTGAAACTTCCAAAGACAGTGGTCAGGTGATTGTGACAGAACCAGGGTAACAGGTTACTGCCACCAGCCCAGCCCTGGTTCCTCCTTTCCACCCCAGCTACTAAAGTTACGATGATTTCAGTCTTTCTGACTATAGTAATAAGGTTTTTTTGGATCCCAGTTTAATAGGGTTGTCAAATAGAAGCAGGAATGAGCAAGTAGGAGTAGTAAGTATTTCATTATAACAGTATTTGGTCTAGGCCAAATCCAGTCTTGTCCAAATAATGAATGTCACATAAACTGTGTTATTTTGGCAATTTTAAGCCATAAGCCCCTGAGTCAATGTTCCCTTCCCTCCTCGTGTAAGGTAATGATTTCCTTGTATGGTAGGATTGGCAGGGAGGTGGCGTGTTAAAAGGGACATTGTCTTCTCCCTTTTTAATGCCTTTGACTCACTTCCAGTTGAGTAACTGTTGGACCATTGATTCTGTTTATTTAATAGAAAGCTCCAAATGGGAGGAGGTGTGTATCTGAGCAGTCTAATTCATTTAGGTGCCTGATCTTGTCATCTTAATTTGCCCCTTGAAACCACACCTTTCTGGTACATGGGACCATAGTGTAATTAAACTGCTTTGTAGGTCACTGCAGTCTTGGACTTGCTTAAGAGACAATCTTGTCTCATCGTGCTTGAGTCTTGAGAGTGTGTTTATGCTCCAAAGCAGTAAAACAATACTTTTGCATTTGATATGCACAGTGTCAATTGATTTGCTATGGGGTGTCAGGAAATCTCCATCTTATCTGATTGTGCTTTTAGGAAAACCAATATAAATTACAACTTAATAAATCACAGGTGTCAAACCTAATTATTTGGGGTTCAGCAAGCTCAGTTGTACCACTGTTAGCCAACACATTCTGGTGGTCTAGAGAGAACTACAGTGGGCCTGTAGTTTGTGTGGCTGTAATAGTACAAATCAATTCTTGATCAGACAGTAAGAGATCTGCTGTTGACAAAGAGACCATTAAATGAAGATCTATCTAAAGAAAAACTTGTTACAATAGCTTGAAGTTTTTAAAGACAAATGTAGCTGATTTTCATTTTCATGGCAGTTACATCCTTTGCAATTTCACTCTATATGTTTTTTAAAACTTCATTATTGTCTGTTTCTTTGTATATTGTGTACCTCACCCTGGGATGCTTGGTGTAGATCCTCATAATATACATTTTCTTTTTTAGCTTGAGTGAAATATTGTACCAGCATTTTCAGGAGCTGCAGCTGAAATGAGTAGGAGAATTCGCATCCTGAGGTGTTATATAAGGATTTCTACAAGCATATCTGCTAACAAGCATAAATTTGCTGCCATTTTATTAGACTTCAAATATCTGCATTTTTAAAAGAAAAAAATAGAGCTCAGACATTCCATTCAGTTGAAATGTTTATGTCTCTTTCCTTTTGCTGCCTCTGTCTGCCTGAAAATACAGTCTCCTACTTGAGGAAATGCTGTTTGTGTAGAGTAGAAAAGAATGCGCTGTGCAAATAATTTCCATGTGTACCGAAGCAATGGGACACTGAGTACTCAGCATCGATATTTGAGTTTTTTAAACTGTTATTTTCTACAAGATTGGTTTGTTCATTTGCAGCAATGTTGATGGAAAAATAAATACTGTGAAATTGCAGAATAGATGTTGTGATACTGGTAGTACTGGAATTACACCAGTAGGGAGTGCTGAATATTCTGAGTGAGAGTTCTGGCCACCCTCAGGAACTACCTGAATGTACAAGATAAGTGTTTTCTCTTTTGAGAAATGTACTCTAGGTTTGAAAAACTCACTTCCAGGGAGTAGGTAATGTTTATTTCTCCAGTCATTAAAGGGGTGTAAAGGGGTAAGACTTCATGTGGAGGGGAAGATGTGTAAATTGTGTAACTTGTATTGGGTTGGGCTTTATTTTTTATTTCTCTTGCTCAGCTTTTAGAGGGGAATAACCAGGTGATCAAATATGGTTCATTCTGGTTACTCTGTGTGTTATATCTTTTTTTCCTTTTTGTTTTCCTCTTAATAACTTTAAAAACTAAAGCCCACTGTTATTACAGCTGTTAATGTTTTGTTTTAAATAATTGTGTATCATTCTCATTTTATGTTAAGTGAAACTTAAGTACCTATTCACTGACAGTTTATACAGTTTCCACAGCTTTTGTGGACAGAGAGAGGAATGGCTCTTTCAGTCTGAAATTGAATATTTTGCAAACTGATTATGTAGCAGAAATCCTTGAGGGTAACAGGTGGTGTCCTTTGCTTCTCCTCCCCCCAGGTACCTTCATTCAAATAACATAGTTGTTGTACCTGAAGGTAAGTAATCTACCAGCTCACAATAAGTGGCAGAAAGCATAAAATATTAATTTTTTTTCTTTAAAGAGGTCCATTTTTTCCTTTATTTTCCCATAAAACATTAAAGATATTCATACAAAATATACCAGTGCAGCTTTTAGTTGATAATATCCTTGTTTATGCTATGTTAAAGTCTTTTAATGACTCCTCAAATGTACCTAAATGCTGTTCACTTCAGTTCTAATTGCAGAAAGAGAGAAGGCTAAATGGCACTCATCTACAGAAAGAAAAAGTTGGAGTGTCTTCTGTGTTCAGCCAGTTACCACACAGAATACTTACTTTAAATTTCAAATCTGTCATGATATAAAATTATCAAGAACTTGCACTAGTTTCTCTCCCTTGTCTTAATTGTAGAATGATATGCCCAACTTCAGTGAAGTGCTTTAAACTCGTTTTGAATAGATAAATTGGATAGACAGAAAGCAAAGGAACAGAAGAAGTGATACCAGAACAGAGTTCTGCACATCACTAGTTGTGGACTTATTCCTCCCCCTCTGTCTCACTGCCAGCAGTACCGTTTCTTAGATAGATGAGCATTTCCACAGATCATGTCACTGAGTGGTGAGACTGGCTTTAATACATAAAATCTGCTCAGACATAAGCATTGGGTATTGTGGCTTTTTATCCTCTCATAGTCCTATTAAGATTTTAACGTTACCATTGGGTCACATTCATGTTTTAATCTGTTCTCTCACAAGCTATTGGCTCCCTCGTTAAACTGCAGTTTCTGGACCTAAGTGATAATGCCCTCGAAATTGTGTGTCCAGAGATTGGCCGCCTGAGATCTTTACGTCATCTGCGCTTGGCGAACAACCAGCTGAAATATTTACCTGCAGGTAAGTAGAAGTGCATGAAGGATTACAGCAATGACAAGTTCCATTTGAATATAATTTGCCTAGTGATCTGCTTTAGGTTTATTGGCATCTTATGGTTGAAGCGTGGTACAACTTGCATTTAAAACCAGGCAGGGATTGCCTTTGTATGTGTTGGACTAAATGTACTCCGTAGTTAGCGAAAAGCCACACTGTTTGTAATTTAGGTAGAGAAAAGGCATGAAAAATGCTTCTGAAGTGAGAAAACAATGTATGTATTGAACAGTCTTTGCCATATGAAAATATTTAGCTTCCTTGGGAAGATAGAAAATTCCAGTGACAACTGTCGTTACGATTAAATGATGTTTCTTCCCATTTTCCAGTTGATAAAGGATTCCAGTCCTTTCTTTTTGCCCAAAAGCCCCATTCTTGTGTTTTCTAAGAAGACACATGTCTAATAGGTCTGCCTATGGCAGTTCTACCTCACTGTGACAGTAAATAACAAATGTTTGACTTGCCAGTTCATAATAAAAAAGCAAATTTTATTCGAAGCCAATGTGACAAAGTCAGGAAAAGTTGGCCATAGGCAGATTTTGACTTTTTTTTTTTTTCATTGTAAATACTCTGAGCAAACATAACCAAGTATTCTTCTTCCATTGCCCTTATATCTTTCCAGGTAAGATGATGGTGATTTTTGAGATTTTATTTTTGGATCCTTCTCTGGTGTATTTGTAATTTCTGACATGCAGAGATGATAAACATCTAAGGCCAGCATTTCAAAAAACTGCTCTAATATAATTGAACAGGATTAGCTTTTGGCTGTAGTTTCATGTAATTTCTCAATGTGACCTTCATATGTTTGTAAACTCACATTGCTTCTTCCCAGAAAATACATTGCAATTACTCCTTGAAATTTTGGGTGCACAAGTCGAGCTGTCCTTTCCTTGTGCTTTTCTAGTAATAATAAGCTTAGTAAGAACAAGTCAAAGGATGATTATGATTAGCAAGAAAAAAAATTCATATGACTATGTAAATTCTCTAGAATGAAATTAGATAAACGTGTTAAACGTTATGACCCAAGGCCAATAAAATTTCCATCAATTTTCAGATGTCCTACATTCAAAAGAAAGGAGTGACTTGAGTGTGCTTTATGTTCCTCAAAGATAATTTACCTTTTGGTGCTGTACCATGAAAGTAAGACTTGTTCAAAGAAAAAGTGACACATTTTCTGCAGAACTTCACACATTAACTTAAAAAGGTTCCAAAAAATGACTTTCAAAAGGATAATTTACATTACTGAAGAGCTGATTTTGAGTCTACCACATTTGATTAGGAGCTGGTATCAGCAGTATAGGCATGCTGCATTTAATTTCTCCTGAGGTTTATGCGATGTTGGTACTGAGCACTTCCCTAAGTGAGTTTAGTTTTCTGTACATGAAAATGTTGCATGCCTAGAAATAATAGTACTGTTGTCAACTTTTGAACTGTAGAATCCAGTGGTGTCTGGACTTTCTGGTTTTGCTGGTGGAGTACCATCAGTTTATATGTCTGCTATTATACTGCTATCATTACAAATCTTGTCTGTTGAGACGCTGTCACTATCAGCATGACTGGATGTCATACAGCTTGAGTGTTCACTTAGACTGGAGAGTTTGCCCACTGGAGACTTAATCTATTGCATTGTTTCCTAAACATAACACTTCCTGCAGAGGGTTTCCAAGCATATTTTAATAGTTTCTCTTTGTACAATGGTAAAGGTTTCAAAGGTGACTTTAAAACAAAGTTTAAAGCAAAGTCTTTGGATGGAAAAGAACCTTTATGTTCAACAATTACAGGAATAGGGCAAAAGAGTAAGTTTGGATGGATATTTTTATCCTTAATTATATTGTTAGCATGAATCTTCATAATAGTGTTAAACAGCATTCTGTCAAGAAAGCCAGCAAAGTTAAAAAATAATCTAGAGTCAGATGTGATTTCACTGCAGTACATCATTTTACTGTGTGTTAACTGCTTTCTTAACAGGAGATACTGCATTGCAATGCATTGCTAGCGAGCAGAGCTCTTAATTGCTATTAATTGCTCTTAATTTCAATAACCATGTAAGATATTATTATTCTACTAAGTACAGCTTGTGCAGGATTTCAAGGTCTGCATTAATAGCAGATTTCAGGTATAGCTGAAGAGCATTCATGGAAGTAACTTTTCAAAACTGGTGACAGTCATTTTCTTACAGTCTCAGTCCTGCCTGAGATGTCTCACAAATGACAGTGAACTGTTGATCACAGCAGAGGACCTAGTTAAGAAAGGCTGATGAGTATTCATCTCCTGTAACCAGATAGACCAACTTGTAGTGTAATGCTGTCATGACATAAAAAGCTTTCTTCAGAGCTACTGCCCTGTCATTCCTCTTGTCTTTCCCTTCCGGACGTCTCGTGTTATAAGTACTCCCTGTCTTTGCTGAAACTGCATGGATATCTAGGAGGATGCCCTTAGTAATATACTTAATCACTTGCTAAAAGAAATTGCTTTTTTACAACTGCAGAAAAGCGGGATATTAAATATTTACCATAAAGTGTCTGAAGACCTACATTGTTCTATTACATTTTATGTCTTAAGAATGATCCTATGCTGAGTCTTCCTCAGTTGTGTTTAGGAACTGAAAAAAAAAATGCAATTACTAATGTTTGTTCATTCATTATTCATATTGAATGGTTTTGTTCCCCAATTGTAAACTCTTAACTTTCATTTTAGTACTTAAGATTTACTTTCTGTACATCTAGCATAACAAATTCTAAAATAATTGAAATCATATGTATCATGAAGCCATATAAAGATCTGTGTCTTCAGTCTGACTGTAGACGTTGTTCAGACTTAAATGACATCATAGACCCAAACTTTATTAATCTGAGATGTGATTTAGAGATTTGATTCTCTAAATACCTGTTTTCATAACAACTCTGTGAATTTAATAACGAAGACCTCTCTTTTCTCAGATTTGGTCAGGATTGTCAAAATAGTTTTTAAAAGTTACTTTAAGAGGGAGAATGATGACAATACATGCAGACAGAGTGAATGTGTAAGCCTTAGTTTTGTGAAGGAATCAGGCAATACAGGACTGATGATGGACATTAGATGAAGGATGAAAATTGCATCCCTTGGCAATTAGAAAGCATTTTTTATGCTGTGTAGCACTCTTGTAGTGTAAATGCTAGTCCTCCCTTTGCCCTTAAAACACTACCAAATCAATGTCACCCGTGGACAAGGTAATGTACTTTGGCCTGAAGGCACTTGGTTTAATTGTGTGCTGCCACTGAAACAGTCATTGTGAGAGTTGTTGAAAGATGACTAAGCTAAACTTGATGAGAAGTTAAGGGAACAATATGTCCAGAATAAGTGTGTTGAAATAGAAATATAAAATGTCTGGAAGAAAATTCTCTTGAAGGCATGTTTTGAATATACCTTGGGTATGTTTAATAAGTGGACCAGCTTCTCCCTAATGCAGAGTCATCCCTATCTAGATTCCATGGTAATCAGAATCACCGAGAGACTGTTTTTGAGAGGACAGCTGATGGAAAGAGTCACAGATAAGTAGGAAGATGAATTGTAATATTATCCAGTTCTCTCGAGCACTCTTTTCATTGAAATCCACAGTGGTTTTATGTTGTTCTGCAAACAAATGTTGTAGCTTCTGCCTTAAGTATTTCTTAGTTCTTTCATCTGACTCTGGTGGATGTAATTTTTGAATGTGAAGTAGAGTTTTGGGATGTCTTCTGCTGTTTACCTGTAGCACTGAAATTCTTGAGGACTATTTGGAAATAGGTAATGCCAGAGATTTTATTTGAAGAAATATTAGACTTGCAGTACAAATAAAGGATAGTTATTCTTTCATATTATTTTCATAGTAGCCTGACTTAATTTTTTTAGAGATGCCTCTTTATTCAGAGAATAGATGTCCCATTAATTTAGAGTTGTGGAGTTAGTGCTATTGAATGTGCTGTCTGAACTGGACTTCTGCAGTCTTCTTGCCTAGGAATGACTGATAAGAAAGTTCCCTTTGGTTTCTGATGTTGATAATGCATATTTCAAATCATTTCTTTTTTTGAGAAATGATAATTGTTTTCTCCTTGTGTAAGAATTATTGCATCACTTGCAAAAAAAAGATAAACATCTAGTGAGATGTAATGGAAAAATGATTCTTCAGGAGTGGCAAAGTCAAGGTTATCTCTCAGTTTTGTGTGTTACCATTTAGATTTGATTTGAATTTAGTCTTGGAAGCTTTTCATATGATGTTGGCTCCTCAGGTTTACAAGTTGGTCTTGTAGTTAGTGAATGCGTGTTTGGACAACAGATGACTTAAAAAAGACTCAAAGTTGGACTTAAGTTTCATATTTGACAAGGATTAAGCTTTTTTTATTTCACATTATTGAGAGAGATTTCTCTTTAGAAATGGCAAGTTGTAGCATCTTGTTCTAAGATTTAATTAAAAGTGAGGTTATGTTTACTCAGCACATGTTGGAGTTAATTATAGATTTACTGAAATGAAAAGCTTAATGTTTTGCCAAGTCAAGAGCAAAAGCTAAGTAATTAAACAAAGAATAGGGTATGGTTTATGGTCCCAGCCCATCTTTTGGCAAAGTTCCCTTAAAGAAGGGGGGAAAAAATACGGGCAGTTGTCTTTACATGGGCTAGACCAAATTTCCTTTTGTGTTTGCTGTCAGGGAACTTGAAAAAAACAAGAGCTGAGTGCATTGAACAGGCAGGAAAAGGGGAAAAAAAGCAATCAAATAATGGAAGTCAAACTTCATGAAATCTTGGCAATGCTTTTTCTTCAATCTGTAAAGTGAAAGTGCAGCGATTGCTGGTGCTGAAGGGAGGGATGCAGATCCCTGCAAGGGTCAAAGGCAGGTTTAGCAAATGCCTTTCCTTGCCTATATGAGGAAATGTGTGGCTTCCATTCCAAATTGATATTTTCATATTGTCTCTTGAGACTTCTGCGTATCGCATCGGCTTGTTGCCATTTTGCTTAATAAAGGTACAACCTGAAGGAAAATGTATTCCTCTGGTGTTTTTCAAGTGTAAACTGCAACAATATTTGAGGGAGGCTAATGGCACATATCCTCGTCAATTCTGTTCAAGTCCTTCTCCTTTTTAAGGTAAAGTATCTTAAGAATATAGTCAGTTTAAGCCTCATTAAAATACATTTGTAGGCTTATAAAACTTCATCTTCAAAGCATTTGAGAGAGATCCTGTGAAGTTGATAAGGGAGTGTTATCCTCATTTTACAGAATGGAAAAAAGTGTTTTTAACAGAAGTGATTTGCTCGAGGCCACAGCAGGAGTCAGTGTCAGCCAGAAATAGAACTTGGGTGTTCCCATTCCATTTAAGACCACACCTTTTTGAGGTTGATGGTATTTTATATTGGGGAGGATTGAGTCTTTACACCCGTTATTAGGAAATTAATAATTACCTCTTCATAATTAATAACCTTCTAAGTTAATAGGAAATTAACAGCAGTAAGATCAGTGAGGTTTGTTTTCTTTTTTTGTAACTGAAACAACTTGTACTTCCAAAAGACTGGAAGAGTTCATGAAGATGAATTTGGAAAACTATACATGAATACTAGATTATTTTCTCTTGCATAGGTGACTGCAGTGGGAATGGCAAGAAGAGTTTGAGTGTTATAAAAATTATAAATGAAACTGTAATTGTTGATTACTGCCTTGTCCATTTATAAAGTGAACTCTGGAATGTTAATTGATTATTGCTAATTCTGTTTTGCTTAGGGGTTTGCTTTGCTAATTAGGGGCAAGAGAAACTTTGGGACATGAAAACTGCATATTCATTTTTCTCACTTTTAAAAAAGTTGCTCTAAAGTACAATATCTGTATTTACTATTCATACCAGTATTTCACTGGTAAAGAGTTCTTGAATACCTGACTTAGTAATTCTGAATGGAGCTTAATATAAGGTATTTCAGTAAATCTCAATTAAAGGCATATAAACACAACTTCTTTCCTACCTCCTTTTCTCAGTAGATTTCCACTGGTGGTAGGTACAGCATGCCATTCTTATTCTAGGCCCTGGCCTTAAAACATTTGAACTTTTTTTCATGTTTTGATTTAGAGCCTTCAAAATGGAGGAAAATAAATTCACTCTTTATCCTCCCCTGCTTCCCTTCTGCTTTTATCACTGTCTCAGATCAGGGTAGATTGCGCTCATACTTAAAGTTCATTTTCTTTTTAATAAGGATTGTGACTTTAAAAGCAAAGGCACAAAATGATGCAGACCTTGTTCTTTTTTCAGAGTTGACATAACCTTAGTCCACTCTGCTTTCCTAATTTAGTAACATGGATAAAAATATGCACGATGGGACAGGTTTGGTACGCCAGGCTCCCATCCAGGAGTGTGGTGTTTTTAAGTAAATGGACTTGTGGGGATTTGAGGAAAACATAGATTAGGTTACATGAGCTTTGCAGTCTCTAAGTATGTGTCTGTTTAAAGGAGCATGGACTCCTAAATAAAAATCTCTCAATTATTATCGTAATCTGTTGTATTCTTTGAAGTAATCTGATGCCCAATTCCTAAAAGTTAGGCTTATTTTTTTTTTGGCCCAGATCTGTAAAATCTATGCTCTGTTTAATAATTAATTTCTAGATTCAGTTTACTGTATAAAACTAGAGTCAGCACACTAAGATACACATTTAGGTTCAACACAAAAACCTTTTTTTACCTAACTCCATGCAAATTATACCTACACTTGCCTGTTACTGAATAGATTTTTTTCACATCAGAATTAGCAAGGCTTCAGTAGTTCTTGTCATTGTTAATGTGGAAGCATAGTAAAAATATCTGATAGGAGTGTGAAGACATGCTTTGGATTTCTAGGAGGAGAGTTTTTTACGTGTTTTGGTCTTGTAGAAACTCTAGCACAGCTTTGTCCTCACAGCCTGAAAGGACTCAAGTTTTTTAGAAGAAAAAAATTTCCCTAGGAAATAATAGCAAGAGTGTAATCTCTGAAGAGTCAGGAACAAAGTGGCAATGCAGATGTTTACTGATTGTCATTGGACTTGGTGGCCTAAACAGAGGTGAGCAAGTGTATTGTACAGGGGGTGCTTTTTACAGATGGGTTTTCATGCGTGTCCAAACACAGTGGTACCTGTTTCATTAAAAGATGTTGGTTTTGTAAGATTTTATAACAGTCTGCCTTGCTCAAACATTTGGTTCGAGTTCAGTTCTCAGGAGGACTGTTAGTACTTCTGAGTGCTTTAAATTTATGGGAAGCCAAGTGAAAATAGATTTTTAAATTTCCATTAACTTCTTGGAAATGTTCATTAGTTGAAGGTTTTTCCTGAATACTCTCACCTGTACAGTGTGTCAGAATGAATCGTCTTTGTATACCTAGCTGATCACTATTCTTCACTTGTCTGCTTACCCCTTGGTACAGTTGTTTTTTTCCATTTATACTCCATTGAGGGGCTTTTAAAAGCCTCTTTGTTAGTATCATACATCACTTTTTAGTATCGGTTAATATAATGTCACTAGATGCTGGCAGCAAAAAACAGTAGCATAAACAAGTAGCCAAAAAATGCCAAAGCTATATTTTTAAGTTCAAAATGTTGTTCTCATACATGCCTTTGTTCCAGTACTTATCCAGATAGGCTTCTATTGGTCACACTGGAACGTTTCCTGTAACCGTAGCACGAATGACGTTAAGGAACGAAAAAACCCAACAAAAGTGTCTCTTTCCACAATGGCCTGTGGTGGTACTCAGGGTGTTGCACAGCAGGTTCTCAAAAATGCATGTGCTGAGTATGTATGTGTTTGTAATTCATTAATCTGCAAGCTAATAGGAAACAGTTGCAAGAAGACATCAGTGCCTTTTGTTGTAACATTTAAATTCAGTATTCAAATCCTGCTTTGTGTACTAGACTTTATTGGACTAGAAAACTCCAGCTTAAAACTTGCTATTCTAATTTAATGCAATCACTGGAAAAAGTGTTTGGAAATGAAGCTACTTTAGAGAGCGTGAGTTTAGCTTAAAAAAAAATAAAGAAATTGTGATCTAGCTCAATGCATCATATTTGCAATACTGCAACTTTATGAGATGTAGATCTTAACTAATGACCCCAGAAATTCTTCTGTCTGGAGAAGGGATCAGGATCCAACTTCAACTGAGGTTGAGGTTTCATGTTGATTGAACTGAAGGTTAAAATCCTCTGGAAGCAAAACCGTAATGACCAAGTGTTTGAGTTTTAAATATTCTAAAACTAATTGCACAAAATTCTAACAGAACTTCACTGATTTCACTTTTTTTTCTTCTTCCCTATTTTTTTGAGCAAGGTGGTAATGACTTTGGCTCAGTCACACTTCCACTAAGATGGGTGGTGCTTTGATTTGAAAAATCTTAGCCTGTTTGAGTTTTGACTATTGAAGTGTTTAACCGTGTGCTGGTGTGATTAATGAGTTCATGAATAGATCCAAGAGTATCTGAGAGTAGATCATTTATGTTCTTTCTTTGTGGGCAGAGATTGACCTGTAAAGGTTCTTTTTTTATGTGATAATTCTTATTGGCCACTGAATCATAGGGACAATTAATGGTGTCATCACAGAGACATAGAATCATAGAATGGTAGGGGTTGGAAGGGACCTTTTAGAGGTCATCTAGTCCAACCTCCCTACAGAAGCAGGTCCACCAGAATGACACCGCATCAGTCCTAATCGCTGAAATATTTATTACATTAGAGAACAAACTCATGTCTGAGAATGGACCAATGTCATGTGTTCCCTACTCTTCCATGTGAGATCCTGAGAGAAGTTACTATGCATCAAACTTGAAGAATCTTGCCCTGCCAGCCCCATACCATTTTTTTTCTTTCCTTCTCCCCATTTCTCTTTTCCTTCTCTGAAAAGGAATTAAGAACCCTGGTGAGGCGTAGGTGAAATCAGGACAAAGCAGAGAGAAGCCAACCTAATTAGTACCAATGGTGCTCTCAAGCCTGTTGTGCTTCTGGCTTTGCAGTACTCCACTTGTGAAAATCAAAATCCTTGCAGGAACACGTATGTTTTCTGAGCTCTGGGCCATGGGCTTTCCCCCTGATAGTTGCCCCCCTCAAGGGCTTTTAGATAGGAGATAAAGGAGTTGTGCCAAGATGAAGGAGGTTTTGTACTGCTTCTGATGGTGAGGTATTTGGCCAGTTGGTGCATTCCTGAGAATATGGGAGCAGATTGAACTGGATTCTCTCTTGTTAAGAGATCTGGTACTGCCTCTTGAATTCTGGCTCATTCTTCTGTACTGCAGTCCTTGGTTTCTCAAGTCACTATTGCCCTTGTTTCTTCAGGGCTTTTTTTCTTGTCTGTAGCGGGTGGACAGGAATGTTGGAGATGTTGGGAATGTTTTAAGTAATGGTGGCAAGCATTCATCTGGAAGCTTAAAATTTTATGGAGCTGTTGAAGATCTTAAATGTAACTGTAGAAGCATGGTAGTTATGTTGCATGTTCTCAGGCCTTTTTAGGAAATAAGGAATCTTGAGTACAACTCATTTCAATACAGTTCATTCAACATAAAATTGCATCATTTTCTTGTACATACAAAATTTTTCAGTAAATGGTGAAAATGCAGCTTTTTTTAAAGAAAAGAGTCTTGCATGTCCAAGTACCTGCCAAACTTTGCTTTAAAAAGTCAGCCAGTCACATGGCATATGTGAAATATTCAATGGCAAGGGATTTAAAATGAAATATTGATCTCAACACTAGAGTCAGGTCTTTAGATGATGATGAAGTCAGTAATAGGGTAACATGGAAATGCTGCCACCACCTACGAATAGTTCATACAGTAGCACATAAAGAAGTGTTTCAATCATCTGACTGAAGAAATGACAACCTGAATTTTCTAGGGTATATGAGCATAGAGCCCTGATGGAATTATCTACCCTGCACTCCACTCCTCAGTGATTAGAGGGCTTCTGAAAGAAAGTCTCTTGACCTTTGAATATACTCCCAATGACATGCTGAGCCAGAGGCCACAAGACAAAAGTGGGAAGTTTATGCAGCAATATATAACTTTAAAGAACATTAAGTTGTCATTGCTGCTTTGATCAGTGATAGAGTATACTTTGATAAAACTCAGATAAAGGGCCTCAGGCTGTAGCATCAAAACAATGCATTCTGTTCCTTTTAGTTTGAAAAATGTATCTCTACAGTCTGTTTTTAAGAAGTGGAATGTGCTTGTGAGAAGTGATTAGACCTGGCACACAGACCTAAATAATGAAGGTCAAACAGAATTATTTGGCTTTTATGTTTTGAATGCTTGAAAACTTGGGTATGAGATTTATGGAGAGGACTCATTGTGACATAGTTACATACCACATGGAAGTGGCCACAGTTGTGTTTGAATTCAGTGATTATTCCATTTGTGGTGTTTGTTTTATGAGAGTTGACTGGCTGCATGGCAGAGGAGAGGAAGTGTGGAGGGTCTTTGGTTGCTTTTGATCAGTCTTATTCCTGTGGAGTTCAGTTTAAGATACAGAAAAGCGGACTACCAGGAGTTTAATTTTTTAGGTATGTATTTCTATGTTATATAGTTTTTCTCTGAGGGTTTGAAGGTGCTACTTATATACATGGAGCTGAAAACTCATAAAGACTATGGAAATTAACATTTCTGATTGCCTTAATATGTTACTTGAGTGGGCTCTGCAGATCATTCATTATTTCATTAGTAGCTCTGGCAAGTGCTCTCCCACCCCACAGATTGTTGGTGGCATCTCTGATAATCTTCCTAATGGGGAAGGTGTGATGCTTCATTGCTTGTCTGGCTGCTTTGCTATACAACAGTCTTCAGTAATATAATGACTGTTGTGTTTATTATGATAGAATGCTTGGATCTGTGTTAAGATTCACGTGTGGGATTTTCTTTGCCTTTATACTTGAAAGAAAAATCCCAAAAAGGAAGCTTTAGGGTTTTTCAACTGTATTATTACAGATATAAAAATTTAAATAAAATTCCCATGAGCTACTGTAACTTTTCTTTTTTCAAGGTGTCATTCCCTTCCTTTTGAAATTCTTCCCTCAACATGCTGACTCCTCTACTGAGAGCACAGCAAAGCCTCTTTGGAATTTGATACCAGGGTTTTTCCATGTTATGGCTGGCAACAGGCACTTTGTGAGCAACATAGCTCGGGGCAGTCAGGAGGTGGATTCTCCTTCTTGCGCAATGCATGTGGTAGCCTGTCTTTGAGAAGAATATGGGACTTGGAGTAAGTCTCTTCCCTTTTGACTGTCTGTTCTTGAAAAAAAAAAATCATCACTAATTATTGAGAGTTAACATATTGTGAGAAATTGAACTGAAGTTGAGTGACTGTGTAGTGCCTAATATCAGACTGCCAGCTTCCCAAGTAAAGGAAATTCAGAAAACATTTGTTGAACTCATCTGTCAGCACTGAATTCTTCTGCTGATGATTCTGATAGTGAAGGTCTGACTTTACTGATTGCCTGGGTGAAGGCACATATGATAGATATGAAGTTCATTTCTGAAATGGAAGTCTGTCTTTTTAGAACAGTTATCCAAAGCAAAACTGAACTTAAAAGGTGTTTTAATGATGCTCAGGGCCTCTCTCAAACATTTGCAAATAGCTGTTCACATGGGTGAACACAGATGTGTATTGACAAGGCTGAGACTAAACCTCTGATATGGGGAGTTGAATGTGTGCTAGGAAAGATGAGTTTCATAAACAAATGATGGTATTGTTTCTGTAGTATGAGAACTTCTTTAATACAGACAATCTGTTCAATAGCTGTCAGGGTTTCAAAGAACCTCAGCTTTGAACAGATTAAACTAATTGGGTCTTTTTTCAAAGATTTGTAAGCGTGTGAAAAAGGAAACGTAGTAGTAACTGCTTTGCAAATTCCAGGTTTACATTAGAAATGCCTCACTGACGTCAGCGTGCTGCGTGCTGTACTGCCAAAGGGGATCTGACTTTGTTCTGCTGTGCTGACATATTTCAGGAGGGTCCTAAGGAAAGACCAGACAAGCCATGCAGCAAAATCAGCTCTTCAGGAGTATGATGACTCCATGCTTACTGCCTTTACTGACATTGGTTTTAAATAAAGAAATAAAGCTGAAAACTACAGATCATTGTATCATTCACCACCATAAGGAGATCTGTAGAAGTTACAGTATGTATCAGCTACAGCAGCACACGGCTGCTAACTTGTTCATGCAATTCAGCACTGTTAGTTCATACAGCCTATTCAGATATTTAGTTTTCATAAGAAAATTACCTGTCAACTGAAATAATTTGCTACTCATTTTTTCATGTAAAACCTCTTGCTAATTGGAAATTTTTCAGATGCTTTTGTTGCACCAAATTACCATTTATAACAAGAAAAAAAACTCTTGTAGCTTCACTTTTCTTATTTTTTTCAGGGTTGGATTTTAGAAGTTAACTTATTTCCACCTTAATAAATAAAGACTTAAGAGTTCATTATCTGTGAATGTACTTTTGTGTCTTTGGTTGCCTTGTTTGGTTTTTTTCCTTTCCCTAAGCTCTGTGTAATGTGTGTACAGTGATTAGCTACATTAACAGGTAGTTGATTTTACTTCTGCATTAGGCAAATGCAATTTACTAGTAGGGCTGCAGTGCTCAGGGAAGCTTGGAGAACAAAGTCGCTCAGTCTTTGAAAGCGAACAAACACTAATGAGTAGTGCTGGGCAACAGAAGAATTTTAGTTTGTATCAATTTCCATCTTGACCTTACTGGCCAAATATAACTTCTTTAATATATACCATTTTGAGAGTTAAAGGACTACTTGTTGTCAACATCCTTGTGTTACTCAGCTAGTGTATTAAATAAATTGAGCCAAAATAAAATGCATCATTTACTGACACTAAATCTAAATGGAAAAGGCCTTTAAAGGAATTGTGTAGAACTGGAGGTATTATGTGAGATTAACTTTCCTCTGGTTCAAGTCACACACACAGAGTTTGATACCTCTATTCCAGTTATCTTAATTTTATTGCAGTGGTATTTAAAATAAAGAGCCGTGTTTAACTTAGCATTGTCCAAATCTGCATTAAATTGTCATTCTTTATGCCAGGCTTTGATACCAAGCAACTGCAAGCATACTCCAGTTGGTAATTATTTAATGTTTGAGAGCTTTATGGACTAAGACTTCTTCTTTGTGTTGTCCAAGGAATACAATTCAGAATGACTCAGTGAGGGTCTGTAGTATAATTGCAAGCCTTATTTGTCTACTTGGTGCTGATTTGAAACACTAAGCAGCGGCATCTTCCACTGATTAAAGCTTGCAGCATTTTGAAAACAGGACATTGCTGCAGCCGGTTCAAGTCAGTTGTTGTCTTCACTGGTCATTGTCTTAGGTAGAAACAGTTAGTAGTCAGTTGATGCCATTTTCTCAGTAGTAACCACATTTATTGTAGTAGCTCCAGCCAGCCAGTGATGAATTAGTCATTCTGCTGAGTGCCCATACAGACACTGCTCAGCACAAATGAGCTGGGCAAGTGAGGAGGAGCAAGAGAAACCTCTGTTACTGCTGCAAGTAAAGGGCACCTGAATCCATAGTTTACAGCTGAGAAAGATGCACCTCTGTTACAGTGGGAATATTTCCGGTGAGTGTCTAGCCAGTCCCTCCCTTGTAATTACTGTTGCAATGGCCTGGAAGGACTCTTAACTGTCCTAGGACTTCAGTTTAGACTATCCCATCCATTAGCATTCCTTTGGAAAAAAAATATGGCGACTCCACTGCCTAAGAGGTTCCAACCTAACACTCTTCCTTTGATTCTTTTCCCTCATCAAGTTTGTAGTTGCATTTTTTTGTTATGGAGACAGAGTTTACCTTCAGGGAAGAGAGTTCTTTGATATCTCCCAGTAGTAAGATAAGTGAGCATAATTTGGCTTGATACAGTGTAATACTTTTCCACTGAGGGATAAAAATCTAACCTGGACCTATTGCTTTTATTGTGTGTTTAGTTACTCTTGAAGAGGAAGGAAAAAACTCAAACTTGCTAACCTCAAAAGAAAAAAAAAGATGTCTGTTTCCAGTTGGTTGGAAACAGTTGATAGCAACAGTCACAACAGATAGGTTTTTGCTTGGATTATTTAGACACTAGTGTAGTAACGGGTTAGGAGCTACTAATTTATGTTTGTCAGAGAGACCAGTTCGTTGTGTTGATCTGGAGGTTTTCTTTTGAAGAAAAAGACAGGAAAGAACTGTCCTAGACTTCATAGCCAGCACTGGCCCTGTCTCTGTGGCTTCCTGGTCTACCTTTAATCCCTCGTTAGGATGCTCATTTTGTTTGCCTTAATTTTGGGCAATTACTGGTTTGTTGAACTTAATCAAAGCAGGATACTTAAGTAGCCATCTCTACCTGGCTGGCATCTTGAATTCAAATTATTAGCTGATTATTTTCTGTACAAAGCTTTCCTGGAAGGCTTTCCCCTCCCCTTCCATGTAGTGTTATTAGCACACAGGGAATTGTAGATGTGCAGCAGTAGAGATAGTAAGACATTAACAAAGAATGAGAAACATAACAGATGTCATGCTGTATTCATTCATGTTTGTTTATGTTCATACCACCCAGGAACACCTAGAAAAAGGAAAACAGCTGCTTCTCAAAGGAGAGTCAACAGCAAAAATAAATCAATTCTTAAATAAGAATTTTCTGTAAGGTGCTAAAAAAGGTGAAACTTTTCATGCTGTATCCTTGGACAAAGTTCCATTCTGTCTGTTCACACTTCATGTGGGGTCCTCCATACAGTTTTTTTTTTATCATAAAACATTAGAATAATATTAATGGAATAATTTGACATCTACTGATTAGTTTTGTAGCAATAGTACCTTGCTGTGGGGCAGCAAAGTACTAGTACAGAGTACACTAGAAGAAAATGAAAGGATAGATTGTCTTCCAAAAAACCCCCAAACAAACAAGGAAACAAAACCCAAAGCTAAACAAAGAGGAAACCTCGTGGTTTCATGGCCTTGAATTACCTTTGTGCATAAACAATTTTTTTCTCTCCCTCTCTCTTTTGCCCTTTTACCCACCTTTTCTACTTTTCTGGAGTTATCTCATTTTTAATTGTTCTTATGGAGACCATTAAATTATATAAGAAAATGGAATTCCAAACCTGTGTTGAGTAATATAGACTACAACCTAAGGGGCACTCTGCATCTGTATGCTCTGACCAGTGCTTCAGTGCTGATGCTGAGGAAAGCCCAGAGCGTTGGACTCATGAAATACAGAAGGCTGCCAGTTTGTTAATTTAAGCTTAATTATGGGGAAAAAAAAAAAAGTGGAACCACTGACCTTTACAAGAATTTGACTTAACAAGACCCTCATGCCTGATGTCTGTTTTCAGTCACTTTTAATGGAACTAAAATTACTGTTTATCAAGACTGGACTTTGGAAAGCCACTTCTTTCCAATTTGTTGTGAAGGATGGTAGAAAATAATTAGGTTCGATACTAAATTTGCTTATGACATTTAGCAAGGTTGAGAAAAAAGATTCTCTTTTGCTATGTTCAGTAGAGGTATGTGTTTTTCACTTGGTTTTGGTTTTTTGTCTGCTGCTTAAATGTTTTGGAGAAGTGTTGATACAGTTTATGGCTGAAGTAGTTGAAACTGAGAATTGGGAACATCTTTGAGGTGTTGCTTACATGAGTGTTCATTCACAAAGACAATCCTGCCTCAGAAAATCTTACATCCTGGCTGGAAAGAGCAGGGCAATGTGGGAACTGCAACCATAAATATGATTAAAAGTAACAGATTCAAGTTGGATCAGCTGGCACGGAGGCTTTTTTTCGTAGAAGTTTTATGGGTCTGAGCTCACATTCAGCACCTTATTTAAAAACAGGTTATTGACAAAATAGTTGCTGCAGTATCACAATGTCTCTTCTTTTTTTTTTTCCCCTTAAAATATTGAGCAAGTATTAGTCTACATGGGGAAAAATACAAGGAGGGAAAAAAGTCATCTTCAGGTCTTCTAGGCTTGTGGAACAGAACGTTTTTCAAGCTCTATCTAACAATATAGGATCAGCTGCATCCAGCAGTAGGAAAATGTAATTCAATTTGCTTCCCCTTTCTTAGTCCTTAAACCTAATGATGCCAATTTTCAGTTATGGTCAAACTTTCTTGTTTGAAGATGGCACAAGTCTATAATAAATGCCAATTTGAGCTAGAAAATTTAATTTTTATAGGCTATGAAATGTGACCTGTGTAGTGGGACAGTAAGTGTAATATAACATATAATAGGCTATTTAATTTGTTTTAACTATCTTTAAATCTATTTAAGTCCTCCTGAGACATCTCAGAGCAGATCTGAAGGAGATCTTTTCCATCAAGCTCTTAGTGATTTAAACTTCTGGTTCCTCTACATGAGAGTTCCAAACTGATAATAATATCATGATTCAGATTCACAGGCATGGATAGGGACTTGCTTTTTTTTTTTTTTTCCCTAATGGCACAAGTAGTAAGCTTGGTCAGTATGAAAGATTTCAAATGTCTTTTTGTTACAGTTGCATGGTTTTACTGGTCTAATGAGAAAATGCATCTTGTACTCAGGTTTGTGGTAGTTGACTAAAACATCATTTCAGTGGTGAAGGATGGTAGCCACTTGCAGCACTTTCTGTGCTTTCCCTGAAGCAACAGGGATCACTGGGTACATGAGGTCCAGTGCTTCACAGTCGTAGCCAGTCATCATGATTGTGTAAGGATTCTAAGGTTATGTCCCTCTGGGTATCACAAGCTGGGAAACATGACTCCATGGTATTTAGCAAAGATTTTTAGTACAGAGCACTGCAAGCTTGGAGCAATGACGTGCTGCTGGCATTGCAGAGTGGATGGCAGGCAAGAGAGGATTGTTTTGGTGTTGGAACCCTTTGGTAACAGGGTGGTAGATGTGAATGTTTCTATAATCACAGCAAGATCGTTATTGCCTACAGTACAAAGGTATATTAAGACCCTATCTTGCTGGCTGTATATACACATTGCATTAGTTATTTTCAGTGGTGGGTCATTATCTTTGTATAGCCACTCCTTCTCTTCCTTCACTGTTTCAAGCAGAGGCCTGATTTGCAGACCTTTCTTAGGCTTATTTTCTATTATTTTTTCATTCTATTTCAGTCATTTAAATCTAAAAGATCTTGCATCTCTTCTTTTATGGTAACATGGTTCTCTGTCATGCCAGCACTGCTTTAAATGCTTGTGTTGACAGAAAACCAAAACCAAGGTAGGAAATGGAAATTGTAAGCAAAGACTCATGGGGAACACCACCACTAGTAATGTTTTGGCATGAGATGAGATTCTCATGTGTTGTCATTAACCAAGCAATTTCATGAAAGAAAGTCAACAAAATATGACTTCCATTTGGAAAGATCTGGATTGCATTTTCTTTGTGTTTTCTATTTATGTTCCAGTTGTTGGTTACTCTTGGTTACCCTTTCCCCTTAGAACAGTTTATCAGATAGTGGAGAGCCCTGAGTTCACGTTAATGGGGCTTTTTTTTGAGCATGGGTTCTGTGTTTTTCTGCAACCATAGGCTACTATCACAGAAAATGTCTTATTCATTGAGAATCCTCATGCCTGAGCTTGCAATTTTGAGATATAAACCTTTTTTGTTTGGTTTATTTGAGACAGAAATGTTTTAAACAGCCTCATTTCATTTTAGTAATGGATGTGGTAATTTTTCAGTGCTTTGTCCTTGAGGTATTCTGTTTCTGTCCTCATACGCAGCATTACTCTTAAAGGAAAAAATGATGCAGAAAGCCAATTTAATATTTCTTTCCCCTGATGACACCAATTCTTAATTTCTTTCTCCTTATTTCTTGTTGAGAAACCTTTTGTTTGTCTGTGAGTTCCCATTTTCCTGGCCTTCTGGCAGTTTTCATTTAAATTCTGTGGCCTGACCTCTAAGTGCCAGCTCTCTTTGCTCATCAGTCCCTTTTTCCATTCCTTGTAGGTTCTCTGCTTTCTCTTAATATCCTGCTTTGAGGTGCATTCTCATGCAGGTAGGTCTGTAGCACTTTCCTATCCCCTTTTTTTACCTTTAATTGGATGGAAAGACTCAACATTTGGTTTAAAGTAAATCCATGCCTTCTGTACAGTCAAATACAATTGTATATGTGTTTCATATATCTTTGGATGCTTTTTTGGGTTATGTCCCAATAGGGAAAGGTGGAATTGCTCTTGAAATGTAGAGAGAACTGTTAGTTATTTTTGAGTTATGCAGCTGGTGAGGCCTGTACCCCTAGAAGGCTGAGGAAGTTTGAATAGCCTTTTGCAATGATTATGTGCTGTATAGGCTGCTTACTTCCAGATGGGATTTTTTTCCTTCATGTAAATCCACGGGAATGAATTTTAAAAACTGGTATCTAAACCATCTGAATGAGAAACTAGTTTCTGTCTTTTTTTTTTTTTCCTGATGCTAGGTATGTTTATACAAATACAACCAGTTTTGTTAGAGGCCAATAATTCTGGAAATACCCTGAAACTTTCTTTTATGAAGAAAAACAAGTGTGCTGATTTTTTTTTCCTTTGTGTTGAGAAACAAACCAATTTGACAGTTTTTCTCTTTTGTAAACCCAAATACATTTAATGACAGTTCACTTGTTCTCTTTCTCCACGTGGTTGGGAAAGCTACTAGCATGAGTGCAAAGGCTGCTTTTTGGAGCCACAGTAATCACTTCTGAATCTTCATATTATCAGGGATGAAAAAGATGAATTAATTACTTGAGCACTGGCAGTTTTTAGAATGCAGGCTGAAGTGTTTCTGTGTGTGTCTGTGATGATGGAACCACTTTCAGAAGGCTGTAGGCGGCACTTGAGGTATAAACCTGCATTTAAGTTTCTGTGAGTAGCGTGTGGACTCTAAGTCTGTCAGCCACTTCGTGTAGAATCACAGAAGCATTTTAGCTGGAAGAGACCTTTAAGCTTATCGAGTCCAGCCTTTGTCCCAGCCATATCAAACACTAGACCGTTTCCCTCAGTGCAACATCCACCTCCCTTTGAAACCCCTCCAGGGACAGTGACTCCAGCACCTCCCTGGGCAGCCTGTTCCAATGCCTGACAACCCTTTCAGGAAAGAAATTCCTCCTCAGATCCAGCCTGAACCTCCCCTGGCACCACTTGAGGCCCTTTCCTCTCGTTCTATTGCTTGTCACTATGTACTGTGCCACGAACCCATTTCTACCTTATGGCCAAGGCACAGAATTGCCCAGCTATATATGAAGATAGCAATCCAAGCAGATGGACACAACAGAAACATATGGCTCCAAAGAGGTGGAGAGCAGCTTCAGGTTTGTACTTGAGTCTTTCTGAGTGAGAGATTTAGCAAAGCTGCTGGGGATTTTATTCTTGCTTCTGATATCAAAATGGAGCTTGGTGCTGTGCCGTGTGGATTTTAGTAGTGTTCATCCTAGAGCTGACATACATTTTAAATGATACATTTATGAATTTGATTTCAGTGTAATTGTGGCTCTTCAGTGTGGTTTAGTGGTGATGGATAATGCTTGTCTCTTCCTTATCCTTGGGACTGGAGGCTATCTCTGATTACAAGTCCTTTCTTTCCCAGTTCTTTTTATTTGGGAATGGTTAATTCCTTTTCTGGATCTGCCTCAAATTTCCAAATCCACCTTTGATGCATGTCTGAGTGCTTGACGAGGTGATAGCAAGAGAGATCTATAACTCTTTCACTGTGTTTGTTAGCCAAACTATTTATGTTGGGAGATTTTTAAAGCCTGGATACTAATATTTAGTAACTAGAGGCTTGAAAAACTTAATGGACTGTGTATTATTTTCTCTTATTGCTCTTTATTGTTTTCCTTTGCTTTAATGAGAGGGAAACCAATTTAGTGTCATTATTAAATGTCTGAGCATCTCCTTAAGAATGAGCTTTCAACACTGTGGTGAGGAGTCTTATATCTTTAGTGTGATGGCACTTTTGTTTGGTTTACTTTTCAACTTCATGAATTGGTGGGTGTTTCTATAACATATGGCCCTATATGTTGAAAGTGGATGTTTACATCTGGTATGCATTGGAAGATTAAGGTAGAGAGGATGAAGTTTTGGGCAAGTATGTGTTTTTTGGATGAAGGATAAAGTGAGAAAACTTTTATTTCCTCTTAGATTTGAAACATATCATTCTAGCAATGCCTTTGAAACTCTGCCAGCTTTGCCAACCGTAACATTTATGGGATTTGGGATCTAAACTGAATTAGAAAACTGTTTTTTGTGGCAGAGAAAAAGGTTAGTGCATGAAAATAGCTAGACCTATTATTGACTGCATGTGGTCAGTGGTTTGGCTGAATGTAGGTGGCTCTTTTCCTGTCACTGTTTTCAAGCATATGGCTTTGTTTGTGATGAATATAAAGCTCTTCAAAAAAAAAGTTCTTCTGCAATTCTTTTGCACAGTAGTCTTTTGCCATTTAGTAGCGATTATTTTACATTTGCCACTTTGTTTTCTTGTAGTAAAAAAATCCCAAACTTCAGTTAAAGCTTATGATTCCTGTTGACATGAAAACTAAGAGGTCTGAAGAATGTAGTCATCTGTGTGTAGCAGCTGCTTCTGTCAGTAATACCTTCTAAAAAGGATGCGTATGCTGTGTTGTTCATTGCTTCCTGTAGTTAATGCTGGGATGTTTGCAGTGGGCAGAAGCTCCCTCTACGTGTGCACATACATTTTGTTTCATTATTATTTCTGTGACAATATCCAATACTAAATTACAATGTCTCTTTTCATGTTTTCTATCTTAAAAGTAATAGCAGTTTTACCATGGTCAGCTTTGGATTTGCTCTCCCTTTCTCACATTGTCTGGAAAACAGCTTGAAATTAAGCTAATGTTTTGTTGCTTTCATTGGGTGTGGTATATAAGATACTACATCAGAGATCGGGAAATAGTGCGTTTTCTAGTTCCTGTTGCCTAGAGAGCTTAAGGGCACAACAGGTTCTGTTTAGATTTAACTTGAAGAGTGTTACCCTATTTATATATCTTTAAAAAAAAAAAATCTGGGTGGTAGAGCTGCAGATTGTGGATTGTGTAGATTGTATGGTGCTTTCAGGGTAGAAAATTCGAGTGAATCTTGTTTTAGCAGCTTATCAGATGCAAGAGCTGGTTTCATTCAGCCAAGATCTAAGTACATTTGGTTCTGCAAGATGGTGAGAACTGCAGTGAGAATTAGGGATACCAAGCATTTCATGAGTTAGTTCCATTGCTGCATTCAAAAACAAAGCCAAACTGTTTATAGTTTCCTCACATTTGGTTGGGGAAAATAATCTATAAAATTACCCTATAGTTTTAGAGTAACTGTAAAAGAATCACTAAACAAACAATGAGAACCTATAGAGCTGCTTAATATATTTGTTAGTCAGTGCATTTGGTCCCGAGGGTGAGACACAAGGAAAAAGACTCTGTTGCCCAAGTGAGGCTACTTCTGTGATCACAAATTGCAGACTCTTAAGAATTCCATTTCTTACCTACATTTAAATAGTATTGTATAACTTTTTAAACACAAAATGTACTTTTAAAATACTTAATGTTAAAAAAGAAAATCTCTAGAAGCTGTAATTAACTGTAGATTAGAACTTACTGTAATATCTTCCTACAATATAACTTACAGTTATTAAGAATCTCTTTTCTAATTTAAACTAAGTCTTTTAAATTGTATTAGTGAGACAGAGCTGTTGTTCCCAAGCGTGCTCGGGGAAAAGACTGTCACTAAGCAAGATATACTATGCTTGTATTATGTTAAGTCTTGCTGCAAACCAATCTTAAGGTGTATAGAAGCATTGTATCCTCAAATGTTTTTTAAATAAATGATTAGTTTGAATCTGCAAGAGAGCAGAGTCATGCTGAACGCCCTCAATAACAACAAGCAATGTCATGTGTTTTTGTTTGTGGTGGTTTGAGGTTTTTTTTTTCTGGTTTTGATTTAGGACTAGGCAAGTGCTTGATATTTTTGACAGTCGTTATTGTCAGTGCTCTGTCTTGAGAGATCTTATATTTAAACATACTGCCTGACTGATAACTGTGCCTCATGAAAAAGATGTGAAATATGAAGATGGCATTTGTATCAGTTGTGAACAGGAGTTAATAGAGCTGTGTCTTAGGTAAAAAACTGCACAGCTAACTGCTGGCCTTAACGTGAGAGATGTTGTTATGGTCTTGTTTGTGAACATAGTTACATGAATAATTCTCAGAGCCTCCTGTTTGGATTGTAGAGGTTGGAGACCTAAGGGAGCTGCAAACGCTGGACATATCAACCAATCGTTTGATAACGTTACCTGAAAGGCTGCACATGTGCCTGTCACTGCAATACCTGACTGCAGACCGAAACCACCTGTGGTACGTGCCCCGCCACCTCTGCCAGCTACCAAGCCTCAATGAGCTCTCCATGGCTGGAAACCGCCTGGCATTTTTGCCACTCGGTGAGTCACTCCTGTCGTTGGGCTGGGGGTGGGTCAGAGAAGAGACAAGAAAAACAACTTTGCATCCTGAAAGAAGGAAAAAGCAACAAGTGGTTTTTCTTTGGTGGTCCCTACAAGATCTGTTTATGGAGTTGTCCCAGGGATTGTATTTTTAGAAAATATGTTAATTTAAAAAACACTGGTCAGGGTTTCAGAATTTTTGAAGCAATAGGTCAGCTATCAAATTTGCTTTATTTTTAGCCCCAATGAGGGGGTGAAAAAGTTAAATGATGTTGCATTTAAATATAGTACTATGTAATCTGAGTTCCACCACTTAAAGTAATGATCTGTTTCCGTTTGGTGGATCTGATGATGTAGTGAAGATTCTTCAGCTGGGGTTTAAACCTTGCTGTGGAATCTTGGTAACTCCACATAAAGTATTTTTTCATTTTTGAGAGTGTCAGTAATGCATAATCTAACAAAGATTTAGTTGATACTCTGTATAGGCATCTGTCAAAACTTCGTCAGTAGCAGAACAGGAAGGAATTTATCTGCCTTTGTCTCAACCCTTTCAAAGTTCAGAAGTGGCAAAGCAGGTCTTCAACAGTAGGAGGTGCAGTCAATGTGTGGTGATTTGCTGTGGGTAATAGTTGTGTTGTCAGTAAGTGTGGACTCTATATTCTGTTTGCACAAAGCAAGTCCTCTTCTTCCCTTTATTTTTTATCCCTGCCAGGGATTTATTTCTGCTGGAATACAGACCCACATGCAGATCTGTCATATTATTTTGATAGCTATTAATATTTTTTTCTAGAATACAATCAGAGTTTGGTGTTAATTAGATGTGGATGAAGCTATGATAATCACATTCAAAAGAAGCTAAAAATGAAGTGGCTGAAAATGAAATAGTAATTTATAAATTAATTACATGGTAGAGATTTAAGTAATTTTTTTTTCAGTACTAACAATTTCATCTTCCAAGATGTTTATGATCTTTCTGAATTTTCTTAGCACCTTAGTTTCTATTACTGGAAAATAAGATATCTGCAGATAGAGTGTTTTCACTATATCCTGACATATGTCATTATGTAATAAGAAAAGGAGTTCCAGGATGCATCATCAAGATTCCACAATACTAACTAAAACAAGCTAAATAGCTTCCTCTTTTTTAATAAGTATTTCTAACTCCATTTCATGAGACAGGAAGTGAAATCCTTTCAATTTTGCACAAGGAAGATGCTTGTTCAGTAAGACGAGATGGGAAATATCCAGGGGTAAAAGTTTTTGCACCTTCTGCACTAGTAGCTTATCTGTGAGCTATGACCTGGATGAGCCATAGATCTGCTGAAGTGTTCTAAGTTCAAAAAGAGGAAATAAATCTCTGATATAATGACACACCTTCTTTTTTTTTTTTCTTTATTTTTAGATTCAAATTCAAAACATTCCAAAGGAACTTTTAAAATAATGGGAAACATCAAAGACTGTCAATTGACCTTGTTCAGTAGTTCTTAATAGTGACTCATTGGTGAACATTTGGAGATAATTTGCTATCTGTGGCTATGGAACTGAATCATAAATCCTAGAGTTCAGAGGGAAAGCAGCACAGTATAAATGTAAATGTTTAATCTTTCCTCTGAAGAATCAGAAGGCTTCAGAATGGTCAAGGTGTGATGAAGTAAAAGAAGTAAAAGTTAGTATATAGAAAAACAAAAAGATGAAATCTTATCTTTTGTTGTAAGGGAAAATATTTTTGGGGGAGTATTCCTGAAGTGAACCTGCTTCTGCAGGGGGGTTGGACTAGATGATCTCTAAAGGTCCCTTCCAACCCCTACCATTCTGTGATTCTATGAAGGCGTAATTGTAGCATTATTTCTGCTGCCTGCACGTGTTGGCTAATATTTTCTTTGTGTGTATTCTGACATCAAAATTCCCTTTAGTATTTAATGACTGAGGATGTTAAATAACAGTAAAAGATTCTATAGAAATATCTACAAAGGACAATCAAACAAGAATTGACCATTTTTTTCAGTTAGGGAGTTGAGTTGAAAAGCAGACATTTTAATTCATCTTTGGACAGAGTGTGGGGTTCTTTTTTTTTTATTAGATGGATCCATGTTAGAAGAGATGTGTTTGGAACATATTGCTTAATGCTTTTTATAGTGTGATTTACTTTATTTCATATTGTGGTTGACATCACTGTGCCAAGGAATCCATTCTTCCTCGTTGAAGAATGTCCCCAGTAGCTGCCAGTAGAACCTCATGTTAAGTGTAATGGAAATCTGCATTTTCCTGTTCCTAGATTGATAGCTGTAAGGTGTATTCCAGCAGTAGCACAGATCTTTCACAGCAGTACCAGATAAGTAATATGTAGCTTTTTCTCTGGAAAGCGGGTTGGACAAGATGATCTTTTGAGGTCCCTTCCAAGTCTTAAGATTCTACGATTCTCCTGTGGTTTTAAGTTTTGAGGGCAAATGCATCCTAAGAAAGAAGTGTAACATAGAATCATAGAATGGTAGGGGTTGGAAGGGACCTTTAGAGATCATCCAGTCCAGCTCCTTTGCCAAAGCAGTTCCCACCTAGGTCAGGTCACACACAGGAACGTGTCCAGGCAGGTTTTGAAGACCTCCCAAGAAGAAGCCTCTACATCCTCCCTGGACAGCCTGTGCTAGGGCTCACTCACCTGAACATCCCATCACTAGATACAGTAGAAAAAAGTGCTGCCCCAGCCTCCTGACATCCACCGTTTACGTGTTTGTAAATATTAAAGAGATCCCCCCTCAGTCTCCCCAAAGTAAACAGCCCTGGTTCTTGCAGCCTTTCCTCATAAGGAAGATGCTTAAGTCCCCTGATCATCTTGGTAGCCCTGTGCTGGCCTGTCTCCAGCAGTTCCCTGTCCTCCTTGAGCTGGGGAGCCCAGAACAGGACACAGGACTCTAGATGAGGCCTCACCAGGGCAGAGCGGAGAGGGAGCAGAACCTCCCTGGACCTGCTGCCCACACTCTTCTTGATGCCCCCCAGGATGCCATTAGCCTTCTTGCCCATGAGGGCACATTGCTGGGTCACGTTCAGTTTATTATCAACCAGGACTCCCAGTGTCTCTCCTGGAGCTGCTCTCCAGCAGGTCACCCACAGCCTGTCCTGGTGCATGGGGTTGTTCCATGATTAATCAGTTTCACAAACTACAATAAAAATACCTGGTCCCACTGTCTAACTTTCAGAACAAGCAGATAAGTGAACAACAATGAACTAGTCAGTTGTTGTGCAGAACACATTGAGTTCTTGCACATGCCAGTATTTTATAAAAATACTATTTTTCAGATGTTGAATATTTCAGTTTGTGTTCAAAGAAACAAGACTACATGGATTTGAGCCTCTGAGCCTTCCTAGTAAATCTTTAAAAACCACCAAATTCAAACTTTATGACTAAGTTGAACTGGAAACTGCATCCTGGATGTCTGTATTATTGTCAGGGTATTTTGCATGCTGCCTTAATAAATGGTCTTAGGAATTCTCTTCTTGAATGGCAGATGGAACTAGTGATCACTTTCTGTCAATCTACTTACAATATAAATTATCCTTTGATAGAAGTGAAACTTCAAATTTTTATCATTAGCAAATATTCCAATGCCTGGAAACAAATTCCATTGCAAGCAGAAATTTGAATCTGATGACACAGCAAAACCAAAAATGATTTATGTAATAAAGTGCAAATAGGATTAAAATAGGCCATAAATTCCCAAGTGTACTGACAGTACAGGGGATGTTATGACAGCAAATTTTCAGTGTTATATCACTTTATTGAGGGTTTATGTGCACTTTTTGTTTAGAAAATGGGTCTAGTAATTATCAGTGCACAATAAACAAAGGTCTTATTCTACCTCAGTATATGCTGCTTTTGTGTCCTTGCCCTCACAGTATGGTTAAAAGAGCATCAGTGCAGACACACAAGAGTTTTTGTTCCATCTTCAGCCATGTGGAATGCATATGCCAGGGCCCTGGGGTTAAAAAAAAAAAAAAAGAAAAGAAAAAGGGAGGAAAAAAAAGAGGAAAAAATAGAATTGGGGTTTGTTCAGGACTCATGGCATTTGGTCATTTCTGGGAGAAAGGTCTTTGATCTGGGAGCCTGGAAGGAGGAAAGTGGAAATGTTTTAGACACAGTGCAGCGCTTGCAAAAGCCACATGAAAACCTTCTTTGTAGCTTTAGCCTTTTCATAGATGGACAGCTTCCTTACTTTACAAAGTTCTTCAGAAGCTTGTTTTTTAGAGAACTTTGAACAATATTTGTTGACTGATATAAGACATAAAAATTAATGTGGATGTGATACAAAGAGCTTTTTAAAGTGATGATTTATTTAAATTTAAACTTTATGGAACGTGTTTGAAACTGGAAGAAAAAAAATCTTTTGGGGACTAGAAGATTCTTAGTTATTTAATGCAAAGAAACGATATCAAAGGAACATTTATAGTTACAGGCTATTTGGCTTTGGGAATTGAATTTTTCCTACTGAGATACTTTGTCTAACATCCAAAAATTTGCTTTAATTACCTAGGAAATGCAGTCAACTCAGAACTTAGAATCTAAACATAGCATAAGATAAAGACAGAGGGAAGAGATGAGATGCAGCCTAACTCCCCCCTCAATGCATATGAAAAGAACAGCTTTAGGGCTTTTTTTGACTTGCTTGATTTTCAGCCCATTTGCATACATCTGTGTAGAAATGAACAAGATGAGCCTCTTGTAAGAAATTTTCTTCCATTCTGTAAGTTAATCAGTTAAACAGTAGCACATTCAGGCTACCCCAGCAACCCATAGTTTTCTGCTCTTGGTATAATTGGCTTCTGCAACATGAGGCAATGCTCTCTAAGGTTAGATGTGCCACGCACACACGGTCTCCTCTACGTTTTACTGTCTGATTCTTTTCCAGCCTTACCAATACTTTCATGGTGTTACAATGCCTCGGTAATGCAATAGTTGTATTGATTGTAAGATAACAATGTTTTTGCTTCATCTAAAAATATCCCAGAACTTTACTAAACTATTTTCAGCCCTGCAATACTCAGCCAAAATAAATAATCTTTTTGAGGTTTTTTAGCTCATAACTATGCACAGTAGCATCTCACAGCAGTGCCCGTCACTCAGCAGAGCTATTTGTACATGCTTCCTTGGGGCAGCACAGTCAATGGATATGCCAGATAGCTCCATGAACTAGAGAAGGTCTTTTGGACAGGGTTAAAGAAGCATGTGATGGTTGAATGTGTCCCCTGATGCCTGGTGACTCCAGTTTGAACAAAGCCTAGACTATGGTCCTTGAAACCTCCATAAACTGTCGCAGGGCAAGGACCTGTATTAAAAGCAAATAAACCAAACAACTAAGAAAAAAAAAATACCCCAGACCACAAAAACCTGAACACAAAACCTTCAGTTTTTCTGTATTAACGTTTTTTTTTTTTAATGTCAGAAAATGAATTTATTAGTTTTCTGCTGGTATCATCACTTGTTCCTGATATCAAAGATTTGATACTGCGATAACCCTCTGAAGCTTTTCCTCAGCGTGAGCTTTTAAGGTTTCTGGTGCTTGCAGCTGCCATTCAAGTGTGTGACAGCTGAAGACAGGGAGTGTATTTTAAGATGGCCAAATGTTGGGGAGGGGAATCACTCAAAATATCATTTGTTTTATCTGTGCTAAGTGGTGTCCAGAGCTTTTGTGTGTGATGAAACTATTAAATAATGAAGAAGGGATTGTATTACCTATTGTCATAGTAGGGAATGATAAGAGGTAATCGTTCCATCTAGAACTTCTGAATAGAAATATCATGGAAATTGTTTTACCTTTTATTCTGTTCTTGGCCATGATTACACAAGGGACAGCAGCTACGCTAATTTGTCATGTTATCTTTATGCCCACCCAGGTAGCTGACAAGTTGAGTAAGATAGGAAGTCAAATTTAGTTGGTAATGTCTTGTAATGTGGCTGATTGAGCCAAGTACTTGTTTATCATGCCTAGTTTCTCTAACACAATCATAAAAGTTTAACAAGTCGAGAGGCATACAGGTATTTTTCAAATCATCTTTCCATAATGCAGTTTGTCTGGGTTGCAGCTATCCCCTCCCAGGCAGAGAGGCTTTCAAACATCGTTCCCTTGGTTTGTGCTTTGTGTGGTACCGTGTATGTCTCTTCCTGACCCAGTATCTCGAGTGGCATAGGAGCTACAAATGAAATGAGCTGCCTAGGTCATCCTACACGGCAGCTTTCTTGTCACTTCAAAAGTCGTTTACATCATTATTTTTAGGTCACTGTTTGGTTTGGCTTTTTAAACGTCTCATTAGTGTGTTTTTCACTTCTGATAGCAGGCAGTTTTACCACAGATTAGATTTTACTGATAAGCAAAATTCTCCTTTCTGAGAATTCTTCATAGAATCCTAAATTTTCCCACTTCAGTTTTGTTCCATCTTCTCATTTTTAATTTTCTAAACAAAATACAATTGTTCCACACCTGTATGCTCCTACCTGGAGGTATGTTAATACATCTCTAATCTGTGGAAGTATTTTTAAACACATGATATTCCTTCTGAGTACCAGACGTGAATATTCTAACAGAAGTCACATAAGAGGCAAATTTTCAGATCACTGATCATTTACTTGTAGCCACAGCTTTAGGTTTATATTCTGCAGTTGCATGCTTGTATATTTTCTTGTGTTCTGCAACTTCTTGCAGCACACAAGCCTGTTTCTGGATGATATACTGGTTATATTTGGCTATGGCTAATGTAATCAAACAGGTATCTCTTCTGACCCACTCTTTCTTTTCTCCAAGACCACATTTTTGTTTATGTCTTTACCACTTTTCCAAAGATAGTGAAGCTGTGATTTCAGTAACATGAGACGAGTTAATGAAAGCAGCTTTGACCTTATGAACCTCAAGTATCCACTCTAGATTTGAAATCAATTGTCCCTTTGCTGCTGCAATTTGTCCAAGTTAAAACTTAATTAGAATGGGATTTTCAGGGCTACTGAAAAGGGGGTTGTTTTGGATTAGTAGTTTTAATGCTACTTTCTGAACAGCTTTTCCACACATCCATAGTAAAACCTTTGGCTGAAATTTTCAGACTGAGGAGTAGTAACTTATGTTTGCTTACCTTCAGTTTGATTGGCTTATTTTTAATGAAAGATAATTGCTTTACTTAAAATTGTTACTGTGTTATCCCTTCTCCCCTTGACTTTTCTTGTTTTCTAAACCCAGATTTAGGTCGTTCTCGGGAGCTACAATATGTTTATGTGGATAACAATATTCATCTGAAAGGCCTCCCATCCTATCTCTATAATAAAGTCATTGGTTGCAGTGGGTAGGTATGAATTAATTTGGATGTCTTGCATACCTGTTTCTTGTAAAACCTCTCATAAATATCTTCCTGTATGATACAACTAATTGTTTTTTCCTGTGTGATTGATTCAGAACTGACTTTGAGGGCACGACTGCAGCTCCCAGTTCTGTTTTCTTTTTGTAATAAATACACTGTGTTAATTCTGTTATTTTAGCATTAAGCTGTAACAGACAGTGCAGTTATTCTGAAGGAATTTGTAGTGATAATGTCAGGCTTAGCTGCCCTTAAATGTTTGCCAGAAATGTAGGGGCTAGTTCATAAGTTTCTCACGTTTCTGTAAGTGGCCGTATCTTGGAATGTAACATGCAGCTCTTTCACTCATTTTACATCCCAGTAGCAGTTTCTTGTAGGTCTTGGTACCTAACAACTAAAGGCAGTAACTTTTTTTAGGTATTTTGGCTGGCCAAGTATATTTTTACATGTGGATTTTAAAAATATCCTCGGCTGTCTCGTGTTTGTGGTTAGGATGTGAGGGGAAAAAGTGGTCTGTCTAGGACACTAGCTTAATTCTTTCTGCCCTGACACAAGCATAAATTAGGATCAGCACCACTGATGAATGGAGCCTTACTGGTGTAAAACTGATCAGAAGAGGATTGTCCCCATTACCATCTAATTATAAATTTCTGGTATGCTGGCTCTCAGCAAATCTTGCATTAAATATAAATTCTCTCTCTCCAGCCTGCACTCTACTGCAATATGCGAGATGCTGAGTCTTGGCATTTTAAGGTTTTTCTAATATTCCCATGTCAGCTGGTTGTGTGATATTTAAATACTTGCAGTTAGATTATAATTCTGCTGAACTGTGCGCAGTCTCAAGCTTCTACTAATTTTTTTTTTCAGGAAAAAGAATTTCTCATCTTTGTTTTTTCAGAACCGATTATAAATAGTAAGACATTAAGTTGACCCTAAAGGTAATAGAACTGTATTGACTGTGACTAAAACCAAATGCAGGGTAGGTTCCAACAAGTTTGGTCCTGCCTTTTTCAGCTTATGTTAAACACCCATGTTTTGGGTTTTTAATTATTTTCTCTTTGCATTGACCTTTTGTGAAGATCACCAGTTCTTTTTGCTCTCATTGCATGTACACTGCTGGTAAGGCTAACTTCTGATATCTCTGATGGAGAGTATTATAAATATAGTATAGAAGAGACAAAAAAGTATTAAGTGTTGCAGTTAATTCTTGTAATGCTTCTGTGGAATTAAAAAAATAGAATTTTTAAGAAGACATTCTTTTTGCTAAGCAAAATAATCTTTATATTTGTATAGCATACAGATATTTGTCTTGATGTTGCGAAACACTCTTGAGACATCACAGATGACTTTGAAGGAAAATTTTCAGCATAGGAAGAGCACTGAGATGTATTTTTAAGAAACCAATGGGTTTATCCTAACAATGTGCTGAGTGGTGTTAAAATTATGTAATGTGAAGAATTTCTGTGTTCTTTCCAAGAAAGCATTAGTAACGAATGCAAGGTTTTCATGGGTCAGGCGAGAGTTGAAGATGCAGGCTTTAGTGCTTTGTCTGGTCATCCACTGGAGAATGAAATCTGACATGCTGCCTGTTACTAACGTAAGGCTGGATTTCTGAAAATAGACTATAAATTGCATTGTGTAAGTAATGAATATCTGTCTGGGAATCCTGCAGTCAGACCGACTGAAAAAGTCTTTTATGTAAGAGGTGATGATCTCAGCACTCAAAATAAATTTTGATCTTATTCTGTACAGATTGGATTTCATAGTCTCTAGCTAAGGTATCTGTCAGTCTTGTTGAAGGCAGCCAATAGGTGGTCATAATAACTGAGGGTTTTTTTCCTAGTTATTTATTCACCAGGGTTCTTAAGCAGCTCCACTTTTTTCCAGCTAGTTAGACCATTCCACTTCCTATCCTCTGAGGATTTAGTATGCTGGGTTTTTTTAATTCTTAGTTCTTGTACCCAGTATTACTTTCAGGTTGAGATTCATTCCCTAATCCATCCTGATTTCTATAGCTCTTAGATTGTTCCTCTTGATGATCTGTTTTGCTTGTTTACTTTTTCAGTGCAGGTCTAGCATTTGTAGCCACACCCTTTGTACCAAGCAAAGCAAATGGCTCAGCTCTGAACTGCAGAAACTGTAGTGAGTTCATGGGTGTTGTCTTCTAGCTAGGTCAGTAAGGGGTTAATCAGCTGGAAACTACAATGTTATAGGTTTATTTGTGGTGATAGCTAACTCATTGTGTATGGATTGCCAGGGAAGGGATTGTTGGAATATTGGATCTCTGAATTCCCAGTTATATTTTAACCCCATTAATGATTTAGTATTGGGAAAGTATTAAATATTTACCAAGAGAAGAGGCTTTATTGACTGGCTGTTTGATGCTGCTCTTTTTTTTTTTCTTGTCTCTCTGGGCTGTTTTTTCCTTTAATCAGATGAGATGAGATTCTTTGTTATCAGAGAAGTGCGATGAGATTTCTTTCACATCTGATAAGATCGAGTGTAGTTACCTCAGTTTTAGGTCCAAGATCTGGGAAGACTGACAAATTTGTGTTTCTGTTCCATTTGTTAGGACTGGCCCTAACAAGTTGCTCTTGGCTTCAAATTTAAGTTGTCATAAACAATTCCGATTCCTCTCTTGACTTCCCCAAGCTCTTAGTAGAATTTTCCTGTGCGTGTCTCTTTGGTATGATAGCTTGCAACACGGATCATGTAAAGAGTTCTTATTTTTACTACAAGCTAAGTTTCTCTCCTTGGATCCAAATAACCTTCCTTTTTCTGACAGGATTTGGGAAGGGCAAGGCTAGCAGATTTACTGGGGCATCTTCCCACTACAGCTTAGGCTGTTTTCTTTTTCCTTCACTCATCTCCCTGCACCTTCCAAGGGAGCTCTGTGGATGGCCAAAGGTATAGTACAAGAATCACCCAGTGGCACTTCAATAATATCTTTTGGAGCTTGTAGTTTGCCTCCTGTATTACAGTTGAGAAAACCATTACCATTTCCAACTGGTTCATCCAAGACACAGGAAGCCAGCTGTTGGGAACTGTTCCTCTATATGAAGTGTTTGGTGGTAATGGCATTCACATCTAAAGGACATCAGCATGTGGGTAAAGGAAGGGACACACAGTGCACTTGGTTCACCTATTTGGGGTTGTGTTCTCATTACTACAACTTCTGCATGTAATTTGGTAAGTAAAGACTTCATATGTGCCATGACTGTCGTGTCACACAAGGTAGGGATCTGTAGAAAATAGGTGCCATGTATTGCACTATGCAGGGAGTCCTTGAAAGGTGCTGCACTGAAGAACAGTATCATGCATGCTTTGATTGGTCATGTGTGTTTCCCCAAGAAGTTCCTCTTTTACCTCCTAACCACTTTTTAACTTTTTTCTGTCCTTCTAGTTGTGGTTCTCCAATTCAAGTTTCAGAGGTGAAACTGCTGTCTTTCTCATCGGGCCAGTTAACTGTGTTCCTGCCAGCAGAGGTGAAATCTATAGGAACAGAAACAGATCATGTGCTGCCTTTGCAAGAACTGGCCATGAGAACCCTCTATAACACCTATTACAGGTTTTTAAAAGGTAGGAAATTTCTGCCTCCTTCACATTACAGGAAGAGTAGAAGTACTCTCACAGCAGTGACAATATCTAGGCAAGGATTAATCTTGTAAAAGACTTAATCAAATTATGTTTGTAATACTGTAGTAGAATAAAAATGCTCAACATAAAAAAGAGATCCAAAGACTACTTCTGAGGTGAGTGGTGCTTACAAATGGTTTCTTTCTTGAGGACTGTATGAAGAAGGTTGCTTTTTGCAGGAGAAACTCTTTAATGGAAATAGGAGATGAGAAATACAGTTCCTGAGGCAAGATTAGATGCATCAGCCAACAATGCAACTTCTTGCCAGGGAGTGCACTCCTAAACTGGCAGACTTGTTATACAGAAGGCAAAAGAAATGTTAGCAGCCCTTGGCCATTTCAGTACAGCATGACAGCTGAGCTGTTTTAGTTCTGCCCCAATTCAGACTCTTTGCTGTAAAATGGCCCTTGGCTCATCTGGTTTTGTATCGTGCAATCACATGAGTTGGCAATATCTGCCAATAACCTGCAGATTCAGATTTTGTCAGATGTAGATGAATTGTGACTCCCCCACTATTCCCAGCACGTTGGGAATTCATCAGCTTTAGAGCTGAAATTAGAAAGCAGAAGGATCAAGAGCTACAATAGAAACATTAGAGAGTTGATGGTAAGAGGTCACTTGTACCTTGGCCAGTGGAGTAAATCCTAACTGCTGAATTACTGCTTTGCCAGGAGAAGTGTACAAGGGAGTCTGCAGCAAACATACTGGAGGGAGAAGAGTGTCATGTTGAGAGGTAGGATAGCCCTACAAGCCTTTCCACAGAGCAAATGGCACTGCTTTGTGGAAAATTACTGACATAGAGAACATCTTCATTGAGCAGTTTGCAGTTGTGTAGCTTCTATATTTCTGCATATGGTGTGGAGGGAAGGTTTTTGGTTCAGTAGCAGGATGTCAGCTGTGCCAAGATTACCCCACGATGAGTGCTGTTCCATTGGGATTTGCAAAATTCTAATCCTTGAAAAGGAGTTTGAGAAAATCAGGTACAACATCTTTTAAATCACCAGTTAACTTCTCTTCTTGCCCATTTGTGACTTGCACAATCATTTCTGTAATATGACTGTGCTAATGTGCTACCTGAAGATGATCGAGTTTGGGTTAAGAATCGCAAGCTAGCATTGCAAAATCAGTTTTAAGAAGTGGTTTGCAGATGGTTTATACGAGGCTGTGAGGACTAACTCTAGTTGCAGCCAGGGTGCAGAACCTGAAACAGATGATGAAATATTTGGGGGTTTTTAAACTATCTTGTCTACTTCTGGTTTGCTACACTGCACATGTAGTCTTTTTACGTGTTTATATATACATACATCTATCTTATTCTGAGTGACCTTATTAAAGACTTTGTGCATTATCATGGGTGACACCCACACTTCAATGAGGCAGGAGTAAGGCATAGTTCAGCCTGTGCATTACTCAGGTAATTGCATCAGGTGTAAGATAGTGGTGTGCTGAGGAAGCAGGTGGCACGTATGATTAAAGCAGCAGATTTGATCTGTCGCTGCCTAAATTTGCAGTTTCAAGGGTGCTGTTAAACACTTGGTGGCTGCCAGGTAAGTGTGACAGAAGGGACTGGGCTACTTTTTCTCAATCTTTGCTTGGCTACAGAATGTGACCTTTTCTTTCTGACGCAAATTCATCGTGCTCGTCATCTCCAGCGAGGCTGTTGTGGTACATTGTGTGTGGGGTTAAACCTTCCAGTGTGTGAAAGCTGAAACTGGTGTGATAGTGCGAAACTGATTTAGCAGGCACTGCATCTTGTCTTCATTACTCAGCACCTAATTCACCTGTCTTGGCTGTCACTCAGCTTCTACATGGCGATTAGCATGTTGGTTTTAATTTATAAAACACTATGTGGCTTGGGTCAAACTGGAGCAAATGATTACTCTTTCTCATGAAATGACCCTAGAGTCCATTTTGGTGAAAATGATGGCATCTTGTAAACAGTAAGGGCACACTTAAGTTATTATGATTGTATTGATCTTTTTAGAGTGGTCTCTAAAACTTCCCTGTGAGAATTATTCTAGGCTGCATTGCATTTCAAGTAATTCTAACTATTTCAGATCCCTGGTTGTGGATGGTGGAGTTTGGGCTTGTTAGTGAGCTTAGCTCTTCTGCTTGATTAGTCGCTGAAATATATGAATAAAATACTACTGAGGTCCTTCTCAGAATGCTCTATTTTTTATTAGGTACTAAACCCCTTTCTAGACTAGAGACATTCAAACCCACCTGGATGAGTTCCTGTGTGACCTACTCTAGGTGGTCCTATGCTGGCAGGGGGGTGGGACTGGGTGATTTTTCAAGGTCCCTTCCAACCCTTAACATTCTGTGATTCTGTGTTCTTTGTGTCCAAAAGTGCTTTTATGTATTACAGGTTTTTAGTATATGCTTGAGCTATAATATATTCAACTGGGTATTTGTGTCTTATGCCCACAGATGCTCAAATATTTAAGTTTTTGAACATACACATGACAAGCATCATGTGTTTCACCCTAACTCTGGGGTATTACCTTGCTGTTGTTTAGACCAAGTCTGAAGAATGTGAGACAGCTGATTTTTCTGAATTGTTCATGGATCATGCTGCTTGTGTTTGACTTCATCATGCAATTGTTTTGTTACAGGCCTTTTTTTGTTTCTTTTCTTCTCTAGACTTGAACTTTCTGACTCCAATCTCACTGCCCAAAAGCCTCTTGGAATTGCTGCACTGTCCCCTGGGACACTGCCACCGCTGCAGCCAGCCTATGTTTACCATTGTCTACCCAAAGCTTTTTCCCTTGAGGGAAACTCCAATGGCAGGATTGCATCAAGGGTAATTATACAGGAAATTACACTGAGGTTTCAGTTAGGAAGAAAAGCACCTTATGGAACAAAGCATATTCTTAAGGATTTTTTTTTAACTTAGCAGCCTCTCAGATCTAACACCTGTGCATTATGATGGCATGGTGAAGTTGACAAGTCTCTTATAAATAAGAGACCAGAATACTGCTGTTAAACTGTTTAACGAGGGCTACCACACTGCCTCTTTCAGACATGCATGGTACTTCAATGCCTTTGGAAGAAAATACTGGCTAACACCACTATTTCCCCTTGTCTTGCATTCTGTAAAAGACATTTTGTGGCAGTATATGGTGTTAAAAATATTTCAGTTTTTATGGTTGTAGTTTCAGTTTTTATGGTCAATGTGTCTGCAGGATTCACAAGTCCAGCAGACAAACCTACACAGACTTCCTGATCTGATGAAGAGTACAGTCATAGAAGGAACTCAAAACTGGGATGTGGTTCAGGGAACGTCGTCCACATGTAGACAAAGATTTAAAATACCTTTAAGGTCATCACTGATTGCTTTGAAGTGGTTCTTTCCCTAACCCCTATTAGACTGGGTTGGTATGCTTTTGTTGAGTTGAACCTACCATGAGCTCTCCACTTTTTGCAGTGCAAGAGCATCATCAGTGAAACTTCAACTGGTTCTACTTGGACGGTATACTTTATTAGGTTTTACTTGGACAGTATACTTTATTAGGTTTGAAACCTAATAAAGAAGGTTTAAAGACAAGTCACATGGAGTTAAACAAGCAAATGTGATGTTGAGATTGGTTTTGGAGATTTCAAGTCAAGCCATGAGTTACAGAGCATATGCCTAAAGGTGGGGAGCAGAAAAGAAAGGTCCTTTTTAAAGGAATGTTTCTGAAATTACTTGTTGGTATATATATAACACACAAGAAGCCTTCTTAGTTCTTGTCCTGCTTGAAATCCTTTGATAGTTGTCTTCCATACAAATAAGAAACTGCTTTTCAATAGGAAGGTCTTTCAGAAAGGAAGAGACCAATTGCTGGTTCAGGTTGATGGTACCTATTTTCCACAACTCTATCACAGGCTGTTTTGCTGTGAGTCTATGGCAGAGGAGGTGTCCCATTTGTAAGCAATTCCACTTTATGAAATGAAAACAACTTAGGTATGCCAAATCTGGACAGCAGCCAGAAGGCTGCATAAATGCTGTTTTGGACAAGTCACCTTTCTTAGAAAGATCTGATTGTGGAGATTGCAGACTGCTTCTTGCCATTCTGTTACACTTCAGTTGTATATTGAAATTCAATGGGTTTTGTGTTAAGTAAAACAAATCAGCTCCACATTACAGTCTTAATATTCAGAGTGGCCTAAGATGTCATAATTGCGCTATAAATAATTTTCTTTCAATCATTGAACAGTATCATTTTCTAAGGAAGGGATGGAAAACTACTTGCTGGTCACTAAATTCTTCTATGATTTGAAATAATCCAACAACGAGAGAGTTTGGACTTGGAGACTCCACTTTGTAATTAATTACTAAGCATTGTTCTTTGTAGAACTTACAGTAATGAGGTGACAGACATAACAGTAGAGGCCTTTAGGAATTGTTCAAGTTTCAACTCAACAAAAACACAGTTGGTGCTGTTTCAGAAGAGCCCTGTATTAACCTTATAAAATACATCAGTTGAAAATAGCTATTTCTGCACAGTATCATGTGCTTTCAAAAAATGGTTGTCATTCTTTTCCTTAGACAGGAAGGTTCTGCAAAATGCCATTATGAATAGAGTCTTAAGTATCTGACATTTGATGCAAATCCACAGAAAATGAGATCTAAACAGGGTAGGGTAGCCTGACATCCTTATCTCTGTAGCTTTGTGCACTTGCCGTGGTAAGATTATGTGGAATTGTGGAGGTGCAATAGCTGGTTTAGAAGGATGTGAAGGACAGGGTTTCTGTTCTAAAGAGCTTACAGTGACCATGAAAACACACAGGGTAGAGAACTCGAATGCTTAAACAGCACTGATTAACACATGCCACATCTGTGCCAGTAACTTCTGTCTGGCTTTCTGCATCACATTCTGTATCCTCTTATAGGAAAAGACTGTTACATGTTGAACTGGATTTCTCTGTCTGTAAAAGCACAGATGACACGAGCTCTGGGTAAAGAGTGATTTCTGGGTTAGTTAAAAACAGATCTTAACTTTTTTGAAGTGGATATCTAGGTGCCTGCCAGGATGGGGGGCAGGAGGTGGGTCACAGCGAAGCCAGTGTTGTACTTTCATGTTGCTACCCCTGCGGTGGTACCTGACACGGTGCAACAGCACTACCTGTTATTTGTCCTTTCTGAAGATCTGGGCCCAGTTTGTTCACTCAGCTGAACCAAAGGAGGACACTGGACTTCAGTGATTTCATGCCTACAAACAGTAATTTAAGAAACACATGAGCAAAGCCGAAGCAAAGAATTACTGAGCTCTTTTGCTTTCAGCTGTTCAACCTACTGGCTATAACACCCAGCCACACCCTCCACAGAGAGAAAAACCACACGCTGCTGCATTAAACTGAATACAAATGAAACCAGGAAGGTTTCTGAGAACCCCTGCAGTGCTTCGCTGCCTTTGTGTCAGGCACTCATATAGAGCAAATGAACCTTCTTTTTCTCAAGTGTTGAGATCAGCTAATCCTGTATTTTACAAACCACCATACAATCTGCTGTGGAATGAGGCCAGGAGCTTTAATCTTCACTGACAACTGTTCCCCCCCACCCCTCTTCTTTCTTTTTGCAGGAGGACAACTGTTAGTTTTGTGGCATACTGCTGCTCCACCCAGTGTCTGCAGACTTTTGACCTACTGAGTTGATAAACACTTAAAACTCCTCAGGAGTGCTGCCAGTTGAAAGCTGCATTAAAGGTTGTATGCCATTGGTACTGAAGTGTACTGTGTGTGTGTGAGCCTGTGCCAAAGCAGCAGAAGTGCCCAGTCGGGAAACTCGAAGAGGCACTTAAATCCTGCCCTATCAAATTTGGATGAACTGCAGAAACTTTTCGGAAGTGTAAATACCAACCTTTNTTATGGCAAGTTTTCACTTATTCTTCCCCCATCCTCTTCAGCCCTTCAGCTGCATTCAGGTGTATAGACTAAGCCTACAGAAACCTCTGATGGACCCTGAGGATTTTTCCTCATAGAATTTAGCTTAATTTTTCTCCCACTCATTTTAATATTTTCCCCAGCTGAATTATCCCAGTTGTATACCAAGTCTGACTGTTTAACAGTGATATTTCAATCCACATAGTAAAAGCAGATCGTTCTTTCTGCTCTTAGAAGCCACACTGATTTAATTAGAGTAACTAGGGTATGTCTGGAGACTAAAGATCCTGTTTCAGTCAAGAAGGCTTGTGCTGGTGCCTACACTGAGTGCTCTTGCTCCAGCATGTTTGAGGGTGTGTTTCTTTTTTCATGGCTCACCTTCTTTATTTTTGAAAACACTTCCTCTTTTGCTTCTTTGAGTTCTCCAGGAAGAAGATGTCAAGNCCTCCGAGACAGCACACAAACCAAATTCACAAGCTCTGACTTCAGGATTTCCAGTATTTTTCAGATGTGGCTGTCTTCAGATTGACCCATTGCATCACTGGAGGCATTTTTTNATGTCTGGAGACTAAAGATCCTGTTTCAGTCAAGAAGGCTTGTGCTGGTGCCTACACTGAGTGCTCTTGCTCCAGCATGTTTGAGGGTGTGTTTCTTTTTTCATGGCTCACCTTCTTTATTTTTGAAAACACTTCCTCTTTTGCTTCTTTGAGTTCTCCAGGAAGAAGATGTCAAGCATTAATTTCACTTAAAAAAAAAACCCTAGTAATATAATAGTAAATATTTATCCATATTTTTGTTCTCTTTTTACACTTGCAGATTGTAGATCTGCAAAGAGTTGGTCTTCATCTTTTTCTACATCCAGCATTTGGCTGATGTGTGAAAGTAAGTGACGTGGATGCCCCAGAGAAGGCTGGAAACCCAGTGAGGGGGGAGGTGTGTGTATCTCCATGCATATCTGTGCATACATAGGTATTTTCACAGAAGGGCTGTAACTTTTATTTTCTTGTACTAATGGCAGATGTAGCACAGATTTCCACTCTCTATCCACGGGAATCTTTTTCTGATAGGTTTTGTTCATGATGAATAAAGGACAAAAGATGGGGGAAAAAGGCCCAAAGTGCCCATATGACTTAATTGGAATTTCACACTGAAACAGTTTATACAAAATCAGCCTCTTTTGACTTGTTTTGGAATATATAATTATTTTTTAACACAATATGTTCACTTTCATTTTACTTTCTTAAGGTCCAAACTACTTGTTGGTTTAGCAGCATGCTCCTCTGGGCTGTAGATAGTTACAAACTGCTGCAATGGATATGAATGAACCAGTTTGTTATAAAAATGGCAAGATAAAGAGACTTATTTGGTAAGATATTAGCATATGTTGTGGTGAGGTGTGCGTACTTTGAAGGGAGGAGGCATTAAAATGTTTTTCCTTTTGCCAAAGAAGCATTTATTCCTTCTGCAGCCTTCCTGGCATCTCTTCAGTAAATAGAGTACCTTAAGAGCTTAAAACAGTACCAAAAAGGCATTTTGAGGGTGGAATTTTTAGGTTGTGTGTGTTACTTGTAAAACCTTTGCTGTTTTTATTGGGTTGATTTTTTAGAGAGTTGAATTAGCATTAAGAAATGTTGAACTTAATGCTTCAGGAATGTGAGTATCATCTACTGTTTAAGAATTGTGAAACTTTCTAAAATAAATCCCATTTATTAAATCTGTTTTGCAGTAGGGGAAAGAGCCATGTCCAAGCAGGCTTCGGACTGTTGGGTTTCTGACTCTGGCATTTCACTCACTTGTTTCAATGTTGATATCCCTCACAGACCTTCCTGCCCCACAGGGTTTACACTGCAGCAGGAAAATGAATCTTCAGCTTTTTTTGTTGTCTTCAGTACTACAGAGTTGAGATGTCAATTGCCTGTGTAGAATTATACCTGTATCAGAAATGTGCAATGGATGATAACAGAGCTGTGCAAGTGTTACAAATACTGAACTTGATCCAATACTCTGGTCAGGAATCTTCAGTATTATTTTCACTGTGGTTTCCTCTATGAAGGAGAAGTTTTGTTGGAAGTTGATTTGTCCTCTTTATGGCAACTTACAGACTTAGAAACACAGTTTATGTCTAAATCCAGCCTGTAAAATCCAGCTAAAAGGCATTGCCATTTGTTTTATTAGGGGTTGGGAAGAGTGGAGTCTGATTTAAATATATTTATTTTCTTTGTTTTTCACATCATCTTAATTATTTTTGAGTTCATCTCAATCTCTGTTATTGTCTGCAGAGAAATTCTAATCTGTTCCATAAGCAGCATGAATCTTAACTAACACTTTAATAGATATTTCAAGAATGGAACGTTGAGTGAATAAATGACTTAAACACGCAGTTGAAGCTGAAATGTCATACCCTATTTTTATAAAACAAGAGGAAAACCAATATATAGACCGAAAATGCAGCTTAAATTTCCATTTCTGTGATTTCTAAGGGTTGGGTTTTTTTATATGAACAGTGTTTGTATTCATCTGTGTCTTTGGATGATACTGTTCTAGATGAAAATAACTCCATTCTCACTTGTCCAAGTTTTTCTAAAGTCGTTCTGCTGTAAGAGCATTTCATAACCACCTAAGATGAGAGCCAGCTATGCAAGTTGCAGAGGGGAGAGGGAGCTCGTTGCTGATTGAGCTGTGCATCACTTGTTTTCCAATGTGAGATGTCACAATACTTGGACTTCTCCTCAATGCATTGAATTCTTACTTGAATTCTCACTCTTGTTCATCAGGGTAATTCACATTGAGATGATTTTTTTTTTCCTTCTACTGAAAAAAAATCTGATTCTAATAGTTGAAAAAAAAAAAAGCCCATTTAAAAAGTGGAGCTTTTGTCATAAAAATACACTTTAACTCTTAGTTTGAGGGAGAGGCAGGTCTAAAGAGAAAGGGGAGGAAGTAAGTCTTTAACCCATCGATATTGCTGTAAAATTCTTGAGTAAATATTAACTCCTAATGCAATTAGGCAACACAGGTGTAAATTTTCCTTATGTTCTGGATAACAAGCACCATGTTACTGAAACTGGGACCCTGCTGCTTCTTAGAGGTAACTTTTTGTTCTGCCAAAAAGGAAACAGAGCAATTTCTCTGGCTTTGTTTAAAAAATACTCTTTGAGCAGTTTTACGGTGGACACTGTTGCATTTGGAGCACTGTTCTTGGGAACCTTCCTGTTACTACCCTGGAGGATCAGAAACACAAATGTCCTTTCCTGTGCAAGGAACAAGCTCCAGTATCAAGATGTGTGTGTTTTTCTGTTTCTTACTGATAGTTCTCTTGGGTTCTTACTGAAGTTCATTACAAACCTTCTATTTACTTCATTGCGGTGAGGTTAAGATCTTCTACTGAGCAGAGTGGAGCTGTTTTATTGCCAAGTTGGCTTCAATTCTTATGTATCCAATTCTGCTGAATCCCTTTCACTGGCATGAGAGGAGGATGAGACTGTTTTAACACCTCTGTGGTTGCAGCGTGTCAGGTTTTACTGACATCACAGCCAAGTTGAAGACTGGACAGTGACAAACCTTTCACTAGAGAGGATGACTTTACTTTTTGAAAGCCACTGTGGCCTCATCAGAGTACCACTGATCACAGAAGAGCTTTTGCCTTTATGTCAGTGGAGGATGGATCAAGTTTTAATTAATGAGAGAAGAATATGTTTTACCTTCTTTCTGTTTCCTGGGAAATGAAGCTGAAGTTCACTCCTGCTGCACAGCAGCCTCTATCTGCAGCTGAACTTCTGTGATTCCAAGATGGAACTGTCTTTGCCTTTTATGTCCCTCTTAATACCACTCACGTTGTTGCAAAATGTTACACTTATCTTGTGATGGAAGAAGCTGAGTAAATTGAATCCAGAGTTTTTATTACTTTTTGTATTACAGACCTATTTTGTAAGAGACCAAAGGTCTGGTGGAAAGAAATGGCAAGGTTCACGTGAAGTCTTGCTTTTGCTTTAATGTGTGCTTCTTTGGATTACAACTTGAACTTGGATTGCCACTGAGTTCCTTCTGTGTCTTTTGAAAGCATATGTGTATTGCTTTTTTTGCTCTGTATTAACCAAATGTCACTTAGTGTGAAGGTGAGCTCGCTAGCTGTTTTATTTAAAGTTAGTGGTGCAATTTGTTGTATGTGCTTGTTAATAAACTATATTTTTGGATAGAATTACAGTTTGTTAAAAGTTAACTGAATTCTTGCTCCTGGAGCTATTAAACTACGTCAGGGTGTTGTACTTACATTGCATTTCAGTTCATTTGCATAGTAATTAGCTAAAAAGTCTCTTGTCCCAAGGCTGAAGAGTTGGGAACTCCTTAAAATGCCACCAAGCCCAAAACACCAGTTCACTTAATCCCTTTGTGACGATGTACTTCACCAGATCTTGTGTAGTAAGAACAAAACACATATGGAAACATTATTTTTAACCCTTCTGTGAACTTATTGAAAGAAAAATAACTTTCAGTAGGGCCAATAGCCCATAGATGTGGCTGTGGTTCATGTGTTACTTACTAAGCAGCATTCAGCAGCCTTTTTTCCCCTCATCTAATAGATACCATAGGAGCAAAGTTGCCAAAAATAAGTATAAATTAAGCATCTGTTTTTTCCAGTTATTTCAGTCCTTGCTGTGCAGCCTTTTGCTTCAGTTAAAGCTGCTGCTCTGTGTCTGTTCTGAAGAGTTCTTTGAGTTGGATGCTGAGTTACTGTACATGTACTGAGGGAGCACTAGCGCATCCACTCTTAAATGAGACCTGTGTTGGTCAAGGTGACACTGAACAAGAGTTGTAGTGAGTGCCTTGAAGAGTTTAGATACCATTCTGACTTCTCTGATGATAGCTTGCTAGTGTTTCAGTATTTTACAGATGACAACATAAATTTTTCTACCCTTGCAGTGTACGCAACCTCTGTCTGCCAGGCAGCAGCAGGAGGATTCAAGTCCCTTAATAAGCAAGGGAGGGGGAGAACAACCCTTAACCTCTAACTTTTACCAACCATTGCAGTGTCCCTTATGAATTAGAAAGAAACAAATGGGAGAGCTTAACATCCTTTTCCTTTGCAATTAAAAGTACTTGGCATAAATGCAAGCTAAGTGGAAACTTCAGTGGCTGAATAATGCTATTGTATGCAGGAAATGAGAGGAGCTGAGATCTCACTTGGAAAGGCACTGGATGTTTTGTGGCTTCTAAGCCAAGATTTAGGGCCTTTCTATGTGGTGACATTTTGGGAACTTGAGAGCCAAACTGAACCACTGCATCTGTGTCCCCCACCTTTCGTGATCACTTCATATTACAATAGAGCTTTCTCCTGCACTGAAGGATCCTACTGCTATTAACTGGAGCTGGCTCTGGAGCCTTGGAGTGGCCAGTTATAATGTCAGATTTCTATCTGCTGCTTCAGCAAGAAAGAAGGGAGAGTTGGCCAAATGCTTTCTTTTATTATTTGAAATAATAAACACCTCATAGCAGGCTTTTTCAGCACCCATTATGCCCTTCAGATATCTCCTGGTCCCAGGGAAAAGACCTTGACACATCTGTGAGAGATCTTCAGTCTCAAGAGCAAAAGCAGTTCTGTTGTTGGAGGTGCTGAAGTGATTTGACTTTCTGATGATGCCTTCCAAGTGGCAATCAAGGGATAATTTCTCAAGTACCCTGATGCTCCTTTTGTATGTTCATGAGGAATGTAAATATTGACTGGCTCTTTCTGTCAGAGAAAGCTGTCAGTCATGGATGCTAGTTCTGCTGCTAAATGTGACTACACCTCTGGTATGAGGACCAGTGCCTTGAAGGTGTTTTGCTGTCATTTTATATGAGAACATCATGAGGTTAGTAGGTTTAAGTCTTCAGATGAATTAAAAGTGGGCTTTTTTTGTAATGAGAAATGTAATACTTGCATTTATTTATTGCTTGGTACTACAGATGTTCTCTGAGTGCACTGTTATAACAGCACCTCAAGCTGTTCTAGTAAGAAAATGAAAAATGCTTTGTTAAGTTCTGTTTTGGTGCAGGTAAGGTCCACTGGAAAGCTGACCTTTTGTTTTAAGAAACAGCTCGGACACGTAATGCATAATAACATGGAGATATGGTCCAAAGATGCTGATGACATGCCTGAGATCTTATGGAGGAAAAAATGAGAACAGTTTCAAAAGATGACCATTGTTCCTTCTAGGGGCAAGTAGTAACTAATGGTGATATCAAATATGCCCCGTTCAGCTTTGTTGATCCATTTTTGGCTCATTTAATTCAGCACTTGTAGCTATTCCATCCATCTCACCAGGTTTCCTTTATCCTTTGGAGTTCTAACCATTGATTTTATTGGTAAAGCAATTAGAAGAATCAAGCTGAATATTCCTGGTGAAGGAATATTCAGCATGTGATAACTGGGATGGCTTTGCTGGCACTGAAGTTCTGAAATGCTGAGAGCGTAGAGTAGAACTTGGCTGCCTTTGCTTCTGCCTCGTCTCTGTTGGCTCCCTAATTTCATTTTGCAAAAAGGCAAACCTAGGTAGGTGCCACATGAAGAGAAGAATTACCACAAAAACAGCTTTTCACTTTATTCAGAAAGCCTAGTTTGAAATAGGGCTGGCATAAAAATTGTAGGTAAGTGCTTCTTTTAAAGTAGGATGGAAAACAGGGAGTTGTGCAGGCAGCAGAGAGCTCCATGTCTAAAAGTACCAGGTTTCAATTACTTTGTATATCTTATTGTTCTAGATCTTTATTCCGATGAACACAGAGTAACTGTCACAACAGGGAGTGACTTTGTACCTTATGTCTTTGTAGAATGAAGATTGATTTTATACATGTACTGATAGCACTCGTTATTCTCACAGTGTAACACCTCTTTTGTTTCCCTTCCTGTATACTCGCAAATAACAATCCTCCTTTCCCTTCTGTCCTCACTCCTGACTAGAAAATGATGTTGCATTCTCCAGTCAGTGCACAACCTTTTGCTGTGGTCCCGTTTTGACTAATATTAAAGCAGTGTGTTACCTGCATGGTGACACAGGTTTGTTCTTCATCCAGCAAAAGCACCTAACCACCTTTCTGTAATATTATCTAGATCACAATTATGCATTCTCTTCTGGCTGCAGAGGAACAGAGGCTATCTAACTTAAATTAATGAATTCACTTACATTAAGTCAGTACTTTGTATCAGTTTTTCAGATCTGTCAGTGTCTAATCCTGGCTCTAAAACCTCTGTTATGAAACACGGGGGCTCGAATTTCTCCAGTAGCTCTTATCTAAACTGGAGCCAAACTTATGCCTGATTCCTGTAACTATACTTGGGAGAAGGTTTGAATTGAAAACCTCTATTTAATTACCTACTTTTTTTTTTCCCCTCTTCCCTCAAGGAAGCTCAAATCGTGTAGGAAATGATACCTGCCAGCTAGAAGTTTCTTTCCAGGTCAGTGCTGAGCTCGCTCCACTCCCTGCCGTGGCGGGTGGCATGCTGTCTGACATCCCTGCCCAATTCACTGCTCTCTGGCCTCAAGCTGCAAAGATGAAAATTATTGATTCCAGTCCATCTCATTTGAAGTATTATCATGAGGTGTTCACAGACATGCTGGGACTAGTCTTTTTACTTACAAGAACACTTACCCAGGGGGATCTAGTGTGTTATGTAGCAAGGAGCTACGAGAGGGAGAATGAATTTACTGTTTTCATTTACAGTCAGTAGCCTGAGACCTTACTGTGGCTTTAGCTATTCTTGATTAATTTCATATGTGGATGCTTCTATTCCAGAATAAAAGTGCCTTGTTATGAAAGAATTTAATTCCTTTAATTTCATTTGGGAATAAGTACATCCACACACCTGGTATTTCAATCCGAGATAATTATTGCTTTATGAATTTACTCCCTTCTCTGGCTCAGATCTCATCTGTAGCTAAACCCATGTATTCATTTAACAAGACCTGATTTACTGTTTACAAATCTTTCTTTTGGGAAGTACCTGGTTAGAAAATAAAAATTCTGCTTGCAAGTTATAAGATTGGTGGGGGGGAGGGTCAATATAAAAACTCTGGAAACAATTGTTTTGGAAGCACTGTGTTGGAAAATGTCGTTACGTGTCAAATCTTATTCCACTGTTTTATTCTGAAACATCTGTCTTTTGACACTTCACAGGAGTTATTTTAATGTAGTATTTCAAATGGAGAAATACGGCTTTGAAACACAGCTTGGCATATTTCAGTTTCCTGCCATGAAAAATGTCTTTTATATCTCTACCGTCACTTTTTTTTTCCTGACAAAAACAACTGTGTCAGGAGTGGTTTGGACTGGCCCTTGCTCTGCCCAGGTGTCAGGTTAGAAACTGTGCTCAGAAGTCACTCTCAGGCAGCCCTCCCTGCTGGTTCCCTAGACATCACCTGAGGCTGCTGTGCAAGCTCAGCAGCTGCCACTCCCCCTGTGTCCCTGGGAGGCTGCTAAGGCAGGAACTGGTACAGAGATTTTCCTCTCTGACCTGTCACCGTCCTCCTCTGGCTTTGTAAAGCCCAGTGTCCTCAGGCCTGTTGAGTGGTGTGGTGGTGATGGTAATGCCTTCCCTGTTGTTGTCTGTTTCCTGGTGTGATCTCTTCCTCTGATGCAGTGCTTTAGTTTCAAGCTTTCCTGCTTTTTAGCAGCATGGATCTGGTTCAGCTGCCAGGGGGGTCTCGCTGTCAAAGGAAGGCTGTACGCTGCCGGAGCGCAGCATGTGCACCGCGAATGCATAAGCACAGGGGAGAGCTCTCCTGAAGATGTATTACTAAGCTCTTTAAGATTTAATACTCTCTTGAAGTTCAAACCAGTGTAAGGGAAGGCTTAAGCAGCTTAAGGGGTTAAAATGATCTGTGGCTGTGTCCTTCAGACAGTTTAAAGACCCTGCAGCAACCCAAGCGGCCACCTGTTCCTCTCCCAGACAAACAGGTTACCCTCCTGACCTTTATTCTGCCACCCTTCAGCTTTGCCTGGCCTGCCTCCATGTGTGGAGTGATTGTTCTGAAGTTTGTCATTGTTTAAAATGCCACTTGCCAGAGCTTAATGTGCACAGCTGCAACCTGAGCCCGTCGCCGTGTGTTAATAAGGCTAAAACCGTTCGACTGACACCAAAAGATCTGCTTGCACTTGGCATGTCATAAATTAACATCATTCTTACCTGCCAGGGATGATTCACTGCTGGCTCAGAGCATATTTAAACTTTAGAGGATGCCAACAAACTGGGCGGTGGTTTGACCTGCCACGTGGCCTGAGACTGCTGCTTTTCTCTCTGCCTCCGCCTTCCCTCGGTTGCAGTGTCGGGAAACAGAAGCTCTTTATGGCGTTATGAGAGCTCGTGTTTGTGTGCTGCCCTGGCCCTCCTGCCCCTGGCTGCCAAAGGGCTGGCTTGTTTGTGGGAAGATCCTCACTGCCTTTCCAATTCCTAACTGGATTGTTACTGCTGGTTTTGGGAGCGGTCCTGGGGGTTAGTGCTGGAGTCAACTTACAGCCTGGCATTGCAGCAGCTTCAGAAGGCTTCCTTCCCACAAAGCCTGCCTACCCTAGGCTGGCAGGGTTGTGATGACCCCTTACCACCTGAGAAGCTGCATCTACATTTCATGTTAGTGGAGTACACTTGAGCAAGGAACGGCCCACGGCAGGTGGGGTGAGCTGATGCCCATGCTTGGCAGCGTAGGAGGCGGAAAGGGATGGCCCACGTGGAAGTGCTGGAGATCATGTTGCAGGGTTATATGCCAGAGGTTGAACGTGCTTCTCTGTGCCCAAACTCTTAGGCTCCAGCATCATAGGGAGTGCCCAGCACAGGGGTGCTGCTTTGTCTCCAGGGACGTGCTGGGCAGGAGGCTCAGAGGGCTGCTCCCGGGGGTCTTGAGAATGTAGTGGGAGTGGGAACAGTCCCCCTGGGCTGTTACAGAGAAACAAAAGATGAGAAGGATGGGAGACACTTCAAGATGTTTTTGCCCTTCCTCATTGAAGCCTGGGCATGGGGGGAGAAGGTGGGTATTTGGTGGACTGGGGAGGGAGGTATTTGTGTATCTCCTAATAGAGACCAGGCCTGCTTATAATGACCGAGTTTTGTCTGCTCACTCTTTTCCTCTGAGCTAATGTGTTCCCCATCAAATAACATGAAGGCATAATGTGCCCCTTGAGTTAAAACTGCTCCTTTGCTTTCCATGGTGTCTGCATTGCCTATTTACTTTGGCTGATCCAAATCATTTGTTAAATACCAAGTTTGCATAACCAGTCCTGCAGGGACTTTGGACCCTCGAAGTCTCCCTGTAGATACCAGGAGGGATAGAAGCAAAGCCCGTATCTGAGATGTGTTTGAATCGGGAAATCCAAAGTGTTGTACGGAACAGGGCGTAACCATGACTTGGTTTGGGGTAATTATGGTAGGCAATGCCAACAGCAGGCTGCAGACCTCCTCCTGTTCTCCACCACAACTGCACACAGGCTGGAGAATTAACCCTGATGTAACCATTTCATTGTAGTTCTCACTCTGTCCACTGCCTTTTCTTTTCCAGCAGAGTGAAAAAAGAAATAAGAAAGCCCACAATATATAGATTTGAAATGAGGAATCCTGGGAAGGGGTCATCTTCGTGAGGGCAGCCGGGAGAGCTGACCCTTGCAGCCCCTGAGGACACAATTCAGGCTGCAGTGTGCCCACCTCCTGCATCAGCACCGCTGAAGCACACTGAGAGCAGGAGAGGAGGTTAGACAGTGCCGAGGACAGGGACTGCAGCTCGCCTCTGCTCAGCTTGCAGGCACATGAGGGTTGCTGCAGGAGCTACATAAAGGCTTATGCTGCCCATATTTTGTTTTGTGGGTAGTGCAGGCTGTTGGGTTTCATTATTTTCTCCTTATGCAAGGCTAACGTGGAGCGGAGAGCTGGTTGCTGGGCGCTGGGGATTGCAGTTGGTAATAAAGGTCTGTTTTCTCACTTTCTCTATTTTTGTCTCTGGGCAGGATGAGGCACATCAGGGGAAAATCTGACTTGAAACAGAAGCTCAGTTTTAAGTTGGAGTTAGACAGTGGTGCCAAGGGAGGTTTGTGTACACCACAGCTGTCTGTCACCTCAGGGCACACCGCTGTCACTGCTCACGTGGCACCCCCTGGGGCTCGCTGCCACTTCTCTCCTGGACAACAAGGCTGATGTAGGGTCTGGTATTGCACCAAACCCTCATCCCCTCGGTAGTGTACCAAGTGCTGTTTTGATGCCTGGGGCAAGATGTCTGCCTGGTTGTCCCTCAGCAGCCACAGGTCTTATGGACACACTGCAAAGGTGATGTACAGCCTCTTGTAATGAGGGAATGGTCTCCACTGGGCTTTGGAGTCAGGACTCTGGGTCTTACACTTTTCTTCCTGTCTCAGGCACCTGCAGAAATTCTGTGTATCCTTTCAGCACAGAGATGTCTCTCTGTGTGAATACTCACTGGTGGTCTGTTGTTTGCAGAAGAATGGGGTTGGGTTTTTTTTAGCTTGCAAGGAGAATTCTGCAAGAACTCTGATTTGGGTGCAAACCTCTGAATCTCTATCTAGGTGAGTCTCTTTTTGACAAGGTCACCAGATATCCTCACATCTGTTCACACGAGGAGGAGCGTGAATCCAGCTGAGCTGTGTTTCATGTGTGCCCTCTCTCAAATGAACTACAGAGCTGATAAATTCTTTACCCCTCTCCCCTGCCAGCTCTGCAAATTGCAGCTTCTTTCAAAGCCGACATGAAAGGTGCTGGACTGCTGCAGCAGCCTTGCAACTTTCAGCCGAGACAGGCTGCAACATGTCTGGACATGGATAGAGCCCCTCCTTGGCCTGGGAGGGGGGATGCCAGCCATCTTGCTCCACAGGCAGCACCAGGATGGCTTTTTCTTGTCATTTCTAGTTGAGGCAAGGGAGAATCAGTGCTCAGGCACTGCTGCAGGTGGGAGAAAGGAGGTTTTGTCCCCTCCAAATTGCTGGTCAGTAGTAGATGTTGCAGCAAGAGCCTGTAACTGATACTGCTGGGTTTTGAGGTTTGCTGGTATAAAGAAGATCAGAATCTGGCCTAGGGTGAGGGTGTTTGTGCTTTGGCTGTGGGCGTGAAAGGAGAAACTCCAGAGGGTTGGGCAGCAACACGCTCGTTCTGTTCTCTTCCGTAGATGGCCTTCCGGAGACACGCTGGGCGAGTGGAAAATGGAATGAAATTCCCAGAGCCTCCTGGTGCACTACCAAGGTATTCCTGCCAGCTTTCCAGCCTGAGATGTTGGTGCAGCTGGAGGGGCCAGCTCTGCAGATAGAGCTGATTGCAGATTAACCCCCACCTTAGCGGGAGGATTAATGAGAGGTGTTTTCTTCACCTGTGAAATAGCCCACGCTGTAGCCACGGTGGCCTTTGGGGTAAAATTAGCTGGATAAAGTGCTCGGAGTAGATCAAGCTCTCTTCAAACTGCCTTTCTTTCTTGAAAGCTCATTTGTTTATTCTGGTTCAGAAACTGAGCAGTACAAACAGCAGTAAAAATGTGATGCATCCCACATTCTAGCTGTGAGGATGGGTTTCATGACCACTGCAGCCTGCACAAGGTCTTTTAGATCCAAACCATCTGTGGGGCTCAGAGAATGCAAACTATTCATGTTGTCTTTAAGATTTACCAGGGAACAGGGCCTTAATGTGCCAGAATCCATCAGAAAGCAGAGACCTGCACCACTGACAGTCCTGAGGATCTCATTTTAGCCTTCTATTGAATAGATTGATCATTGTCCTGCAGCATTTAGCGGTGGAGAAAAAAAGCAGGAAAGGGGTTTAACAAGTGTCTCATATGGTTTGTGTTGTCTCTGCTATGCTGAACCTTCCTTTCTGCTCACACAGCAGGGTTTTTCTTTGCCTCTGTTTCTTTTGTGCAGATGGTAGCAATAGGTTTTGTTCCCCCCCCCACCCCACCCCCCAAGCTGTCAAATTAACAGCCTTGGCGAGCTTTCATTTGCTGGCTAGTTTTGGGTGGTGCTGGAGGATTGCTCCACTCAGTACATTTCCAAGACTGGCTTTTTAACCCAAGCTCTAGAAAAACAAACTTTACTCTTTTTTTTTTTTCCTCGTTGTTTATTTGTTTGAGAGAAGGGACCTTGGGAATGCAGAAAGGGAATTTGCTCTGACGGTGTTCTGCTCGCTGAAGGAGTTGGCTTGGAGCTGCATTCGAATAGCAGGTTGGCTTCTTGCACATATCTCCCACATGCAATGGTCTGAACTGGGAAAAGCTGGTGGGCAGAAGTATTGGAAACAGTCTTCTGCTGTGTTAAGGCATCTGCAGGGGGGACTAATGAAAACTCTGGCCTCCTATCACCAAACTCCACAGCAAAGCTTTCCAATCCATTCGGTTGCACCGATCAGCCTCGCAATCCAACATCTTGAGCTTGTGATTCTGCAACATGATTTCTTTCCCCCAATCACAGAAACCCAACACGATATCGAAGAGCAACTGTAGAATGGCAACCCCTCACCATTCTCCTGCAACACCAGTGGCAATATTTAGCTTACAGAGACATTAAGGGTCTGAACTGCTCCATTGATAGATGCTGGCACAGGTGGATTCTAAGCAGAAACAGGTGAAGAATTGCCATCTGTTTTAGAAATGTGACAGCTCAACCTAAAGGAAGAGATAGACATTAGGTTTCCCAGACATAAACTGAGCCATGTGTTTCTGAGCCCAGGTCCTAATTTACTCGTGTATGATGTATATATATGTGTATATATATTTAATATCTATATGTTGTGTGTATATATGTACCGTATGGACTTTATATGCTAAGGGAACTTAGCACAAAAGTTCTTTCCTTGCCTGCCTGCATGCCTTTCTAACTCCAAAAGCACTGCTCTTGGCATCTTTTTGTAGCATGGCAGCATGTGTGGGCACATCTAGATTGGCAGCTTTGTGCATACTTGGTGCATCTTCACCTTTTGGGGTTTACTTTGTGTTAGAGACCTGTAACATGCAGAGACTGTAGGACCCAGACTTTTGGCTGTCTCAGTCTTGAGGATGGAGTTTGAAATTCTCCCCTCGGGTGTTTCATTTAAACTTGGTTCTAATCGAAATACAACCTGTATGCTCAACACTCTTCCATGCCATGAGCAACCAAAGACAGAGAGCCCAGTGCTCAGCCTTGCATTTGTTTCTCAGGTGTTGTGGGACTGCTCTCCTCCAACCTCCTCACAGGTTGTTGTTGTCTGTTCCTGGAGCCGTGTGTCTCCGACGGCAGGACCGGCTCTGCCATTTGAACAATCCTCCATCTGCTGCTGCTGCTCCTATTGCTGTAGCTCCGTGTCAAGTGGGAACTCGGTGATGCCAGTCTTGCAGGCTCCTCATCAGTCTGTCATTGCTTCTGTGTTTCCAGTAACCCTTGCTAGGTGAGGTTGTCACCATTGCAATGCTGGGTTTCCATGGCTTGTTAGTGATAAGACGGCTGCCGTTGGCTAGCTGGGATAAAAACTCACTGGGCATTCAGACCCAACGTTCTTGGGGACACAGCAAACTGCTGTTGCTGTGAGTTAGCTCTCAAGTGTGGTCTTTACAAGCCTGCCCTTACTGTAAGTGATGAGATTATGGACAAAAACTAGACAGATCTAGTCCACATTTTCAGTTCTCCACAGGACAAACCCATGCTCTAGATTTAATTCTTATCTCCAGATAGACTTTTATCTCAGTGGAAACGGTAGCATGCACAGCTGGCCTCAAATTTCATGGAGAGGTTTGCAAAACAGAGTCAGAGATGCCTCTGAAGCTTTCTACCCTTATCAACATGCAATACTAAGGGTAAAACCAGGCATCTCACTTGAGCATCAGAGAGGCCAGAAGGTCTCCATGTGGGGTTTTATTGAGATGGATGTGGACTGCACAGCCTGGAACACAAGTTGTTTAATTTACAAATTAAAACTAAAACCACCTTTATTTGCATCAGTTGAGGGGTCTTTTTCTCACAGCCGCTTGGAAAAGAGAGCTCTAGCTGCCAAGGAAAATAAGGTTTAATGTTACAATGTGCACTGGGAAGGGCAGAGCTGGTAATTACTCTGCAAGCAACAAGAAACTAGTAGGTACAACACGTAGAAAGCCAGGTGAAGCGCAGAATTGTCTGTGTCTTGTGGGAGATACAGGATGGAGGTGCAGGAAGGTGTTGCAAAATGACAGCCACCTACAGTGATTAACCACAGTGAGCGTGTAGGTGAGGAAGTCATGTCCTCGGGGAGGCCCTTAGGAGCACTCCTCTCTTGCACACGCTTGCTGCTAAACCTTGGCCTGGCATTCCTGTTATGGAAAGCTAGTCAGGAGGTGGCTAGAATTCCTGGTTCCCTTGTAGTCCTGTCTTATCAAGCTTTGTGCTCTGGTGAACACGTGCTTGTTACGCTGGGCAGGGGTTTGCTCCATGAGGAGAAACCTCGTCTCCTGAGGCCTGCTTTTGTCTTTTGCTGCGTGGACATGTGTACAGTCCCTGCAAGATCTGTGTGGTCTTGGTGTTGGGGGCTGCTCTTTAAACTGTGAGACAGCCCCAAGCCTGTTGAGAGGACAGTTGTCAGATGGGGATCTGGGGTTTTTCATCTCCGTTGGATGCCGAGGAAGCGGTTTGTGGGTCAGTGATGGCTGGTGTGGTCTCAGCTGCGCTTTATCTGACTCATCTGGTACAGTGGAATAAATGACCAAGATCTAAACATTGTTTTGCTGTGGCTCAAGCTAAAAGCCCAAACACCAGTACAAACAGTGTGGTGCTAGGTATCATATTTATTTACAGATTGAGAGTTCCCCTGCCTTTAGGAGAAAAATGTGGGGACCAAGAGAGTAGGCAAACCAGAGGAGGCTCAGAGAGAATCGTAGAATCATTTTGGTTGGAAAATCTAAGCCTCCTCCCATGTGACTTGAGACCTTTTCCTCTTGCCCTGTCTTTCACTGCTGGGAAGAAGAGACTGACCCTCAGCTCACCGCAACCACCTGTCAGGGAGCTGTAGAAAGGAATCATGTCTTCCCTCAGCCTCCCCTAAGCACCTTCAGTTGCCTCAGCTGTTCATAAGACTTGTGCTTCAGACCCTTTCCCAGCTTCTGGGCTGTTTGAAAGCTGCAAGCAAAGGGTAGAGTTTCAAGACAGATCTTCTGATGCCTACCAAGACAGCTGGCTTTCCTCTTGTTAATGATAAGGAAACATGGAGTAGTCTGACTATCAGTAATAGACTGATAGATAGCCCAGATCCCATGGAGACAGTGTTCTCTTAAAGTGCCAGAGGGTCTGAGGCTGGTTGTGTTGGCTGCACTGGGTGAAGAAGGCTGTCTGCAGAGCAGTGGGCAGTTTTTGCCTGTACAAAGCAAATACCTGTTGTGTTGGTGCAGCCAGAAGCCTTCTGTCACTGCCTATCCTCAGCTCCAGACTGCTTTGTGACCAGAGTTTAACAAAGGAGTTTACAATGGCTTTGACACCATTTGGGTAGATGAAGCTGGCTCAAAAAGCATCCACCCACTTACTAAACAATGCCTCGGGCTCTGAACACATTAAACTGTTGCTGTGCTGCCTACATGCAGCTTTCCAGGTGGAGTTTGGTTTTGGTGTTATTCAACCCCCTTGTGAGGCTTGTGAGCTGCCCAACTCTGACTCCCATCTCTCCTCTCTATAATTTGTACCATAGTTAGGGGGAACTTGCTTGTTTCAAAGGCTCATGCAGACAAAGAGTGGTCTTCATTTCAGAGAATATCTCTGTCCTTTCCACTGGTCAGTGAGTGAAAAACCAGGAGCAAGGCTTTAAGTAAAAAAAAACACACAACAAAGGGCACTGTACGTATTTGTTGGAAAACTCCAAGTCCAGTTAAGCACCGATCTCACAGGGATGCTAAGATGACCAGAGTTCTTGCAAATTCTCTCCCTGTTTTGTTGAAGAATTGGTGATTTGCTGCTGGATTTGACTTAATGGAATTGCAGAGACGTAAAACTGTGGTTGAAACTTGATTTGGGTTCAGTTTGACGCGACAGAGATTCCAAATCTGAGTCGAGCTTTTAAAAAAACAACCCCAACAATCATCCCACCAACAACTACTTTCTTTTTTTAACCAGAAGTATATAATCTTCCTTGGAACTTTTCTTAAGCACCAGATGGGCCAAGAGGTGGATATTGTGAGTGAGCACAATTGGTGGCAAGGACTTGGCTTTTTTTAGGCTTTGCTAACGCAGATCAATGCGTGTGTGTATGTTGAAACTTCCAGCGAGTAAAGAACAAACAGCTGTCTGCCATACTGCTGGAGTTGCCTGGGAAATGGCCCAAACACAGAAAAGTTGGGGGTTTTTTTTAAAGGAAAAAAAAAAAAGAGAGAGAGGGAGAGAAGGAGAAAAGTGTCTTCAAGTGTGTTTGAAATAATGAAAAGAAGTGATGTGCAAAGCGATTAAGAGATCTTTGAGGATCAAAAGCCTTGATTCAGTTTTGCCAATGGAACAAAACTTTTCATCTGTTCTTATGTGGACCTTAAAGTAGGGCAGAAGGGTGTAGTTTTAAAATTATTTCATTTCAAAATTTACTTTGGGCAGGGGGAAAAGGGTTCTTTCTGTTTGTTCTTGCTCTTGTTATTCAGTGTCCTTAACACAAAAGGCCAGCCCGGCTCTGAAATGAAGAGCAGGGTCGTTCTATGAACTGGTGGTTCATTAGTCTCCTTTTGATATGTCAGAACAGTAAGGGACCCTTTCATTATTTTTTTCCCCCCTTTCTAGTAATGTCTGTGTTCAAGACACCTTCCCTCATCACGCTGCAGTGGCTGAATCTTTCCCAGCGACTTCCTAAGTGGGTTGTACCAATAATGCTCATCTTGTGCAGACAGAAGTTAGGGGCACAAGGAAGCCAAACCCAAAGGTTTCCAGTGTTCCATGTAGTATGTCCTACTTCCCAGCTTTGTGTTTATTTGGAGCTGGATGCCCCTCACTGGGTCAGCTGTGGTTTTTTTTCCCTGGTAGCTTCTTGCCAGCAGGACCGTAGAAGGTGTGGTAAGGGAGGCTTAGAAGTGCAAATTGCTGAACTCCAGCCCTTCCATCTCATGAGGCACGTGTCTCTTCTTGGAGAGGGGATGGCAGAAGGAGCAACACAAGAACGTGAAGGGATCTGGGGCTGTGAGAGCAAAGACAGATTGGGAAGGAGAGGGCAAAACACAGGAATGTCCCTGTCTTTGGGTTTCTGGGGGGGACAGCGGAAGGAGCTTCTCCCTCATGTTCCAGCCTGCTCTAACCATTGCCCAAAGAGCCCCCCTGGCAGGCTGGAGTGTCTTGGTGGTCTCAGGCAGGGTATTTCTCTGAGCATGGGTTTACATACTGGAGGATGCAGGGGGCAGCATGGATTTGCTATGTGGGTTCACCAGACGTGCTCTGCTGTGTCACACACTGGGGCTGAGTTGGCAGGTTAGTTGGGTTTAATGACAGAAATCACCTTGATGGTGCAAGTTGTGTGTTGGTCCTGTCCTGCTGAGAGGTTCTGTGTTTCTACTGCCACTGCAGGTACTTTGTGGAGTGGGTACCCGGTGCCAGGGCAGCACAGGCACTTGCTGCGACCTGGAGCTGATGTACTCGTGATGCGTGGGTTCCTGCTCCATCCTAACTCAGCTCAGGTGGTAGGTGTGCCCTGACCTATTCAGCAGAGTGTCTGTGATCTACTGGTTGAAAGCCTGTTCTCTCCTCTAAAACTTAATCAAATACAGGTCATACTCTGTCTCTACACATGCAGCAGAGACGGCACATTTATGCTGTTGTGGGCACCACCTCCGTAAGCTGCACAAACCCTGTCGTGCTCTGGTGACACACCAATGGCAACAGTGGAAACCTGAAAATGGCATCAGTAAAAGCTCAAACCTTTACACTCCAATTCCCAGTTCCAGACTGGAAATATTTTGCTGTTGAAAATTATTAGCAAGCTGTGAAGTGCAGAGTAAGTTAATCTGCTTTCTTTGACCCGCTTCTAGATGAGCTCTTTCTGTCTGTCCCTGGCACTGCGATGTCCGTATCAGTGGCAGGAATGAAATGCCACCGTTGACACAAGCCTGGTGTAAAAGTTTCTTATTACAAGCTGTTTTGTGAGCAATATGATGGATGAAAAAAACGAGCTGGTGATCAACCCTCCTGGACTTGAAAGCAGGCATACATTAATTCACTGCATACATTAATTACTGCCTAATTTTTCTGCTGCTCTAACATCATCATAAGCCTGTGTCATTTCAGCGCACTAGAAATCCTAATACAGCTGTGAGCAGCAAAAGGGTCTGAAGAGAGTCTTTGTGCTTGCCTTTTGGGGTTGAAGGGTGGAGATTAGATTGTCCATGTGCTATGTTTTGACAGCAGCTTCTCTCCTGATGTTCACGTATATAGTTATTTTTAGGAAGATCTTATATTTTCCTGGTAATTGTTTTAAATGCATCAAAGAGCTTGCTGATAGAAAGCCTGTGATTTATGGGTTCCCGCTACTTTTTAATAGCTGAACTTCAATCCTGGATTCACTGAAGCCATTTGGAAAATTGGGATTATTCCAAGCTGGAGCAAAGGGAGGGAGACTGGTATTTCGCCAAGATCAGCAGTGATTCATTCCCACATTCATGCTCAGCATCCAGTGAAGGGCAGAAGCTGGGAATGCTGTAAGGAGAGCTAGCAAGAGATTATCATGTTGAAGGTGAATCTGCCCTACTCACTCTCTCTGCTGCTAGGAAAGGTCTTTTGAATGAGAAGGACCCAACTCTGTCACTTTTTTCTTCCACCCTCTCTAAAAGCTGATTTATTCAAGCCAACTAACTTGCCTCCTTTTCATAAGGCATAGAGAGAACTAAGTATTGGCTGTCCCCAAAGGGGTGAAGGACTGGAGGATACCTCAGGATAAATGTACTTTGGAAATCCCTTACAAAGAGATGTTTTAGTGACTGCTTGGAATGAAGCAATGTCTGTATCAGGTTATCCCAGCGGTCTCTGGCACTGTGAGTAGGAGCCCTCAGGGATCTGTAAAGGGACAGGGTGGACCCAGGACGCACTGCTGGCACATTCTGTCACGCTCCAGTGATATTTGGCCCCTGGACACCCTGAGTGAGAGGTGATCACAGAATAAATTTGATTGGTGATAGTGTGATTTAGATTAGGTGCTAAATCTTGGAGCAATACAAAAAGGTGGAAACTTGCTGTGGTCTGTTTTACTAGGTTTTGTTTAGCCTGAGGACATTTCTGCTTTTGGTGCCTGCACCAAAAGGGTTCAGCCTCCATCTCCTAGGGCATACAGCTAGACAAATAGTCACCTATACATGAGCAGGAGGAATGAAAGGAGTTGTCTGTCCCTCCAGGAGCCCGTCCTTGCTTCATCCCTCCCTTGTCTGTGCAGCTCACCAAGGGGCTGCGCTCGAGCTGCACGTCCAGTAGCCACGGCTGTGCTTATGGGGAGGGTGAGGCTTTTACAGCAGGGCAGCTGAAATACTTCTCAGTTGTGAGCCCCTTGGGAACTGTCTTTCCTCAGAGAGATCTGTTCTCCTTGTCCTCGGGCCAGCTGACAGCAGAGTAAAATTTCTCATCGTGTGTTTCAGTTCTCTCAGCCCTGGGAGAGAAGCTCAGGGAGATGGTCAAAAGCAAATGGAGCCAAGTATCCCAGCGTGGTTCAATCCCAGCAGAAAGGAAAGGACTTATTTGTGTGTGTGAGTTTTTCCCCTCTTGCAGAGCCTGGGCACAGCCAAAGCAGTGTTTTCTTCTTTTCCTGCCACGATCATCCCTGTTGCGTGTGTTTGAAATAGAATAGTTCTGGGAGCACTGCTGTTGTGATCAGGAGGCAAAAGTGAGCGTAAGAGGCAGTCATGAACCCCTGAATTTCCAAACACACAGAGGAGCATTGACATCTAAATACCAGAAATTCTAAGCCCTTACCTTGCTAATTCATGTGGCATTTGGAGGGGCTGTGGATTTTTATTTCATCCTGGTATTTGTGGTATTTCCTGCCATTAGTACAGGAAAACCCTTGTCTGGTAAATACCAGCTCTTTCCTCCGTTGGTGGCAGCCACTGAGACTTGGGTTCATGAAAGGCAAACCATCCTTTTCAATATTGAAGGATCTCAGAGGTACCTGGGAAGGAAAATCTCATTGGGGTTGCATAAGGATGTTGGCTGTGTGACTGGGTGCCAGCTGAATGGCTCTGAGCAGAATCCAACCTGGTCTCGAGATCCAAGAGTCTGGGACTCAAAATGAGTCGGGTGTTTTCAAAAGCTGTAGCTTGGAAATACCAGTGATAGTAATTTTATCAGAACCTCTTAAAAGTAATCTGTGTATAAAGGGTTTGGGTACAAGTGTTGGCCCTGAGTCAGGAACCCAGCCTTCAGAAATTGCTGTTTTTATTGCAGATTATTGGGTCGTTTAGATTTGTAATGGAAAAATATTAGCCAACGTACTTTTCTCTCCTCCACCCTCTATCATCAGGGCATATATCAAGTTGCACTATCTGGCAGGGAGTTCCAAATGTTACTTGAGAAGAGAGAGGAATGCAAGCGATGTCAGCAGAAAACAGCTGAGTAGTGGTTAAATTTCTTTGGCCTCAACCTGCTCCATGGGGAAAAAGAAACGTAACAACTGGACTTGTTTCGTTTCACCCCAGCACACACCATCCTTTGGAAACAGATGATGTTTGTGAGCCACTTCTCTACAGAAGCTGAGGTTTTGGGATGCTGCTGGGACAAATCCTGCTCTGCTGTGGACGTGGCAGGTCGAGCTCCACGGGGATGGCGCTGGGTATGATCCCTCAGTGAAAGCACTGGACCTCTGGGACACTGCCTGTTCCTGTTGCCTTGTGCAGCTGGAGCCTGTTATTTTAGAGGGGCAGCTTTAAGTTGCATCTCTATGGCCTGTCAAAGTTTTTTATCTAGGCTGGCATTAAAGATAAAAGCCTTAAGAGATGGCTCAAGTGAACTTGCTCAGTGCTGCAAAAGAGCAGTGGAGGTGCGTGCAAGGATACTGATACCTGAGAAGTTGGACTGAGTTAAATGGTACCCTTAATCCCCTTGATGCTGGCAGAGTCAAGTTAAAAGGCCTTCCCCACTTGGGGCGAAGGCTTTGCACGTGTAGAAGCTGGTTCATGTAAGGGCAGCTCTGTCTCTGCAGCCAAAGAGCCCCTTGTCTCTGCTGGCATTTGCTTTATTGGTGAGGGAGGAAGACACTTCTGCTGTATCTCACGGCACAAGCTGGGGACATGTGTTGATTTTTTTGGTCCATGGAGGCCTTTTAAATAAACAACTGTGGAGCCAGCAAACAGCTAGAAACAGAGTGGCTGAGCAGGAGAAGAAAAAACCAAAAGTAAATATAACCCTTGTTTTTCCTCTACCAGTCAGTCGGTGGTGTGATCTTACTCCTTTGCCTCACACTCCTTGTTTTAGCTGAGTTTTGGCTGGTTATTCACATCACACAAATCCACGCTTTCTCTTCTCATCCTCACCGCTGTTGCAAGCAACAGGAGGTTGCAGTCCCCTGACATGGTCCTTCTGAGGATCTTCCTTGTCTATCTGGGGTTTAGGGACCCTTCCCTTGCTGTGTTGCTCATTTTTCTCCATTTCCTGCCTCTGGATTTCTCTGATGGGACAATTTGGTCTCCTGTAGGATGTGAGCAAGGAAACAGGAGCCAGATCTTTCAGCAACAGCTACACAACGGTCCTGCTTGAATCACTGAGGTTTTTTGCTAGCCCTTGATCTCCAGGCTTGTCTCTAGCCTAAACAAGTCTCTATGCTTTACAACTGCTTCGTATGGAAATATTTTCCAGGTGTGGTGCCCAAAATGCATCAGGTGCTGGGGCCTAATTCCCATCGACCTCAACTACCATCGCGGAAAGTGGATGGGTGTCCAAGTCAGCTTGGGGAGACTTTGTAATTGGATGTGAGAAGAGCAAAAGAGACCTAAGGAAGAAATGGTTTCTACACTCCCACTTCTACCATAGTCAAAGGAAGGCCTGCCATTAATTTCAATAAAAGGAGAAATAAATTGTAAATCAGGAAATCAGAGGAAAATCGAATTTCCTCATGAGTTTGCTTTTCTGAGGGCTATGGAATAATTTCATAAGCTGAGGAAATACTCCTGATAGAGAGATCTTCCTTCCACACTAGAAATAGCACGGCTGAGCATTTTTGTATGTAAAATTAAATCCTTCCAAAAGAAGTAATGGTATGACTGGATTTTTCAGAAGTGGCTGCAGGAATGACACTGATGTATTGAAACACTACATTCCAGATCCTAAACAAAATCCTATTTAGTGCTTTGAATCTTTTGTCTTTGAATGCATTTCCTCTCTTCCTCAACCCCAAGTGCTGCTGTGCCAGCTTCTATTGCCTCCTGCAGCCTTCCAAAACAGATACATTTTTATTTGCATGTAAATTGGTAGGAGGCAGCTTGCCTGTAAATACTGTGCTAATCATTACAGGCTCCATGGTTCATCAGGACACTGATGCCTAATTGGCTGCAGGATTGCCTGTAACTCTCGGTAGCCTGATCCAGAGCAATAGGAACTGTTGAATCTACATAATAAAGCGAGTGTGATGAAAGGTGAGTGCACACCTACTTTATATGTGTGTTACCCTTCTCATCAAGGTCAAAGACTTTTTTTCCCCCCCTTCCAGATATACATATTCATAGAGCCCGTGCACAACTAATGAGTCAGAAGATTAAATGGTTGTGGATTAAGAACAAACCCTACTGTTCTCCTCATTAGTTTGAAAGTTACTTAGTTCATCTGATTAGAATTCTGAATTCAAACCAGTTAGTGCCCCAGCACAGTGCTCCTTGGCTACTGGCAAAACCTGGGTGTAAGGGTCACTGGGACAGGCGAACCGTCCATCCCACCCAGTCCCCACAGATCCCAGAGAGGCCAACGCTGCCTCTGAAGGATGACTGGATTCCCCTCTAAAGTTCCAGAGGGGAGGAGGATTGACTCAGGGCAGGGGAGCTGTGCTGGAGGGCTTGCTGGCACACAACATCTCTGGCCAGGATCGATGTCACGTCAGATTGTTGCAGTATTCTAGCGTCATTCATAGATAGCATTATATATATTATATATTATAGCATTTCACTGTTATATATTATAACATTACTTCTTCCAGTCCCTGCTGATAGACATATTACCTCATGCCCTGAGATGTCCTTGCTCTTGCAGCTGCCATGCATTCAAACGTGTGTCTTTTCAGCACATGCAAAGGTATATAATTAGCCAGCTGTGACACAAAGGAGTCCTTGCCCTAAAGCCCCAGTGTCAGGACTCTTCCCCTAAGCTTGGAAGCAGTTGTACAGGTCTCAGGGCTTGAAAAGGGCTGCAGCAGCATCAGGCTTAGAAAACCTTGGGAGACAAATGGCGGGGCCTAACAATAGGCGTGAGTCAGTTGCTTTGCCGTTAGGTGATTTGATTTCCTGTTGCTCTGCAGCCCGGGCTGCTTGTTTTGGAGAACAAATCCTTATGAATGCTTTATCTATAACATCCTCACTTCCAGGGAAAGGATCCCTCTGTGCATTATTTCCCTGCCTTGTGCTGGGTACGGCTTCCTCCTGCTTCCCGGCCACGCAGCTGCTCCCGCGTCCAGCTGCCGGCGCGAGGGCTTTTGGCAGAGCTCCGTAACGAATGCTGCTCCAAGGTGCTTGGCTTCACTTCATGGCACCCGTGAGCGTTTGTCCCTTCCCTCTAATCGCCTGAATTGCAGGAGTGTTCAATCTTTGGGGCTTTAGATCCTTCCTGGTTTTATTCAAGTATAAGAAAGGGGAAAAGGGAGGGCGATGGGGTGGCTGTTTAAAGAAAATAGATAATGGTTTTGGGGCTACATTGTCCTAGTTCTTTTTGTGTATGTGTATGTGGATGTGCATGCATTTATTTTAACTTCTCTGTTTAAAGGGGAGGAAAGGACCACAGAGCCTGACCCGTGTCTTGAACAAAAAGAGAGCGGTGAATGAGAGAAGGGGAAGAAGTTTTCGCAGGTGCGTTCAAGCAGCGCAAGGTTCCTGTTTCCTTAATGAAGATGGAGGCAATGTGGATCATTCCACAACAGATATGAAACAAAGGGAAGGGAGAAATGTGTTGGCATTCAAAAGAGCAGGAAAGTAAGGCTGTTCCTGTCACTGTTAGAAGGTTAAAAATCCTGCCTGGCAGCCTATAAACTATTTAAACGATCCCACAGAAATTCCACTTACTGAATCATCTTGGGGATTTATAGCTAAATCCTTCACCCCGATTGAAGACCCGATGTACCCGCAGCTCTGCCGGAAAATACACCTTAATGAGGGGAAATTGTAAAACTGGACTGAAAACAAAGAAAAGCCCTCTTCAGCAGAGGTCCTTGCTGCAGTCCTCACTTCACATGGCCATTGAGATGATGGCAGCTGTGCCGCTGTGATCATATGTGACCTAGATTTTCCTCACAGTAGTCCTGTGCTCTCCCTGATCTTGTGTAGGCCTGAATGAATTGAATAGAAACATTTCTGGATGCTTTCAGAGAGCAATGATATCTTTTTCTTTCCCTCTCTCCTCTTTTTCTTCAAACCACAGCATCTGTTCCCCTTGTGGTTTTCTGCCTTTGCTCTCACACAGTGGCTGTGAAAGAGGACAGGGCCGGCGTAGCTTTAATTTGGGTAATGGTGGATGGGGAAATCAGGGCAGGTGTGATTCCTCCTTGGTGTACTGCAACACAGCAGAGTGTAAAACTCAAGTCTGTGGGTTTTAGCACCGATTGCATACAAAGGAGAGGTAGGAGGACTGTTGGGAATATTGAGGGGTGAGACTACGGCATCAGGCAGCCCTGAGTTTCTGCACTGACCATGGCTCTGAGTCTGGTATCAACGCTCTTAGGTACCATCCACACGAATCCCTCCTGTCTGGGCTCAGAAATTGCCCTAGTGCAAGCTTAATTCTTGGGGAATGGGGGGGGGCAGTTGGAGAGACTCAGCTCCTCAGCGCAGAGTCCAAACTCTTCTGTGGCTGGATGAGGCATGGGCAGGAACAAGCACGTTCTATTCCAGCACCCAGCAGAAAGTCTGAGACCGTGCCTGGCTGCTGGTGTGGAGGCTGCCAGTCCTTGGGCCCAACCTCCTCCTGAACGTAGCTTTTCACTTGTGGTTTCCTTGCTCTGATACCGATACCGTCTGTTTACTTGAACAAAAATCACACCGTTTGGAGGGTCTTGGTTAAGGTACTTGGAGGAAACTAGGCAGATTTGGTTTGATTTTGCTAGGGAAGACAGCAGGGCCTTGCAGCAAACGAGGCTGAAGCAATCTGTGGGGCAGACTGTTAGTATTTCCTTCCTTCCATGCAGATCCTGCCGAGCCTGTTGAAAAATCAAGCTTCCAGGATCAGATTTTAAACTTAAACCGAGCAACTATCACTTACAGTCAGAGTCCAGTGAAGGCTTTTTTGATACTGTTCTGAGAGGAACAAAAATAAACATTTCTTCGCTGTTCATATGTAAAATAACTGGTAAGGATCCCATCATCTGCTTCGCAGGGAGCTGTGAGGGTGACTTCTCGTTAGTGCTGCCTTCAGTTACGGAGCTGTTCTGACAGTGGCGAGTGAGTGTTACAGGTGGTGGGTGGGGGTTCCTTCCGAAATTTTATATAACTCCAATATTATCTGTTCCTGTGATTGACTTGACACATGAATTCAAAACAGTTGGAGCTTCTCTCTCCCACTCTGGAGCAGCAAACTGGATGTGAAAATGACACTTCCCCCTGGGAGCTGATAGTCTGCTGTTCAGTGCATGGTGTTGGGTTCCTTTGTTCGCTGAACGTGGCACTTGGCAAGTGGTTTTTGCCACTTCAGGGCTGTCAGCTCTGTCTGCTAAAGCCCAAGATAAAGCTTCACAAAAAGCATTTCACTCCAAACAAATCTTCTCTGTAACATACTGACTGGGTGACAAAGGAACCAGGAGCTTAGGGGTGCTTTGGATTTTTTTTCCCACCCCAAGTGTGTGCTCTTCCCTTGTCATGCTTTTATTTTAATGTGGTATTTCCTACCCTGCTGTAAACACCAGCGTGGTTTTTGTCTTGTGACTCCAAGCCCTTTGCCATGGCATTCCTTTCATAACGTGTTGCTGATAGCACACTCTCAAAGTGTGCTGTTGGCTGCTTCCAAGGCTTATCAGAGGGTTTGTACCAGCAGCACTTAGAGAATCCCATGAGGGGGGTGCGTTAGCAATAAGAAACCTGTATGAAGCACTGTTGTGATACGTTTGCAACACAGCAGTGTAAAACACGTGAGAACAAGTCTGTGGTCCTCTAGAAAGCTGTGGTTTCACTAAAGTGTGGTGAGCAACATGTATAGAGTGTCCTGGTCCATCATGGCACTGACAGCACAGTGCCAAGGGTGCAGAGTTGGGCAGCAGCATCTGTCCTCCTGAAGCCCAGTTTGGTCATTATAAAACAGAAGTAGGAGCAGGATCCATACCAATGAAACTCATATAGACTAAATTTGTCACAGGGTTCACCAAGGTGTCTGAATGCTTATCAGATCAGCAGCAGCCATGACTTGATCCATCTTAGTGGATCCATCTTATGCCTTTCCCTATTGAAGTGAAGCCTCACCATTTCTCTTTACACACCAACAGCATAAGGAATCAGACACGGATTCAGGATTACTGTGCTTTCACATTGTATGCAAATGGTCTGACCAACAATACATTTCTGGTTGTGGCTCATTTTTACTGGCTCCTGTAACACAGAATACAAATCACAAGGCACCCAAAAGATACTGGATCTTGTTCTGTGCAACATGTTTTTCCCCTGCAATTTGGCAGTTATGCGAATGCTCAGCTCTTCGGGGGAAAGGGAGGATGGTAATACACATAGGGAGAAGGCAAAAGTCATAATTCATGTAGAAACAGGATGGAAAGGAAACTTTTGCAGTGAAGACACCTCTCTGGTGTATTGTGTCAGGACTGTCACAACCTCCAGCTGCCAGAACAACCTCTAGGGCAGCAGGATAACTGTCTAAACGTAGGAAGACAGCAGAGGCAGGCAATGAGTCTGCAAAAATGGAGACAAAATGCACACAGTCGAAGTGTGGATCCTGTTATAACCAACGAAGGCTGGCTTAGGGACTTGGATTTGACTTCACAAGATGCATCGAGAAATTTAACAGGGATGGAGAAAGGCGTTACCACGCTGCTCGTAACACTCCTTGTTAGAAGCTGCCAGCTTCTTCCTGCGTGAAATGAAGGCAGCTACAGGTGACAGGGAAATAAATTGGTCCCTGTGGGCACAGTGATTTTTGACTGCACAAGTGTTTTAGAGATGAGGCTGGTGTGCTATGAACTGCAGGTGAAATGGCAGCAGTGGTACATGGCAACCTGGCGCACGCGTGAGTGATGCTGGAGAGCTGCTCAGAAACGGTCAGGGTGTAATGCCACGTTTTATTCAGGCTGAGGCTAAAATAAACCCTTCCAAGAACACAGAAGTTGCTTGTTGGAATTGTAAATGGCAGATTGTGTGAATGCTTCTGAATTTACTGCTCCCTTCTCACAGTTATACCTTGCAATGTGAGGCTTGTCAAAGCTGTAGAACATTGTGGTACAATGAGGAATTGGATGTAGTTTCCTATAGGTCAAGCCAGCTCCTTATCGCTGGCTCATCTCCTTGTGTGCACTTCTGCAGCACTAAGTTCTATATGGTAGTGAAAAATGCAGCCTTTATAACCTCCCATACAGCTTTGGCTTCAGTCTGAAGCACAGTTATGTGGGCAGGGAGAAAATGTTCTCTGAATGAATCCATCATAAACACAGCGCCTGTCCTGTAATAGCTGGGATAGGAGAATAACAAACTAATAAACCAAAGTCTTGTCTTGTCGTTCTTCCCTTCTTGCAGATTGCATGCTGAAGGCTTCTGAGAAGTGCTTCTGTCTCTCAGCCACAACATGGTAGCACAGACGACCTTGCAGCTTGCATTAGTGCTGAAGAAGTATTTGCTGGGTTTGCCTGGGAGCTCATAGTGCTAAACCTGATTGTGCAGGAACAGAGTTTTCAGAAGCTTTCTTTTGTCTAGAACAGGACTGGCTAGACCAGGAGGCTTCTGACCACCTCACTGAGGCTCTCTGGTCTGATGAAGATTTTCTGGTCTCTAGTTATCCCCAGATATTTAGCACTATGTGACATCACAGAGCTGTTGCTGTGCCTGTGTTCCTCAGAGAGCAGCTCTGACTGGGAGATGGGTACTGGACTTGCATGGTTTTGTCTGGAATTGCATGAGGTGAAGTAATGGTGACAGACAGGGAACAGGCTTGTCTGGAGGGCCTGAGTTTGCTTTCCAAGATCACAGAATCACAGAATGTTAAAGGTTGGANCCCCTCAGTCTCCTCCAAGCTGCAGAGCCCCAGCTCCCTCAGCCTTTCATCACAAGGCAAATGCTCCACTCCATCATCTGTGTGGCCCTGCACGGAACTCTCTCCAGCAGCTCCCTGTCCTTCTGGAACTGAAGGTCCCAGAACTGGACACAATATTCCAGATATGGTCTCACGAGGGCAGAGGAGAGGGGGAGCAGAACGTCTCTTCACCTGCTGCCCACATCCCTTCTAATCCACCCCAAGATGCCATTCCACACTGGATGCTAAAGCAGGGCTAGAACTGAAACAAGACAGACTGGAAATTTCCATCTGGATGTTCAAGTTCATATCAAAATCAAACAGGCCCCACTTTGACTACGGAAAAGACTTTCCACGGCAGCCTGAAGGCCAATGAAATAACAATAATTACTGTCCTCTTCTCCAGGCTGATTTGGTTTTGTTGTTTATTGTATTAATTGTGCTGTACACCCCCAAACTGGTGGCAAATTGGCTACACAATGAATTGCTGATTCATGAGACCCATAGTTATGTCCCATTTTCACAGTATCAGTCTTCTCTTTCTGCCTGGCTTTGCCCAGTCTTTATAAACTCATCCACTGGTCCTGCTGGCCATATCCGACAGCTTATCCAATCCCTAAGGAGCTGATGCGTTCCCTTCAAGTTACAGAGCTCTTCCATCTCTGTTCTGCTCTCCTTCTCCTTTCCTCCTCACCATCTTTGCTCTGCACAAAATACACCCAGAATGGAGCAGTAGATTTTGCACAGAGAAGGGATCACACAGGGTAGAGCTACCAGGTTGTTGCTTCTCCCTCAAGTTGCTTCTTTCACTGCTGCTTTCCTCCTCAAGAACTGTAGCCTGAACTCTCCTTGGCCTCCATAGACTGAGGACAGAGACAGCAGGAAGATGCTGCCTCGAGTTGGTTTTTTTTTCTCTCCAGTCTTTGTCTTGTATCTCCACCTTTTCTCTGTCTGGTTTATTGTATTTGGGGACAAAGATCTTTTTGACACCGTGCAGATAACACAATGGTGAAATACAACATCTGGTAAGCGGAACACCTGTAATCTCGTCTTCACAGCTCTTTTTCTTATGCTTACTTATCTTGACTGTGAGGTTTGGATTTGCACATTTTCCTTCCCCTGCAGCAGAGCCACTCTGGTACAAAGCATTGGCTTTCTTGTATGTAACGGGTCCTAGAAAGTTGCTCAGATCTTTCTTTCTGTGCTTGGCACAAATAACGTGGCGTGAGCATTTTCAATGCCGCTCTCATTATGAAGGTAGAGCTTCTCCCTGGAACTCTACAGTCGTTTTTAGAAAAGAATTGGGAGCAATAAGAATGAGTGACAGCTCTCTTCTCAAACCTGTTCCATTAACTGACAAGAAAGGATGCCAGCCATTTGCTTCCTTTGCAAATAAAATGTGTAAAGCAGTGCTAACTATACCCGAAAATATCACGTCAAAAATGGTAGTAAAAGGCAGCCCTGGTGTCTGTTTGAGAATGGATGTCGTTCTGATTCAGTCTCAGTCGTGATGAGAAACTCACCTTCCAGGCCTGACTACATGACAGGCTATTTGGAAGAGATAAGTCTCTTTACACTGCTTGCCTGGAGAAGGCTTTTCAAACCATAGATTAAAAGTGGGCAAAAGGATTACATTACAACCCCCCCCACCACCATGCATGCAAATGAAAGCTCCTTCCCTCTTTGACAAATCTTTCTTAATATTAGAGAATAAGAAATACATAACTGTGCCTATTTTTACCATCATTTGCTTCCATTTGATGCCATTGGGTAGTGAGATTTATTATTACCCGCATGGAAAATATCCTGCCCGGGGGTGATTGAAATAGATCCTGCAGACAAGTCATCAATCAGCTCGTGTTTATCTCTTCAGAGATCAGCGATATCAGTGGCAGGAACAATTTCAACCAATCCAAGGGTATTTACTGATAATAGAAGGAAATGTTCATGCAGATTTATACTGCGTCGCTCACCGGAGGTCACACCGCGTTTCTGCGGGACGGATGATCTATTGAGCCTCGTTTAAAGATGAGGCAGAGAGGGCTCAGAGGTGCTCGAGCTTGGCCCTGACGCCTGCTCTGGCTATTGCTCTCTTTCTGGGAGAGGATCTAGCTTTCCATGCAGAGAGCTTTAAGGTAACAGTGGTCTCCCTGTCCCCATTGCTAATGAGTCCAGTAAAAGGATTTCAGGCTAATGCAGACAAAACGATCTTTTCCACCAGAGGGGCAGCAGGCAAAACGATTGTCTAACATTTCTGAGAAGGGAGCTGTAGCTTCTAACTTAACTCTGCTATCATTTTAAAGCAGAAGCTCTTCCCTTTGTGTCCCTGATAGAGAGGTTTTTCGAACCTTTATGACGACGACGTTCAGAATATTTATTGGTATTTACTGCAGGGTTCAGGACAAAGATCTGTTGTCCTTGAGGCAAAATACCAACCCTGACTTTACCTGGTAGTTGCCTGTCAGTGGAATCATTCTGGAGCTGAGGCTGCCATTGTTCCTTAACTCTCTTTCTCTCCCTTTTGCTTCTTTTCCTTTGTTAAATTCAGCATTTCTGCTTACTGAAACAAAGAGCACTTTGAATCACAACACGAAGTGTATGTTATTTAAAAAGTTCTAAAGGGGTCTCTTTTTTTTGTTGTTGTTGTTTGATTTCTCTGTTTTAGTCCAAGGAAATTTACTGGCACATTTATTTCTGTTTGAGAGGAAACTTGCTCTATGTGGACAATAAAGATGTTAAGATCAGGATGAATGTCTATGGGAGATAATAATAGTGAATTAAAAAAAAAATGCACCAGTCCAGCACTCATATTTTCCAGGAACTGCAAGAACTCAGTTCTGGGTTGTGTTTTAAATCTAAGCCCCATTGTTCCTGACTGGGTTCTGAGTCTGTCAGAATGACTTCTTCTTTGTTCCTTTGAGCAGCTTCAGTCTGAAGCGCTTGGACCCGTTTCATGTCTTAAGCAAATTGTTTAAGATGTACATGTATTTTCGCTCTTCCAGCTTCGGAAGTAAAAGCAAAGCACCTTTTTACTGTTTCCTGATGAACATGAGCAGAGCACGTTGACACCAGCAGAAAGACATTTGACCTGCGCTGAGCTTGCGTGTGGGATGGCCAGCAGTTATCAACCGTACGTGATACGTGCCATTAGCACATTGCTCCTCTTGTCCCAGGGAACATGCCTTGTGAGGCAGCACAGCAGCACTGAGAGCTTCACCCCAGGCAGCCCCACAGCCTGCTGGATGTGCTGCAGTGATGCTGATCCTACAGGCTGACACCATTTGTGCTCCCGAGAGGTAACAAGGTGGGTGAGGATGTTCTTTCTCCTTGTTGCACTTGGTAGCAACAATCACACCCTTGCAGTGTCAGGACCAGAATGTTGCTGTGCCCTTTTCCAGGTGAATACCCTAAGCTGGCACAACAGAGTTATTTTCCTTCCTTTTTTTTTCCCCTTTCCCATTCCATATGGGTTTTTTTTTTCAAAGCAAATGGTATCTGAGCCGTGAAGCACCAAAGGTGACCCGCTCTCTGACACTTTGGCATTCCCCCTGGCTGCGTGCAAGAGCCTGAGAAGCTGCTTCCCCTTCACAGAAGGGATTTGTTAGTGGGTAAAGTTACTCTCCTTGTAAGAAAAGTTATTTGGGAATGCTGTCGCTCACCCTTTTAATGCCCACCAGTTAAAGTGCTTCCCTTTCAAAAAGCCCACATAATATTTCCTGGCTCAGCCCATCACCCCCCTCTTTTGCCTCTGTGGCTGTGCTTGTTCTCTTAGTCTCACATCATGTGTGAAGCAGTCTATCATACCAAGAACTACCAGAGCCCTAGATTCCTGTGTCACGCTGCATTTGTAAGCCTAACTCTGCTATTGACAGATTGCTGGTCTGTGAGACGGCTGTGACAATACAACCTGGCAATTATTAGCCTGGAAAATACTCAGGAGCTTGTTGCCATCGGCAGAGCTGAGGTCCCTAAGAGGTCATTGTCAGCAGCGTGCGGGGTGAAGCCATCCAGTGCAATCGTGTTAGTGCCAGCACGGAGCATGAACTCCTGAGAGGGGACTTGGCACTGGCTGATGCTCAAGGGCAATTGTTGGAGCAGCTTGTGAACAGGCAGCTTGCCAGCTAGACGGGCATTGCTGTGGACAGCTTATAGACTCTGTGTGTGTGTGTGTGTGCAGGGATGGCAAGATGCACAGCTGGGAAATGGGAGAGAGATTTTGAGACACTTCTGCTCTGAGGGCTAAGAGCACATTCAGGCGATGCCAATCCACAGAGGAGTAAAGAAATGGTTTCTGGCAGCTAAGACAGGTTCTTGGTCCGGCTGAATCTGACAGAATGCTGTGGGAGAGAGCTGGAGACGTCATGGTTAATGAGTATGGAAATGATATCAGTAGCTTGGCCATCTAGGTTTTAAACGTTGTCAATCTACAACATGCATTGCTTCAGCCTAACATTTTCTGGCTGCCTAGTTTGAGGCGTAAAAGCAGGCAGCCTCTCTGTAATGAGTCAGTGTCTATAGACAGCAAGTTGTTGATAGCAACGCAGGAATCTTGGCTTCTTATCTCAACAAGTTAAGTTTAATTGAAATAGATGGTGGGCAGGAAAGGAAGAGGGGTTGTTTTCTTTTGTTTTCACATCTTTGACTCACCTGACAAACTCAATTCCCCGTGATTTTTCTGTCTCCCTACTAGGCCTGCAGGAGCATTGCCTTAATTCCTCTCTTCTCAGCTGTGTGTGTTCCAGCTCGTGAGCTATATGCAGGGATCCTTTTGCCCAGCTCATCATTGCACTTGGGAGTGCATTTAGAATGGTGGGAGAAGGCAAAGCCTATTTACTGTAAGCAACTAGACACCCAGCATTGGAGTCCAGCAAGGGATAATTACCAGAAGTCCAAGACAAAGGTGCTGTGCACCTTTTAACTGGTGGATGGAAAGGATCTTCTTCAAACCTAATGAGTCTGTGGCTGTTGCAGACATCCAAGTGGGCCCTGCTGTCTCCAGAAGAGACAGAAAGTGACTCTGGGAAGGCAGAGTGTGGAATCTGACACTACTGTGTAATTGAGGAAAAAGAGGCCATATGCATTATTTATGAGCAGAAGGCTGAGCTTAATGTTAACAAGTGAGAAGAACGTGGCTTCAATACACTGGCTTTTCTGCTCTTCCCTGTAAGAAAGGCTTCTGTTTGAAACTGCTTGCATTTTAGAGCAGGATGGAGACAGAGCTGTTATTTATACCATGCCTAATTTCGTGTGTGTGGTGGTGTACAAGTTGGAGGGAGAGGCAGGGATTGCCCCAAGGAGTGCACTCTCTCTTCACTCAAGTTGTGGCAAAGATGTGTCACACATGCTGCCCTGTAACCAGCTCATCACAGTCAGCTCCAGGCAAAAGATTTCTCTGCAAGAGGGCAGGGAGCAGAATTGCTGCCCGTGTGGCATTTCCACTGGGAGGGACAGCTTTCAAAAGCTGAGGAATTTTCTCTGAATCACTCCATCCACCAGATACCCTCTCCTTGCAACCAAGGTCCAGCTTTGGGGTCGGATGAGCTGGCCTTGTGCCTTTTGTCCCCTGATGGATTCCCCATCAGCAGTCTGGCTTGTCTGGTGCTGTCTATGCACTGGAACTGGACTGCGCAGTCCAGTTCAGGTTATCACAGTTTCACTGCAAAGTTGCACAGATGTCTTGGGCTTTTCTTTTTTAGCTGTTCCCTGGTGATTTTCTAGAGAAATCTGGCCTGTCTGGCTAACATCATGCTTTTAAAGATGGCAAGGTGTGGTTATTGCCAGCTGTCCTTGTTTGGGATGGGGTAGAGTTAATTTTCTTCCTAGTAGCTAGTGCAGTGCTGTGGTTTGGATTTAGTGTGAGGATAATGTTGACAGCACACTGATGGCTCAGTTGGTGCTCAGCAGTGCTTACTCTAAGTCAAGGATTTTTCAGTTTCCCATGCACAGGAAGCTGAGAGGGAGCATGGCCAGGACAGCTGACCTCAAGCAGCCCAAGGGCTAATCCATGCCATGGGATGTGATGGCCAGCATAGGACCTTGGGGGGGTTGGGCTGGGAGAGGCTGATGGCTGCTCGGGCATGGGTCAGTGGCTGCTGAGCAACTGCACTGGGCAGCACTTACGTGACTTTGATTTTATTTATCTCATGTTGTTACCTTCCCTTTTATTGCTGTTATTATTACTGCTCTTTAATTTGTTTCAATTTTTAAACTGTTCTGATCTCAACCCATGAGTTTGTTGGGTTTTTTTCTCCCCCCATTCCTCCTCCCCAGGCCAGCAGGGCAGAGAGGAGTGAGTGAATGGCTGTGTTGGAGTCTGTTGTTGGTATGGTTGTGTTGCAAACCTTGCGCCAGCACTAATCCACGACTCTGCATTTCCAATAGTTGTACCCTGTGATTTGCTGGAGGTCTCAAAAGGTAGGAAAACCCCACCTCATTTTCTTCACTTTGTCAGGCCACTGGCTTCTCCTGTCACCATTACAGCCAGTTGTCTTTCCTATGGCCTGATATCCAGGTGCCTTTTTGCTTCCTTGGTGCTGCCTGGTGTGATCCTGAGCAGCCACAACTTTGTTTCTGGGAAGAAAACAAGCCCCGTGGGGTAAGATGAGAATAAGTAGGCCTCTGTAAAAGCCAGGAAGCAAAAAGTGAGCAGCATTGCACTGGAACTGATGGGGAGAAAAGTGTGTTGTTCCTTGATTTCTAACACTGGCTCATTGACTCTTCTCCTGGTTCAATCAGCAGTTACCGCTCTACCTTAATCCAGCTTTGTAACTACTTAGTGCAGTGGGTTCTGAACAGAAATACCCCAGAGAAATCGTAGCAGTGGGGGGGAGGAGGGGAAGCTGAAGAACACTGGGTTCTTACCTGTGGCCCAAAACAAATGCGTTAGAGGAGGGAGTTGCTGTTTCTAATAGGCACCACCAAAGGTCACCAAAGTGACCTTTTCAGAGAGATTTGTGGCTGCACAGCTTGTGTGTGTGTCCAGAGGGGACAGGAGGCCCATATCTGAGAGCTGGAAACAAACAGCACTTTCATTTTTCTAATATGAAAACTGGAGCACTGTGAAGTTTTCCCTGTCTCCAAGCTTGTTACAGCAAAGAAAGTAATGGCAGGAAGGACTAACAAATAAGGATGTGTTTTATAAAGGTGGGATTGGGATAGGAGAGGCTGGAGGTGAGGCAGGGGGATGGGGGAGGGAGGCAGTCCCTGCAGGGACTGTGAGTCATTCATCCTCCAGCAAGAAGCACTGACTCACTGGGAAGATGATCACTCTGCTGTTCCCTTTCTGCTAAGACTGAGGATTAGTCAATTCACGCTCAAGTTTACTCTGCAGCCTCCCCAGTTAGCAAGACAGAGATGTAAAAAGGAAGGAGGCAGAAACCATGAAGTGAGAGGCAAAGGCGAACCCTGGCCAGTGCAGCCTGCAGCAGGCTGGCCTTCCTGCCAAGGAGCCGGGCAGCAGCAGGAGCAGAGAATCCCCTGAGGCATGGGCTGGATGTGGAGCAGTGATTCAGCTCCCACAGCCAGGATACACATCAGAATCTTCACTACATGCTCATGTTCCCTCCACTGCAAGGTCAAGGCTCAGGTGCTCTCAGCACAGTTCCTCCCAATGAGACACACAAACTCCTTGGGATCGGTGCCACCCGCTCCCACCATGAATGCAAAGTTAAGTGCAATCAATGGGGATGTAGCCTGGATGTTGGTTATCTCCTGTCCAGCCTGTAATGCTTAACAGATGAGGAGAGCCATCACTGTATCTGCAGAGTTCTGAAAGAAAATAGACCTTTTTATTACTCGTGTAAACAAGAGAGTAATTCTACAGAGCTGAGGAAAGAGACCAGAGGGCCACGTCGTTTCTTCTTCCTCTCTGAGAAAGCAGGAGAGAAAATGTCTAAAAAGAATCCAGAGTGACCCTAAAAGCTGAGTGGGACTCAGATTCCTACAGCTTGACAGACATTTCTTATGAGAGAAGCGTAAAAAGCCCCGATGCACAATGTGGTGTTGTAATTATTTTCAAAGCAGCAAATGGCTCTGAGTGTGTTTGTGCAGCGAGCGTTGAGGGCAGGGGCTGGAACTGCAGAGAACAGCCCGTCCCCAGCGCTGGGATCAGAAAATGGGAGAGCAATTGCCAGTCAGTGCCGCAGTTTTCTTTCACTTTACAAGTTTGATGTCGGTAATGTGAAGCAATTAATGAAGCAGTGCAGTGCTGCAGAGGGGGAATGATTTTAATGATCTTTTTAAAGATGCTACTAAATCAATGGGGCAGTTTAAAAAGGAATGATAGCCTGGAGATTAGGAGACTTCAGACAAGAAATTAGGCAGAGCGATCAAATCTCAAGTAGGCAGGTATTTTGTGATCCACTGCGTGGGCATCTGTATGTTTGGCACACGCTGGCAAAGGCAGAACTTGCTGACTTTTAGGCCAGACTAGTCAGCCTCTGCAATCTTGGTGAGAACTGAAGATCCACAGGGCTTGGAAAAGGCACTGTGAGATCGTAAAGCACGAGCCATGCTCCTGCTTTCCACTGTGCAGGAGCAGTATTTTTCCACTCCTGTCATAGGTCTTCTGACTACCAGCTACATAAGCGATGTCTACATGGTCTTTTGAAGGCAGATAGGAGCTTACTCTGGCTGCTGGCCAAGAGAACCAGAAGCCATGTAGCTGCAGCTAATGTGCTTCATGCCCAAATTGCTGTGGCCTGCTGAGAGGCAGGATATTAGCTTGGGCTCAGGGCTCTGGCCAACTCAGACCACGGCTGAGGCAAGTTTTCATCTGCATGCAGGAAAGCACATAGACAAGGATAACCAACTTGCATAGGATTTGGAAAGCCATTTTTATATTATCAGTTAGAGCAGGTTAGCTGACCCCACAAAGATCACGCAGACACAACTGACTGTGCATCCTGCCCTGGGCACAAAGAGCAACAGCACGTGGTTGGCCTCGGAGCCAGCCAGCACCTCAATGGCCAAAGAAAACTGCTTTGTGGGCTCGATCCAAATTCTGTGGGCCTCCAGTTGGCTATCCCTGTTATAGGCATACCCAGAGTTTCTCTTCTGTTTTGGATGGCAGTGACTCATTATGGACAGGGAGGGTTTGAATTCAGTCTCCACGGGCTCTGCGAGTTCCTGCTGGAGCCGAACAGACGACACTTAGATGGTCCACACTGAATTCTAAGCCACTGAGGCGTACGTGCACATCGTGTGCTTCTGCAGCCCAGCTCTTAAATAAGAAGAAAGATTATCTTCATTTTGGATGGATACCTTTGCTGGTTTCTTCCTCCCACATTTTTTCATCATCCACTTTTGAAGATTACTTGGCTTAAGAAATTTCACCGTGTGTTGCTGGTTAATGTTAATGGAGGAGGCCCTCTGTGTGTGTGTGTATCTATGTGCACATGCTATGTGTAACACAAGAAAACAGGCAGGTTTATATGTAGGTACACACACAAAATTCAGTGGTGATTACCTTGGAACGATGCATCAAGATGTTAAGGATCCACAGCAAAAGCTATGAATGCAGTGTACTGTGTGTGAGGCGCTATCGTGGTACAGTGAATCAGGGACCTCTTTTAGCTTTCCCTCAGAACACGTAGCCCCTCTCTTCTGGTCTTATGTTCCCCCATCTGCAGCATTTCCAGAGCACTGGAGCATTTTAAAAGCAGGAATTTGAGTAACTGTCTCAGTTACTGAGCAACTATCATTTGAACAGGAAGAAGCTTTAATTAAAACAGAGCCATCAGGTGAAGTCCTGGCCCTGTTAGGGACAATGGCACAAGCTCACTGACTCTCCACGGAGGCAGGATTTTGCTCCTGTCTTGTAACACTTGCCTTTTCTGAATTTGGGGCTTTAGTCCTATAAAGGAATAGATAAACTAAAAATAGAAACCAGTCTGACCTAAAATAGTTTGACATCCATATCATGGTGCTTATTGTCTGAGAATACATCTAAATGACATGTTGATTAAGCCTGAACGGAGGAAAATGTGATTCATTGGAAAGAACTGGGATTGTACCAATAATTCAGTACCAGAAGCTGCCACAGACATCAGCTCAGTGTGCAATGTTTCCAGTGGACCTTTTATTTGCAAAGCTGTCAGATTCATCTGCCATTTTCCCAGCTACTTCGGTTCACTTCTGAGTGGCCTGGATGAAATATTCTCGTCCAGTTCGTGTGGGCCATCAGCTACTTTGCTCTAAAGCAACTTTTTTCCTCTGCCTCTCGCTGAAAACAAAACAGTCACATCAAGTCGGGTTGCTGTGAGTGGATTTTAAGAGAGATGTCAGTTGCACTTAGCGCACAGCTGGGGCCGGAGTGAAGCTGTGTAAGTGCCTGAGCTATTCAGCTGGAAATTGCAGCTTGTGCAGGAACCTAAATGTCAAGTTCCCCAGTCCCCTTCGCAGCCAGAACTCCCAACAACTCCCCTTTTTCCCATGACTCTTCTTCACTTTCCTGCAGATGTAACTGCTTTCCTTCAAATGCAGTAAATCATGGATGGGAATGCCACAATGTAAAGCTAAGCGAGCTGTCACCCAGGACTTCAGATGACACTCAGCCACATTAACGAGTAAACAGAGCCCACAGGAAAGATGCCTTTTTGAAATGCACTGTTTGTGTCAGCAGTGCTAAATCTAACGAACCGAAACAATGAGGGGAAGAAAGGGAGTCATCAGATGCACCCAAAGCTATAGGCTGTACAGTCAGATCGGTCAAGAGAAGCAGATCTCTGGGACAGTACATCAGTTGTATTTTCCATAAGCAATAAACATATAGGCCCAGCCTTGTGATGAGAGGAGAGCACTGCAAAAAAGGCAAAATGCAACCATGTGAAAAGAAAAGGAGCAGGAGTGAATGTGTTTCTTATTTTGGAAACTTCTCATGGCAAACAAGCATGACTCGAGCCAAAATCTTCAGGACACAGAAGGGAGCTGGAAGCATCCCACTGCAGCATGGCTCACGAGCAAGCTGGCATGAAGAAAGGGATCAGCTATACATTGTTTAGAAGGAGCCACACAGAGCATGCAGTGTAACACACATCCCCAGGGCACTTGGAGGCAATGACTATCAACAGTCCATGGAACAGGCCCAGATTTGCAGCAGTGGGACTGAAGGATAATTTCACTCTTCACGATGGAGGAATACAAACGTGCACCAGGGAAAGAGAAAGGTGGCAGAGTATAGAAATGGCCTTGGGAAAATGGCTTTGCTTTACTTCTTATTGCTACTTCCCTCTTCTGGCTCTTGTAGTCGAGACTACAAGCACTGAACCACTTCTGAAACAATTAATCCTCTGAAGGAACCTTTCGGGTAACTGACACGATGAGAGGACCAGAGTATTAGCTCCAGTTTTTGTATTCGTGGTTACTTCATGTTGATGCAAACAAAAGTGCTTGGTCTTGAGTTAACAATAGCTGTGGTTTTGGGTTTCTTCATTCAGTGATCCCCAAATTATGCTTGCGTGAACAATTTGGTACTAGAGGCAGAATAAACATCGGCTGCAATAGCTGAGTTTTTAAGGTTAATAGTAAGGCCAAGTACATAACATTCATTTCCTTCTGAGGAAAGCACGGGGACTCTGGTCGAGGGGGGAAGACGAGAACAGTGTCTGGGAGAGCGATGGCTGATGGCTTAATTCTGCATGATAAAACAACTCCTTTCGATGAACTCCAAGCTGCAGTACCTCAGATGTTTGTTGTCACGGAGCAGCAGCTTGGCTGATTGGCAGCTCCGGTTTAGTCGACATGTGTTAACAGAAATTGCTCAATTTACACGGAGTGCTTCAATCTGCTGCTTTAGAAGTTTGCCTCACACTGACTAGTACTGCAGCTTTTGGATAAGTGGAGGACTTGTAAGGGTCATTAAAGAAATTGCTAAAGCTTCTGCACATGCTATGGGCCAGATTGCTGACTGAGATGCAGAGCCTGCACGTGTCACTGCAGATCCTTCCCAGATAATGCTACTGATTGAGATTTTAATCTGGACAAAGTGCTGGAGGCAACTTTCTTTCCAACACTCAATTATCCCGATAATAATATGCTTATTTTTTTTTCCCCTGTGTTCAAAATGTGTGGTCTGCTGCAACTGTGCATTGTGAAGGGAGGGGGGGAAAAAACCCCAACCCAGTGAACAAAACTCATGCTGTGGCAAAGGGCACTTCCAGCACAAGTCCCATAGCGTGGAGGACAATGCAATTTTACCTTGGGTGGATAAGCCAAGTCACCAACATGAGAAAAGGCTGCATTTCTTCCCCCAGGCTTGCAGGATGACTCCTCACTGGTTCGCAGGAGCCACAGAGGAATAAATCTGAAGCACAGCCTGCTGCCAGGACTACATGGTATGTCGTAGGGGCAGGACTGTAATTTTATTGTGCATATGCATCTTGTATCCTCCCTAGTGGGATGCTGATACATAACAGAGTCTTCTGAAAATCTCACACAACACAAAGAATTCAGACTAGTTTCCCACGGACATTCTCCCTACAAGAATTTCTTAGAACAGATAATTCATGCAGGAAATGGGAACTAGGGGGCCAAATTCCTTCCTTCAAGTCAGTCTCCCATTGGTAAAGGATTTCAAAAATTGTCCCCATATGACTAATCCCAACTGTGTTCCCCTGATTTCAGTGACAGTGTCTAGAGACAAAGGGCGAAGCCATTTGAGGAAATCAAGCTTTATTTGCTTTTTACTCATTAAGGAGGGGTTTTTATTCTGCTGGATTGAATTACCAATAACACTTCATCATTTGTTAACATCTATGACACCTAGATTTACCTTTCGGTGTTGTCTTCTGATCCTTGATACTTTTCATCCAGCTCAAGGAATGAAAACAAACTCAGCTGTTGCATGTTTGTTCACAATCAGTTTTTTTTTACCAGGATCACATCAGCATCCTTGCATCCTCATGATTACATGCTGGCAGACTGCACATCTCTGAGACAGCGCAGAACGCTCGTTCTTACCTTCAGCACTCAGCGACTGAAAACGCTCAGAGCGTACCAGATCTGCTGGGAGTGCCAGAGAAGGTACTGCTGCTTCCACAGCTACTTCTGTCTCTCTCTCCATAATCTGCAGAGATGGCTGTGAATTTGGCTCACTTCCTTTGTTTACGTGTCCAGTTGTGTTTGTTGCTTGAAGCGAATACACACGCCCCAGGCAATGGACGTGAGATTTTTGGCTTTTAATGGCCAGCTGGGGGTATTTCCATTTATGTCTGATTAAGCTCTATTGGATTTAGTTAAGCTAGTGCAGGGTAGCCACTTTTCTTCTGGACTAAGAGTGATTTGTGTCAATTTACCTTAAATCCACACCTAATTGACTCGCACTGAACGGAGCCAACACCTGATTTATGCCCTCACTGATCCCATTTTAACCAACAGCTCAGGCATGCTGCTGTCCAGCTCCAGCAACTTAGCGCACATCAGCCGAGGCACGGTGACTGCAGCCTGCCTTTCTCCTGCCCGCAGCAAACGTGAGCTTCCATGTGTCAGCTCCACCTCAGGGCCAAGGGAGAAAAAAAAGAAGAGAGAAGTCTAAACTGGTTTCTTCCATCAGAGATGGCCACAGGCTAAGAGCAAACACACATGGTCAATTACTGTGGCTCAGCTGACGCGGGGTAAGTTATCGAGCGTGTCAGTACGTGAATGAGATCACTCATTCATGTCTTCAGACCCTGCAAGTATCATTTTGAGCTGGTGTTACTTCGACAACTGTAACTATGGATATGGACATGTGGACAAATAAGTGTGGGGATAATGAACCTTCACGTGTCAGCTCTTTCCGTACGCACACGTGCTCAGGGATTTGAGGTAGCCTCGTTCTCTTTTACCCAGGGGGAAGGTATAGCTAAGGCATGGCAAATTCAGAGCCTGGCTGCCATTGCAGTAATGATTTTAACCTAGTTTGGAACAGTTCAGCTTGACTGAAGTGTCACAAAACAGATTTAATCTGCTTCTACACCAGTGAAACTATACCTACTGCCTATTTTACTCTTTGCTTAGGTGGTGCAGTTTTGCAGGTCAAAACCTTGAATTAATCAGAGACTTTCCATTGCCTTTATAGATCACTATTTGAAGGAGACATTTGAAAACGCTTCATTTTAGAGCCTAATTTAAAGATGAACTTGCATCTTTCATAAAAAACACCTCAAGAGGAACAATAAAAGAAACCCAGCAATCCCAGACTCTCAGCTTTCCTCCCAGATAACACAGGTTTTCTTACTCCACCCCTTGAGAAAGGTAAGGAGAGATTTGCTTCTTTCCATTGAGGAACACAGCAGGATTTGCTAAGCTGAAATTAAAGACACAAAAGTGACAAAGCCAGGTTGAATCTGGACCTTTTCAAAATATGACTGAGGCCAGTGAAACACAGGATCAGACCCCAAAACTTTGGATGCTTTTCCTTTTTGTTCCGTCCCTTGAACTCTCAGTCAGCCTGTCTCTACTTCAGTATAATGAAAGACACTTGGTGGGGTTCCGTGACATCACGTGGATTGACTCAACACGTGGCAGTCAGACCAGGCATTATTATCTTGGCTAACGTGAACACATTTTGTACAGTGCTTCTCACTCTGCTATCAGCCACCACCACCTCTGCAGTAATGTGACAGCAAGAGAAAAAGGATGGGAAGGCGATAAAGTTTGCCCACGCAAGGAGAAAAGAACTTTCTGTCCAGAGCCAGCTGGCTTGGCTCGGAAATGCAATGGCATTTTAGCACAAGGTGACCTGTTTACATGTGGATCAGAGCTTTGTCTCAGAACACTTGTCCTAGATGCAACAGCAGGGTCTGTGAAGTAGTTTATCACCAAGTAACCACAGAAAACAGGTGAGCTGTCTCAGTGCCAGTTTGCCTTCTAAACTGTTTGACAGATAAGAAACCATCCTCAGAGATTGCAACAAATGTGCTGCCGCATCTCATGGTTAGAACTGAGCGTATTTTTAGTAAAGGGTTGAGAAAGTATGCAATAATCCTAAATCACAGCCAAGAAAACCATAAACCCCTCAACAAATGCCTGCTCAGATACAGAACGAGCACCAGTTGATCCACATTAAAGCTCTGGTGAAATTTATAAAGCTTGTTTGCCAAACTCAAGCAAACCTCCAGCAGAGGATTGATGGCATTTTTGCCTTTAGCTGAAAGGGCCAGAGGGAGCAGGGAAGCTGATGTCTGTTATTTGTCCTGTGGGACACAGACCGATCATCCTCGTGTACCCCCAAAGACATCAACAGGAGACACACTGATGACACCTTTGTACTGAGGGGTTTGGACACCATTTTAAAAGACCTAAAATAGCACCTTGTAAACTGCCCAAGTTGAAGAATTAAACTTGATTTCATAAATTAACTGCTTTAAGAGATTGTGTTGTGCCTTGTATGTGATAAGAGATGGTGCAGAGCCACTGTGGGCCCCGTGTACGAAGCTTACAAGATGAGGGAAATAGACTGTGTAACTTGCTCAGTGGAGTTTACAGCGAAGCAGATAAAGTGCAAGAGAAATACTGCTTAAACTTAGGTTTTAAGAGCAATGGGAGCTGAGGGTGCACAAGTCAGGAGCAGCTTTTCAGAGTTCCACCAGTCTTTTGTCGCTTGAAGAGGCCCCATCAACTTCAAACCTGCTTTAAAAAGGCAGTTCAAAGACTCTTCAGGTAATGTGGTATCCTATCTCTATTTCTGTCCCTTTTGTTTCTTAACAGCATGGAATATTGACCACATATACTGCTGTCAAATATAGAAATTAAACCTAGAGACAAAAAGAAGACATTTTTCTCTTTAATCTCTTGGAAGATTTTTCCAGACTAAGGCACAGTTCTTAAATTGATAATGCCCCTTTAAGAATTTATTTGCCAGGTAATGTTAGAAGACAAAGAAAGACATAAAGGTCAGTTTGAACATTAAAAAAAAAAAAGGCACCCTTTTAAATCAATTTCAAATTTCATATTAGAGATAGTGGCAAGCAGTGTTTGAACTGGTTTCCAAATGACAGAGTATATTCCACACCTGCAAATAACTGTAAAATCATTTAAAGTGATTTCTAGCTCTTTGGAAAAAGGGCAAGATCTAGCCTAAGAAATACTTGGTTGCGTAAAACCAGCGAAAATCTTTGGTGTTGCAATATATGGCAGTCATCAGATCTGTAAAGCTGCAAAATCATTAACAGATGAAGGCCTGGGATAACGTGGTAAACATGATTGTGTTGGGTTTGGTTTTTTTTTTTTAGAGGGGTGACATAACACAACACCATCAGAAAAGTACATTTTAATAACGAAAATATTGAACATAACTCTTTGTCTTTCGATCTGCTTAAGCAATCTGTGTGTTCTCCGTGAGATGTACCGTGCATATGTACACTTTGCTCTCTCTATAAATATACATGTGCATGACACATTTCTGAAAGCAGTCAATGAGTGCTGGGGGAAACACAGAAACAATGAAGTTCCTAAGAGAAGCTTGCTTGTGTGGTTTATTTTTTTTCTTCCAGGTTATTAAAAGAAAGGGGAGGGGTGGGGGCAAAGCATTCAGGAGGATATGAACATTTAAAGCCGTCTGCAGGAAACTCTCAAAAACCTCTGGTTAAGGCCGCTGCCAAAAAAATCTCAGCTATGTTATGTCAGAACGGTTAATTGCAAGCTGCAGTTTTAATGAATGGAAAGGTATGGCAAAAGCAGGAAGTTTCTGAAGCGGCACAGAGCAGCCGTGAAAATAAAATACCAAAGGTTGTAATCTCGAATGCTGCTGGAAGCAGGACTTTCCATCCACCCTCTGACTCCTTTTCCTACCGTGTAGAATTTGCCAGCTGTCTGGAGAAGGAGAGGTAAGCTGTTCTGGATATCATCTCCCGGGCTCAAGGCAGCACTTGTTATGTCTAGGGGAAAAAAAAGTCAGCTTCTCTGCATTTGTCATTATGGGTGTTTACAGAAATGCAGCTTAGGAATAAGGGGAGGAAAGGCAAATGTCAGAGTGCATTAAATAACGTATTTTCTTTACTTTCCAAGAAGCTGGCTCGCAGCAGTGATGTTACTATTTATATCAGGTCTCTTCAACCCAGCTGTTGGTTCATGTTAACATGCAGAATGGTGCGAAAATCCCCGCAGAAGAGCGCGAATCCCCGAGCGCCTCGCGTTCTGAGGACCTATAAAACATCCCACGTTTCGCTGAGGTACGGACCCGGCGTGGCTCAGGCAGCCAGGCATCCAATACAAATATTTCCCCTGTTGATCCTCCAGCATTAGAAGGCCATCAGCAAAGCAAAAGGAAAAGTGCCAAATGCTGCAAGGGGCGGCTTCAGATAACTTGAGCTCTGAACCCCTGGCTGGAAAAGTTTGAAAGAAAACTGGTTACCTGTAACTCTGAACTAGCAAATATACTGTACACTCACACGGCAGCATTCTTAGACAAGCTGTGTCTGATCTAATCTTATGTACCTTGGCCACAAGATTTGGAAAAACAAATATTCCCAAGGCAATGGGATTACTGAATGTACCATATAACGATGTGGAAATGTTAGTGGGTTACAGAGGGCAGTTTATGAAATGGATTGACTGGATTTAGCTCACGCACCGTCAGGCAATTTGGACTGAACTAAAAGAAGCAAATCTTTACTTGATTGTGTCCGTTTTTTAGTGGAACACTGGGAGCCAAGTAGTAGTGTAACTGCCACGCTCCCACCCACAGACCGGGAGGTCAGGGCAGCTTGAGCCAAGACAGCTTTCTACCAGCAAAAGGCTGTGTCTGTACTGAAGTGGTCATTATGGGGTTAACAGGGTTACCCAAAGCAAGGAACCATTATCTCCTCCTCTCTGATTTCCTGCTGGGGAGGTGGGAGTCTCCCTTGCTCCTAGCCTTTGTTTCTAATGCAAGTTCCCATCCTGAAATGCTGTGAGTACAATTTGGGTTTGTTGCAGTAACTAGTCTCTTACAAAATCTTCATTCATTGAGTATTTCCACCATTGTAAATGAAACAATGTTAGGAGTTAATCTGGAGTGTGACTTGAAGAAACCTTGTTCTTAAAGGCTTGTTCTTAGACCCTCCTTCCCTACCAAGGATAACTTCAGTGTTTGGCAAACAGCCACACAACATCCCCTACTCCTCTCATCTCTAACTGTAAAAGTCCTGCATTTCGTTTTTATACCAAGTTCAGGAGGCAGAGAATTTTTGCCCAGGACACAAGAAGCAAAAGCTGGTTTCTGGAATATAAGGAACATTGGCATGGAGGCCTGAGGATCAGCCGTGGCACATCTCTGGAGTATTTTGCAAGAAGGTCCTAATAACGTAAGTTAAAAATTAGCAGAGATACGATTTTGGTGGTAGTGCCTCCGAAACACCTTGGATGGGTGGGTGGAAATGCACTGGAATAGAGATGTAAAGGAGAGCTTTATTGCCATAACAACTGCTGGATGATGACTCTATTCAGTTGTGAGGCTATTTAGTTAAAATTGGTGTGAGGTGATTTTTTTTCCCCCATATGTTTCTTGATATTTGCTATTTCTCTGGGTTTATTTCTCCTTGGATATCATGCAAAATACACTGCCTCCTATTTGACCAAGGGGACAGACTTCAGGTGGTTCTTTTTAGTCTCTGGGTTGTAGGTAAGATGTGCATGCAGCAAGGCGTTCAGTGCTTGTTCTCTCCCATCTCCAGAGTGATCCTGGCAGATGCTTGTGATAATTTTTCACTTGTCATATTGACACTCCAGTGTGATGTTCTCAGGGGCCTTGTTATGTTGCTGTTTCTATGGTCTTATAAAGATCATATCTTTTTTTTCTTTCTGTGGTGTGGATTTGTCTTAATTACCTACAGCTTTGGATTATAGAATGTTAGAATGTTAAGGGCTGGAAGGGACCTTTAGAGATCATCTGAAGTCCAATCCTCCCTCCAGTCCAGGTGCATTCAGCCTTTGCTGTTGTCTGGGAATTAAACCTAACACAGAACGGGGGCCCATCAAGTCATCTTGTGATTTCAAGTCATTTCGATATGTAAATCCCCGCGTGATTTTATTCGTGCCACCCTAAGGGGTGACATTTCTCATTTCTGCTGCTGTGACATGTGAGAACATCTGTGACCTCCCTGCCTCCCATTCTCTTTCGCTTGCGGTCCCAGGAGGGCTCTGCAGCAGCAGATGTCGCAGCACATCATCGCGGATGGAAAACAACATCTGTAATTTCAATTGGGTGCCGTGTTTTGCACTTCCTTTTCTCAATTGTTACATAGGCCACTGTTTCAATGGAGGGAGGGCATTTCAGTGGGAAAGACGCTGCTCCAAGTCCCCTAACTATTGTCTGCAAGGCATGTACAGAAATCCGATGAGCAACACATGCTATGCATATTCTTGTGGTGCCACTGAAAAGGACAGATTAGAACCAATTATTTATCTCTGGCTTCCTGCTCTATTTTTGCCATCTTTGAATAATATGATTGCATGCTGAAAATAATTAATGAGACTATCCAGAAGTCCTTGCTCAGGCCTTGCTTCTGTGTCTTGTTCAGACTCCCACTGATTTCGATAACTTTGGGGAAGAATTCAGGATTCTATCTGACATCTTTTCAGCATGCTGCTGTTGTGAGAAGATTTCATGATATTAATCATTACATTCCAGATACCTTACAGGTAGGGATGATAGGTACAGTGAGGAAGAAGAGAATTAACCATATTCACATGAAAATGGACGACACTCGGACTGTTCATGATGAGAATCTTAAGAAAACTCTATGTATTTAAATCCCTTCCACATTATTACAGGCCAGGATCAGTCAGCTTGGATAGATGATAGTGGATGGCAATTATTGTTGTTACTTCACTTTGTCTTTCACATCTCTTACTGGCTTTTTCCCAGCTGCACAGTAACAAGTGCATACTCTTGCACTGCTGTTTTGAATGAAAGGCGAATGTTTCAGATTCAACTCTTTTCCTGGCCACATATTTAAATCCCAAGTAAACAATACGTTATAAACCCGGAACCTCAGAAGTTTCTGTGAGCTGTCAATTGCTGCTTCCATTTCATAGAATCATAGAATGGTAGGGGTTGGAAGGGACCTTTAGAGATCATCTAGTCCAACCCGCCTGCAGAAGCAGGTCCCACCTAGATCAGGTCACACAGGAACGTGTTAAAATGTTTGGAAACAGGCACCGACATTCATTTTTTTTGGGGAACGATCTGGGAGCATCGACCTTTTTTCCTTGTGCTGGTGTGGTTATCACACTGAGAGTTGGGTGTTTCTGTCATCGTCCTGTTTTCTAACAGGTCACGAAGCTGTTTCTTTTTGTATTTAAGTATATGGTCTTCCAAATATAAAGAACACCCTGTGATTTCTGTTTTCTGGAGAAAGCACCTTTGACTCTCAGTGTCCTGAAGGACAGATTGGCACTCTCCACCAGCGATGTAGTGCTTTGCAATGGCTCTTATCATTCCACTCCGAGGCTGTGGGTATCTCGCAGGATAAATCCGGAGAAGCCACAGATCGCAGATCATTTTTTCTTTTTGCCAAGTATCATTTTTATCATCAACATTTTCTTTTTGGGTCATCCTTCAGCTGCCGCATTCTGTGAGGGAGAAAGGCACTAGTTTTATGTCCTTTATTATGTATTCCCAAGTCTTGTTTTTACTTGAAGCCTCAACTAATGGCAACTCTGGCAAAAGTAACGTGGAGATGGATGCACTAAGGTGGCTGTGACCTTAACTTGGAAGCAAAGCCAGAGCAGCTCTCCCCACACAGCAGTGACTGTCATGGAAAGACAGGGAGAAATAAACAAACGCAATCAGTGCAGCGCGGGGAGGTGGTTTCTGGGAGGGTGGCAGCGGATGTTTGCAGGTGGTAACCGGCGCCGGTTTCCTCCTGCTGCATGCTCCAGCAGCAAGTTTTGTCAGGGGGTGAAGGACCACTCGCAGTAAGTGACTCAAGGACAGGGCTTTGCCCCCGCTGAGCTTGACCAGCGCATCGCCCTCCCGGCGCCATGGCCCCGGCCCCACGGCGCATGCGCGGCTCCTGGGCAGGGCGGGGCCGCCTGCGTGCGTCACCGGCGCCCAGCTGAGGGGGCGGGGCCTCCGCGCGCACGCGCGCCTGCGGGGCTTCGAGGAGGCACGGCCAAGGGCTCCTTTCGCGGTAGGCCCGCCCACGCTCGGCTCTGATTGGCCGCAGCTCCCTTCTCCGCGTTTTTGATTTGAGCGCTCTCCCGTCACTCAAGGCCTCCACGTTTCGTCGCGCCCCGCCCACCAACCGCTCTCCGTCTGCGGGCGCTGCGATTGGCGCCGCGGCCCCTTCACTCCGCCGCGCTGCCCTATCGGCTCGGCTCGGCGCTGAAGAATGTAGACCCGGCCGCTCCCCACGGCCAAACAAAATAATCCGGCGATGCTGGGTGTTGGAGCCGGGGCTCTGCCGGCCCCGCTGCCAGCCGCAGCTTCGCCTGGCCTCTCCCCGCGCTGTCCTCCCCGCCCCGTCCCTGCCTGGCGCCGCTGAGCGCTCCCAGCCGCGTCCCAGCTGCCGGCAGAAAAGGGCGGAAGGATATTCTCGGGAGACACGGCTGCGCCGCCGAGATAGGAGGGAGCGAGAGCGAGAGAGTGTGTGACAGAGGAAGTAGTTCCGGCCCCAATTGGGCCTTGTTTCCCAAAAATAGCGCCCAGGGGGTATCCGTGCGCCGGTGTCAGTGTCTCCTGAGGAGCCTCAGCGGGGAGGAGGCAGCGGCGGCGGCGGCGGCGGCAGCGAGGGGACGCGGGCGGGTGAGTGAGCGAGGGGGGTCCCCGCTTCGGGGGGCCGGCGGGAGGGCGTTCCCCCAGCGGCGGGGGG
>WBNH01006667.1:0-45866 GCA_013401255.1 Urocolius indicus | reverse complement strand
GGCGCGGGGTGGGGGGTGGGTGGGCGAGTTCCCCGCGGCCGGCGCCTCTGCAGGAACGTCCCGCACCGCCGGCTGGAGGAGAGAGGATGGACATTTATGGATCAGGCCGGCGGAGGCTGCTCGTGGGCTGGTGCAGCGGGGAGAGAGGGTGGGGTGCGAGGCCCTGGCGTGCGGGGATAACCGAGGTAAGGTTGTCGTCGCCTGGGTGGACAACTTCTGTGATGGGGGCGGGGGGAGATACGTGTGTGTTTGTGTGTGTGGAAAGACGGAGAGGAAAAGTACCTTTTGTCCTGCTGCTCGCCAGCCGCCTTGAGTAAGAGACATCACGTTTAAAAACAAAACAACAGAAAAAGATTCCTCTCGAGCCGGGACTCTGTCCGTGCTACACAAGGGGTCGGGAAGGGAGGAGGTGGACGTAGGAATTGTTGGCAGTAGTTGTACATGGCATGAAGGTGTGTGGCGAATGGGAAGAGAAGCTGCTCGCTACTGTGTGAGCTAGAGGATGTTTCCTCCAGAAGAAGGAGACTGAAAGGTACAAACTGCGTTGTGCTGCGAGTGGGGTTTCGTGTTCAGCAGCGCTGTGTGGAAGTCCTGGGGAAAAAAAAGAGAGACTGTAACGTAGCTCACTGGAAAGACAGGGATTTTCTTCTTTCTCGAGTTTAGGGAGCAATATCTTCCAATTAATTTTTGTCTCCTTGTGAGATGCTAGGTGATGAGTGAAGTGAAATTGCTCAGAAGAACTCGGCCACGGTGACTTGTTTGACAGGTGATTTATTTCAGGTTTCAGAAAGTGCAGTTCTGTAGGGGAGGGAGGGAGAGAAGACAGTTGGAGTTCAAGGGTTTTTTTTGGTTCTTAGTGTAAAACCATTTTGTCTTTGGTCATGCAGAGATGAAATATATTATGAAAAGTGTTCTGGGAAGTACAAAGGAGCAGCAAAAAGGAATTATTTGTAAATAGTACTAAGAGGGGAAAAATAAAGGGGTATGAAATAGGCAATATAGACGGTATTTCTTTTAAACCCCTTTCACAGGCCAGTAAGTAGTTATATAGTACCGAGGCAAGCTTTCAAACTTCATTGTATGAACTGTCTAAACATAATTGTTCCGTATAAAAGGTTGGGTTTTTTTCCTTAATTGTTAGGAATTAGGTGTCTGCAGTTTGATAGTTGTTTCTGTTGTCTTGTTATTGCTAGTTAGTGTCTAAACAAACTGTGCAAAAGGTGTCAGAGCAACATTCCTGTTTTTCCCTCTGTCTGGTTTTAAAATGATTTGAAATGTTTATCTCCACCTCTTAGGTGTAAGAATATAATCTTTAGGGTTTTTTTTTTTTTCCTCCTCTGTAACAAGTGATTTACATTTGGGGGAGAAGTGTGAGGATCCTCTTTCAAACTCTTTCTTCATTTAGGTGCTAGAATATGTGCAAAAGGACATGTCACTCGGTTATATAATGTAGAACTGTAGCAAAGGATATAATGTTAACACTTTTGGCTATTAAAGGCCATAATTATACAATGATTCTGTGCTTGTTTAGGTAGCAAAACAAAGCCGAGAGAATGGAACAATTTATCTTGATTATTACAGGGGACTGTAGTACTGCTGTGCAGTTGGAAATGAGCCTTTTTTGACTGAGGGCATTCAGTTTGGAATGTAGGAAGGAAAATAACCCACTGCCCTGGTTGGTTATTTTCTCCTCCATAATTCTTTTCTAAATCTGTAGTGGACACAGTCCACCAGTGGTAGTAGAGGAATACCATCAGCAAACGAGAAGAATCCTTCAGTGACAGGGGCAGGATCAACTTCAGAACAATTTTAGGGTAGATGACAGCGTCTCTCTCTGCCATTGCAACTCATCTAAACCAGTTTCAGTATCCTAGCATTTCTAATGACTTATTTTTTAGAAGGTTTACAGATTGTGAACTACAGTGGAGGTATATTAGCCTTTAGCTTGAATGTTTTCTTGTTTTACTCCATTTTTTAAGTGTGTGTTAAAACCACTGTGGCTACAGCTCACCTCTATAAATGAGTGGGCGCGTTGCTTGCTTTGCATACGTGCAGATTTCCAGATTTAGATGCCTGTAATTTCACTTAACGTTAACTCCTTTCTCTGTGGAACAAGGGACGAAGAAATAAGTGATCATAGCAATTTACCAAGCTTTGTAATACTCTCTGTAGCATAGAGTCGTGTTGAATTAGTAAGATGAGAAGGACTTGGGTGAATTAAAACTTGAAATAATTCTGGAGAATTAAGTGGCTTTTTATGGCAGAAGACCTGTCTTATTTAGAAACCATACTGGAGCTGAAGCGTGCATGGTTTACCTTAAACTGGTTAACGTGGGCAGCAGAATTTTAATAGGGTTTATTTTAGAATGTTAGCCAAATTTCCCATAAAACTTGTTGATGCCATTGTGTGTATTCTGGGCCTCAGTGCTGCTTCAGAGGGAGACCTGCACCATGCAGGTCTGAACAAAGCTGTGCTACCTTGCCTGCTCTGGGTCATGCCACGCACAACAAAACACAGCTGATTAATTCCCTAACAGTAGTAGAAGTAGTGTAGCATAATGCTGTGTAATGTGCAAATCTGTATTACTCTGGGAACTAAAGTGGGTTTTTTTTGCCTAAATAAGAAGCGTTTTGGATTAGTAATAATAATTTGTAGTTTGTTATGCCTTGTGTGGGAGATGTCTGTGTGTTTCAGCTCAAGATTTAAAAAGGATATTTTCTAAAAATTAACACTGACATGTGTTGTTCACCTCACCAAATTCTTAATTTTCATTTCTGAAGGCCGTAGGATTAAATACTTTGTATAAATCATAAGCTTTGGGCCTGTTCAGTCATGACAGCAGCCCAAAAACGTGCACACAACACAGGGACGGATTTTCCTTCTCGTTGAAACAAAACTTTAATTGGAGCATCATGTGGAGATGTACATTCTGCTTAACTTCTTAATGGATGAAGTTGCTTTATGTGAGTTTGCACGCTTGTTGTGTGAAATAATATCTTTCAGATACATCTAATAATGTGTTCTTCTGTTGGTCAAGTGGAACAAAATCAAAATACATGTCCATGATAATTTGGGTGGATTTTGATGCCTCTTGTCATGTGTTCAGATTTGACTGGTAAAATAACTAGGGAAAATAAATGCACCCTTCCTCTTTTTTTCTTACGTGCTAGTACTGAAGAGCCAACATGGTAATTATTTGAATGAACTTGCCAGTGTCTTACTGAAGTGGTACTGAATGTGGGTTTAGTTTAATTCTTTTCTCCCATCATGTGAAGTAAATAAAGGCTCTAAATTAGAGGTGCAGTCAGACCCTGCAATAACTAAATATAACTGGCTTTTCCCTTGGAGATTTACAAGGTGGTTTTGGTGTCTTAAGTTTGTAAGTTTGCAGCAAGACATTCTTTTGCATTTTTTTCCCTCCAGTTAATTTTGTGGACCTTACAGTCAAAGACTTCAGGAAGTTTTTTTGGCAGCTAATCACAACACATTTTAGGTCCTTGATTCAGTATTAATAAGAGTTAAAACCAGACATTGACTGTGTAATATGACAAGTACCCTCCCCTCCCCCAGCATGTTTTGAGGTAGAGTACCAGCTGATAAATAATGCCACGGAGGTTTAGTTTTGTAGCCTGCAATATGTAGTTTATTTGGTTTATTTTAACTATCTGATATGGATTTCTACCTTTTACCCTCATATGGTGCATTCTTAGGCTAACACTTGGGTCTTTCCAGCTGCTGTTTATGGAGCTGAAAGGAGAAGATTTTTTTTTTTTCTTCTGTATTAAGTGACTTGTTATTTTTGGTTATCAAATGTATTGTTTAGACTTTTGTTTAATGGTTCTCTGGGCTTTTTCTATGTTCTTTAACTCCTGTCTTTTTTTCTTCAGGAACATAAAGCCCTGTACTGTATCATTTCCATTTCACACTAAAGAGGAATTAGTATCTTGCAAGAAAACTCTGTTCCTGAGATTTCAATCCCCCTTGCCAAAACAGTCACTTGAGTTGGACTATTTTAAGTGGTATATATGGTAATCTTCCTTTTTTCCTTTCCTCCTAAGCTGAAGCTGCAGTGTAGAATTAGGCAGGAGTGACTGTCAGGGGAAGACAGCTACATTTTGTGGCTTTTTTTTTTTTTTTTGTCATATTTTCTATTTTTTTCAAGGAATATAGACCCTTTTCTGCAGAGAGGGCTATCTTTTTTGTTCCCCTTGTGTTGGAAGGGCACAAGCGTGCCTATACGATGAGAAGGAAATATGTCCTTCTTAATAAGGATGTGATTAATTGTATTATTTTTCGAGGAGTTAACTACTGTATCTTCAAAATGTTAGTGATGCTTAATTAGGTAGGTATCCCAGTTATATTTGTCTCTGTCCCCGAGGAGCTTCTGAATTCTGCCCAAGTCCTTCTGGGCCATCCTGGACTTGTGCTCAGCTGGGTTTCACTAGTAGGTACCAAGTATTGTTGCAGGCCTATTGTAAGTATGCTAAGGTCAAGTGTTAGGAATTATCAGTCAAGCATAGTTTTGGAAAGGTGCTTGCTTTGGGTTAAGTATTTCAGCACCAGGCATTAATGACAAAGCACCTTTTACTGTGGTTTTTTACTTTTTTTTAAAATAGAACTAAATAACTAGGAGAAAAATGTGTTTGCCTTTATTGTGGTGATTGGAGATCACCTAGAAGAGAGTGTGAAATGGATGGGTTTGTGCTTATGATACTTTTATGATGGTAATAGAAGGGTGTTTGCCTTTATTGTGGTGATTGGAGATCACCTAGAAGAGAGTGTGAAATGGATGGGTTTGTGCTTATGATACTTTTATGATGGTAATAGAAGGGAGGAATGATATTTTTTTTTTTTTTCCCCATTTACTTCAAATCCTTTCAAGTGTTTTTGAAACTTGGCTTCATTTGAAAACCAGATTGCTTCCAGCACTGTAATTTAGGATTTCATGGATTGGGCTAATGTTATTTTTATTGTTTGAAAGCTGACCATAGACCTGTGAGAATACATAGAGCGGATATGTCATCTTGATACCTGCAGTAATACTTGCAAGCTGTGGTCAGTGTCAGTATTTGAGTGCTGTGCCAACAAACACAGGCCTGATCTTGTAATTTTCTGTGATCACTTAGAATGTTTGGAAGGTCGAAGGGGATAAGCTATTAAACTCTTAGCCATATAGTTATGTAAGCACAGTGAAAGCAAGCTGTGCTGTGGCTGTGCTGCTGTTAAACATGTCTTTCGTGAAGGTGCTGGCGTACAGACTTCAGAGAAAGAATTCAGAGATCGTTTTAGTAGCCTGTATGATGCATAAGAAATTATTGTTAGTGTGAAAAGACATGATATGGAAGAGTTATAAACAGTTGTAAGAGAAGAGAGCAAGCAACTAGGTGAACCTTGAGACTCACAGGTACACATGTACAAAAAGATGAGGGTGGTTAAAGGGCAGAACAGACTTCCCTTGGCGATGTCCATTAAAGGAACAGTTGAAAGGTGTCGGGATAAGGTGACTTCTCCCTCTACATGATTTAAGTTCTGCAATACTTGAGTCTGGGAGGCTGAAAACAGTTGTAATAGTTTTGGATTTCTGCTTGTGTCTTGGTTTTTTTTTTTTCCTCCGATATAAAAAAAAAAAAAAGTGGCATTGTTTTGAAGTGATCATCTTTCTCCAAATGTCTTGAATTGTATTTAATAGACCACCTTAATGTCAGGGAAAACGTGTAGTATAGCCCAGAAACATTGTGTGAGGTTATCATTGTTAAGGACATCTTGTTTTTGGTATCATTCTTTCACAGCAACTGCCTTCTTCCTGGTATGACTGCATGCATCCTGTTTTAAAAATTGTGAGATGACGAAAATGACTGCTGAGAAGTTGTTGTGTATATAGCAATTAAAAAAAATGTTGCTTTTCCATTGTGAGCCTTCAAAGCACTGAGTCTTCTTGAGAATATTTGAGCAAGTGGGATGTTCCATCATCACTGTGCTTGTATTATGTTGTTATGCAGCGAAGGTAATAAACTGAATTCTTCAGTAACTAAACATTGTTATTTTTCTTTATTTTCCCTATGAAAATTATTATGTAATGATGCATTTTAATTGCAGTTCAGGTGTCTTAAGCTTATGCTCAGAAGACGGTTGATTTCAGAGTAAAAGAGGGGATGGGGAAAGGGTATGGCAAGAGATGCTCTTTCATAGAGAGTATGCAGAAAGGGAAAGCGCTTTTCTGCTGAAATTTTTGCACCTATAGGCTGACAAATTGTGTTTATTAGTCTGAGTCTGATAATACACATGTTGACTTGGCCAGTTGGCTTTTGGGATTTGAAGCTTTTGAGTTCAGAGAAGGATTTCCTCTCAGAGACTTCCGCAATATCCTCCTGTGTTTCTTCTGGAGCGGTAGGGGTTTTGTGGTTTGTGTGGTGGTGGTGGTGTTGTTTGTTCTCTTGTCTTGTTCTCCTTATCTTTGTTCCTAGTGTTCCGTACAGCGGTGTCATAACTTGTTGTCACTGAAACGTGTGTGAAGATCTTTGCTATGAGAGATGTTGGGTTTGACTGTGGGGAAAAAAGGGCCCTCGGTGAAAGTATTAATGGCTTCCATTGGGAAGCACTAAATGAAAACTCTTCCTACAAGGGATAGAGGCTAAATCATGGATGGCTGAAGAGAGAGATGTTGGATAAGTGGAGGAGGCAGGTATTGGCTAGATATTGGAGATAAGGAATATTTGTAGAAGTTCTAGTTATTAACAGAAATACTCTGAAAAATCAGGAGGAGTATGTAGAGCATGTGATAGCATTGTTGAATATTAAAGACTAATACTGAGTTTTAAATAGCTTCTTTTTTGTCACAAATATGAGAAGTGCTGAAAAACCTGAATAGCTATCAAAAAAAGTTAAGGAGAAACTATCAATTCAATTAACTACCACGTAAAAAATACTGTATTTTACCAAAACTGTGTTACAGAATAAGACAGAAATATGGAAGATTTGTTCTCAGTGAAGGACATGGAAATTGCAGAAGTCCCCCAACCTTTGTAAATGGGCTCAATATAAGTTGAAATTTGAGGAGAGAGGGAAACAATAAGAGTTATCCAAAGGTAACTGTCACATGACTTCCCCCCCCCCCCCTTTTTTTCCTACAGGTCACTGTTTCTAATATTGCTGTTAATTCAGCAGCTTCAAGAAACTAATAAAATGTGTTGTTCAAAGGATTAAAGGTTCAGGATTTTAAAACAGAATTTACTGGTGCTCCTGAATATTTGAGCCATTTACATGTTTAATGCAAGATCAGAGGAAAGTAGTTTAAAAGATTTGTCCATGAGATGAAATAGGATAATGGGAGAGTTGAAAATTTCAACTTCTCTTACTGTCTTGGCATTCTGAAGGATCTTTCTAATGACTCCTAGTTGAGTTGTTTTTTTACTGACTTGTCTACATGGGAGACTTGAATTTGCAACAGGTTGAAATGTAACCTAATAGCCCACAGTTACCCACTAGCCTGCTTTTCAATAAATCTTTCTGCACTCCGATATAGCATGCTGTGTATGAGACTTCTGTAGTTCACTGAGTGGGCTGTAGACTTTTTTCCCCCCTGTATTTGTAGACTCTCCATATGTTTTTGCTGAGGAGATGGATTCCCGTATGGTCATGTTAAGCCCGATGGAGATGAGCTTGTTTTTATAGTTACCTTTTGAGGTGAAGCCTATTCTTGTCAAGGACATGCATATTTACCATGAATAATGTGTTAGCACACAGTGCATGTAGGAAACTAGTACCAGCTTCTGTCAGAAAATAAGTAATTCACACCAGAAGTAGCGATTGGAGAGGGGATCAAAATGTTAGGACTGGGAAGAGACTTTTTTTTTTAAATAAAGCGAGGGCTTTCCCTGTTCTAGAAGGTTATGATCCAAGCCCATATGTACTATGTGGTCATGTTATGAGCCCCTGCAGCACCCTCTGGTGATCCAGAGATGCTTGTGCAGCAGTTGGGGTCCTGGTTGAGTTTCTGCATCAGGGTAACCATCAGGTCCTGCTACAAGGCTGAAAAATACTTCACAAGAGGCCTAGGCTACAAACAACTTGATGTTACTAATGGATGCTGTTTGGTTTTGCTGCCATTTTTTTTACCCCTTCACCTTCTAATTTTTGTCTAAGAGGAGATAGAAGTCATTAAAGCATCTGTAGACTGTCCTGTTAAAACTGACTCTAGGCAAGCCTAACCAGTGTGATTGCATAAGATAAAAGGATTCCAGTTTTATAGCTGGGTTGCTGAGGAGCAAATGAAGCATGGTATGGGGAAAAGGAAAGAACAAAGACAACATATATATGAAAATTTTTATTCTGTGTACTATAGCCCATTTATTTTATATTAAAACATGGCTTGGAGAAGTGGTGGAAGGAAATGAAAAAAATAGTATGAAGAGTAATAGTGAAGTAGTGGTTTTACAAGTAATGAAATGGAAAGGATTCCATTTCCCTTATTTTTTTTTTCACTCTTCTGTTGTTCCTTGATCTTTCAGAATATACCCTCTATACATTGTATTTCTCTTAAGTTCTTTCAACATCTTACATGGCCTGCTGGCTGTGGTTAGTCTGAGTACAGGTACCTGCCGGCCTCCCCAACAGAACCTGCTGCCTCTCTGCTCACTGCAGGTCAAGTGCTTTGCCTGAGGTCAGCAGTTCTGCAGCACTTCATAAAAAGTCTTAAAAATAATGGATACTTTTACTGTTGCACTTGGATAAAACTGGCCAATTAAATCCCAAGTTGTTAATGAGGGAGAATAGGCTGTGAGCACGTAAACCTCACTTTATTAGAAAAGAAAGCTGTGGGTAATAACAGATCCATCTTCAAAGTTCTGGCACCATCATTAACAATGTCCTCATTTTAGTAAAGATAGTTAGTTCCTTTACTGTTTTTCTTTATTTTTATGATAATAAAGTCATCAAAGGTAAGATAGTTTAAAACTCTGCAGTTTCTTTTTTTGCTTTGCTTTCAGTGTATTTGATTTGATGTCAATGTCATCTTCAGCTGTGATTCATTCATTCAGCAGAATGAAGTTAAATGGATCTTAATTTTTCTGATGGCTGTTTGTAAGTGTATGGGAAGACAATTATGTGAATAGTGTCAATTTCTTCCTAAGCAGAAAGTCTGGTCAGGGTGTCTTGGCAAAGTTCTCTGATGTTTTGGGGGTTTTGCACAGGGAGCTGACTCTGCAGCATTTGTACTTGGGATTTGATTCTTCTGATCTAGAATAGAGGCTCACTGGGTTGTGTTTGCAGCTGCCTGACCTGTGCTTTTCCCTTTCGAGACTTTGGGCCATAATTGCATATAGTTTTGGACAGCAACTTGCTTGGCTTAAGCATACGTTCCTGAGGTGTGGAGACAGGAGCACAATTGCCTCAAAATCAGAAGACCAATATGTCTAGAAACCATTTATATTTTTCTGTTTCAACACCTTGTGTCTAATCTCTGCACCCTCTACTCACTCAAAGCAACAGAAGAGGGAGGGGACTATCTTGTCTTGTTCTTAAAAAATACTAACACATTTCTTTTAAAATCCCTAACGCTGCACACTCCTCCTCAAATGATTCAGTAATAAAACCTACCTCGGTATACCTGAAGATAATGGTTGACTGGTCCTCAAAAGAGATTTCAACCTGTTTTTCCATCGTGCAGTTCCTTCAATGAAATGTTAATGAGATGATCTGATAAAATTCTTGAAAACTTTCTGTGCAACAAACTCATAATAAGAGAATATTTCTTCAGATCTGTTTCTTCTAAGGCATCTATGTTTGCTTCTGTAGCTGACTGCCTTGCATGCTTGTAGGTAATGCCTAGGAGCAAGCCACAAAGATTTTAGTGTGCTATTCTTTTAAGTCTTGAATGACTAATTTTTTGAAGCTATAAGGAACAAGAGCCATTCATGTGAAGTTTCTTTTGTGCTTGTTATGAGTGTTAGAAACAGGAGAAAGTAAGTAGAGACTAAAAGTCAGAGTTACCGTCTGATGAGGAATCCTCCAGGCTTCACCTTGAACAGCTGGCATCACAGTTCTTGCTTTTGTCTTCCTTGTACTCACTGCTTTTAATTCTTCATGATCTCTTCTGCTTAATCTTAATGGCTTCTAAGATACCTCACAGCCATAATTAGCTTATCCTAAAATAGTCTGATCTGTTAGGAGCACTGAACACCGAAGGGACAAGCCAGCACCATTGTGGGGTTTCATGCACCCATAGAGATGGGTCAATATTTGGGCCACAGAAGAGGAATAAAGGAGTACATGAGAAATTTTTGAAGCTACGGCCGGATCTTGAACATGAATGCATCAGCTCACCTCTATTAGGATTTACAGATGTTTTCCTTCAAGACTTTGACAACAACCAGTTAAAGTAACTAGAAAGGAGGTTTTCTTTTGTTTCAACCAAAACAGAATTGTTCAAACAATATTCTGCTGAAGCTTTTGGCCAGATCATGTGAAGTCAGCTTTCAGCTGAATTTGGCCCATTTCTTGTAGTGCTTCAGTTTGTATTGTGCAGAGGTTTTTTTTTTAATATCTTCTTTTCTCTTTTTCTCCCACATGATTAACTGTGTTTACAATGAGTTTTCAGTGGATTAGGTTCAATATTCCCACTAAATCCTTGGCTAGAGTGATGGTGTAAGTGGTGGAGGTCTTATTCTGCTATTCTTTCTACCATACTGCTTTGTGTGTTTTACAGCATTTTCATCTAACATGTTCTAAGCCGACAAGGTTCCTTGTGTGCTGCTTCCCCATTACAGTGTTAATGTTTGTCTTGGAAGTATTAGTAGAGAGATTATTAGGAGAGGAAGTCTAGCACAGGAAAGCTTCCTGTAGACTACTTGAAATAGTGATGAATTGGAACAGGGTTCCCATGGTAGTGAATGTGTTTTCCTTAATACACATTAGTCAGATCTTGCTATTGTCTTCTTTATAGTACAGCATGTTGGCTGTGTTATAGTCAATACACAAGTTGCCTTAGCAAAATGTTATAAAACACTGTTTAAAAAAATACATGCAGCCATGTTTGGCAAAAAATGCTGAAGGGTTCTAATGGTTTGTGAGGGTGTAGGGGGAAGAGTGTCTTTCTTTTTTTGGTGTTCACATAAGCTTTTAAATGCAAGTCTTTGTCTTGTTTTCCTCTGCTGTATTCTCGTACCAAATTAAATGATTTAACTTTTATTTTAGCAATAGGAGACAGTTGGTGCATAATTAATGTATCTGTCTAAATGAGTGATACCTAACTTGGATTATCATTGTTTAGAGAGTGTCTACAATTATTCATTGCAAAACTCTACCTTTCTGTCTGAGAATGACAATAAATATTGAATTCTCTCTATTCAATCTAATGAATGTAGCTCTAGATCTGCACTTTAATTGGCACTCTGTTTCCAAAATGCACCAGTGGGCTGAGATGCTGTTCTGGAATTTCTACACTTTGGTGAAGGTTGTTCTGGCTTTGGGATAGTGGCAGAGCAGGCCCACACTGTTTGCCTACACAACCCTGTGTCAGGACATGTCAGTCCTCTTTCTGCCTGGGGTTCACAACCTGCCTGCAGGAAGGTGTGCTGAGTCTATGGATGCTCCAAGTCATTGGGATAATAAGGGAAGATAACATCCATATTGTTTTCATAACTTTTCTTTAATAGATGTTTCTGGGTTATAGTGCTGTTTTGCTGGTCTCAGGCAATGTACGTATGAAGTCTCCTAAAACCAGATGTTTCTGACCCAGACTTTAGCCCTGTGCATCCCATAGGTCTGTCAGGATGCTTTTGCCTGTCTTGTGTACAGCTTCCTAGGGCTACCTTAACACTAGTGTTTTAAACACTTGCCAAGAGACTGTACTGAACAACATATGATAGGAGAAACATAACTGTCTTCCAGGTTTGAAACCAAATTCAGGGTCTCTTTAACTTTGGTCTAAGAGGGAATCCCAGGAACTCTAGCTAAAGTTGTGTTGTAGTGGATGTGTACAGGCTGCCTTTAGACTAGCGCAGTGTAGCTGCATAAGTCAGTGGCATGTATGTGATACCCACACAGAGAAGCATTTATTTTTTTTTTTATCCCTACCTTTTGAAAATCCACAGTGTCCCAAACTGCTCTTTAATTGTAGTACCTACATGAAGCAAAGCTGTTTATTAATGGAGAACACATCTTAAGAGTCATATTTGTCATCTATTAAGTCTTCAGGAAACTGGGTTAATATGTTCAGTTATGACTTCACTAGTAAGCCGTGGATGGCAAGACACCTGCATTTTGAGGTGGATGTATCTTACCACATGGTCTCGTGTGGTTTGTAGCTGTGAATTCCTGTTTCGACTTTTCTGCATATCTTTAGCAGAGGAGCCCTGAAACTCTTTGATATGTTCCAGTAAAACAAATGACAGTCAGCACTCAGCGTTTCAATTCTTTTTCCATTTGTTTCTTTATTAAATGTGGATTGGTCACTTTTTATTTGTCGTGAGAACATACTAAGATGTTTTTCATTTAGTAAGCCTTGCTGCATGAAATGCCTTCAAAAGTAGGCCTGAAATTCTTTATAATGTGACAAATCTAAATCAGTCATCCTTAAAAAACCCACATTTTATTGTTGTTTATATATTTCATTTAGATGATTAGACTACAATGGTGTTTGTGACTTTCAGGAAAACTTGGAGTTGCAGAACTTGTCTATGATCTATTTTGTCGCCTCTGTTCTCAGAAGAAACTTTTGGCTCAGAGGCCCTTTAACAAATCAGGGAAAATAGGAGAGTAACATGTTTTGTGTCGTTTTGATCTGTGTGTATGACAGAGGCTTCTGAACTGTTCAACATACACATCTCGTGGTGTTGGGAATGTCTGGTTGATGATGGAGGTAGTTTCTACTCATTTGTAATTTGACCTGACCAAATGGAAGCCTGACTCTGAGAAGCCTTGGCTGTAACTATGGACTTTATTCTGCCAAGTATAACTTCCATCAACTCTTGCCGTTTACAAATATGGAAGGTAAAAAATAACTTTCTAGGGAGAGTGCTGCATTTTTAAACTTGTTTTCAGTTCTCCAGTTGATACCTGTAGGTTAAATTGAAACTAGAGATTGTGTACTTCAGTGCCTCAAAGCTTGTCTGCAAAGCCAATGCTGTAGCAGCAAATGTTATTTTTATTGGCAAACTTTGCCATGTTTTGCCTTTGAGGAAATTTAAGATTGGTTCCTTGTGTCGCCTTTGAAGTTGGTCAGTCGCTCTCCCTCCCTAGGTACACTGCAGCAGTTCCTTGTCCTGTTCTTAGTCAGAGTGACAGGGCAGAACTGTCTTACGAAAAGGCATCATGGCATGCCATGAGGCTTGACTAAAACGAAGAGCTGTAAACAGTCGAAAGGATGTTGCATATGACTTGAGGTGTGAGGATTTGGAAGAGGGAGTATCTTAGACTTCAGTTGTTTATTCTTTATCGTTATTTTTAAAAGGTGATTGCAAGTTTTTCTCATGAGGAAGAAAGATAAAATCTTGAGAAATCTAGTTTTGACAAGTATCTCTCTTATCTTAGTATTTTCCCTTCCATTTTTGGTTTGTCATCAAATGCTCTCATGAATAGAGTTCCAGGTCATTCAACTGAAGCTGCATGAAGCTGGGTACGTTGCATGTGTTCTTTTTATTGCTCTGGAGTTTTGAATAGTATGTGCTCTAAACCTGGCTGGTTTGTACCAACACTTTTGAGGCAAACACACCAATTACCATCTGATCTTATGTAGTTTTACATGTTATGCAAGCTATACCTTTATTGATAGTTGTGTTGAGTAGCTTTTGATTTCTGTTCTTGAGCCTTTGTTTGCTTCTGAAATAAGAGTAACATGTAACATATTAAGCAGTTGCAGGTAGTTTAATTCCAAGTCCTACACCAAGGTCAGTGTTTTTTTAAGTGCTTTGTATAATATTGAGTGTTTATTTTTCTTAGTCAAAACACTTTTAATGTGGTTTTTAGGACTAACTTTTCTGTGAAGGACCCTCATACTACTTGTTTGCAGTAGAAATGCTTTCTCTTGTTCTTAGGATATGAATGAGATTTAGAATCTCTGCTTTTAATGATGCTGTCGGAAATGTGGTGATTAGAAGCATGAAAAACACAGGTTTTATAAACAAGTTGTATTTATTGATCTCATTTCCTAGTTTTGTCTTAAGTCTACTGGTTCAGTTTATTTCTTTACTCTTATGTGGGATTTTTTTATCAGTGGTTTTTAGTTATGTCTTACTTTGTAAAAAGAATCCAGGGTAAGATTGCCCTATAATGTTGTATACTCTTTAATGTGCCTGTGCTTGCTTATGTGTGTGTTGTTCATTGGTGCTGTGACTTGGAATAGCAGGTCAGAATGGTATGTAACTCAAGATGGTATGTCACCAAGATGAAGAAAAAATTTCAAGTAAGGTATAATGAAAAAAAGGATTCAAGTCTAATGCAAGCTAAGGAAGTGATAGCTTAAATATTTGAGCAGTAACAAGTGAAATGCAAAGTTTAGCTGAAGTAAACAATTGGAACATTATGATTAAGGAAGGATCAGAGTTTTGACAGTTATGCAGAGATGAAGGATGGTTCTTGAGGAGGTTGTTTTTTTTTTCTTCTGCAGCGACAGCTTCTCTGATCCCGTGGGTTTGGGGGTGGGGAATTCTTACCAGCAGCTGCACAGAAACCTGTAAGTGCAAAGATGGCCCAGATTTCATGTTAAAGCTGTCAAGCAGAGTACTGCTGTGTATTAGCACTTAGTCAATGTGATGTTGTTTGACCAGATAAAGTATCTCAGCCACGTGCTTATCTGAGACACCGTATGAGTAATAGTCTGTGTGTACCTAGCACAAATATTTATTCTGATTCAGAAAAAGAAAATCAGCTGTATTAGATGATTTGGTTCCTCTGATGTCCCTTACTGCAGAAGTTCTCATGTCAAAAGGGAACCTGGTCAGCGTATCAGGACCATTCTGTTGAATTCAGATAGTTTGGTGCTTAACCTTTTAGTGATTAACATTGCAAGTGTTACAGTACTCTTCTTCTGTGGAAATTTGGTATTCTCTATTTTTCTGCCAGTGCCTTTTTTGATAGTCTGCTGAGAACACTTGCATTTAATTGTCTCTGAATAATGAGCTATTTTAAAGTATCATGTGCTCGAAATCCAAATGTTTATTACAGCATGCTTACACCTTTTGCCTCTTTTTGTTCTGTTGATATTCCCAGAGGATAGCTTCATTGTGGTGGCTCAAGTTACCTGTTGATTGTTCTTTCAGATTTTCCCCGTCCAGTGGAAAGGGGGACAAGTGATCTATGAAGAGTCTTGTGAAGTTTCTACTTGAGATACAGTGTCAGGATGTGCTTATAGTGTGCATCAAACATGCAATTGCAGCTGAAGTAGGTATACACGATTACTTTAGCCACTATGGATGTGGTTTCACTAGGGTAGCAGCTATATGGGCTAGCAGCCTAAATATTTACCAAAGGTCAGTATGAGTCTCTCTGCCTTCAACTTCAGTGCTGAAGCTTACTGGGATTGTTACTGATAAATACTGGAGTTTGTAGGCTTTCCTCTCTGCTTATGAAAATAAAAGGATTAATATGTATTCTTCCAGCAGAATAGGGATACTTATGTGTCTTTTGACCTCTGAGTCCATTCCCCTTTTATTTACGCCTTCTCCAAGGTAGGAGTCTGAAGGCATGAAACCCACTATCTGAGATGTCTTCCTTTTTAATCTGTGGGCAGGTTTTAAAAGAGAAGGTTGGTGTTCTCTGTAGTGGTGTTCTCTTTTGTAATAAGACGTAGGAAAGTGTTGTGATACGAGTTTGATAAAATATTTCTAGTATGTGCTTCATTAATTTTGTCAACTCAGATTTGTTTGTACTTTTTGTATGCCAGTGTGTATGTTGCTATATGTGTCAATATATGTACAGACAATGTGTGTGGGGGTTTTTTATATGTCATTATCTTTTATAGAGAACATCTGCTATGAAATCCTTGGAACAATGTGCAGTTATGCTTACTTAATGTGTTCTAGTAGTTACTTTGTACCCAGTTGGTTCAAGAAACCAGTGAAATATTTCAAATGCAGTTGAATGTCTTATTCAGTTGGTAACACGTACTGTTTTGAATTCCATCTCATATTGCACATCACATATTACAGACTACAATCTTTTGACCTTTTCCTTAATTTTTCGTAGCAAGGGAGTAAGACAATCTAATTAGCTGTGGAGTTTTGAACCTTAGAAATTCATAATATAGATAACAGAAATGCAAGGCTTACATGCGTGTTTTAAAATAGTAAATGGGTTAAAGTAGCACTGGCATACTTAGTGCTCTGTTGGCATAGTTTTTCCTTTCAGATGGTTGTTTAGAATGTGAGGCCTCTCCCTATACTTGCTGTAGCAGAGTTGAACTCTAATGTCACTTACAGGAGAAATTCAATACAAGCAGCTTGTACAGAACTGACCTGCTGCCATGGTAGCGTGTAATATATTTAGCATGCATGTATCTAGTAACCATGTGATCTTGTGCGAGTAAACCAGTGAAACTCAAAAGTCATCATTTCTTCAGAGTTCTCTTAAGTAGAATATTATCAAGCCATTTGAAGAACTCAGTTTGTAACGGAGATTCAACCAACTGCAGAATTTGGAATGCTGCAGCATTGTGTCTGCATGTTTGTGTAAAAGAGGACTAAGGATTCAGAAGGAATGGATTTTTTTCTTTTAATGCAGCATAATTTTTTGAGCATTTTGTTTGCTTTTAGGCCGTTATGATTCAGTTGCTGCTGCCATAATGGCTAAAGATGAATTTTTAAACAAAATCTGAAAATAGCAATCTGATCCTAAGCTACTTAATCTTTAAGGAAAGCTAGAAATGTAAATTCTGGCAGTGCTGTGATGTTGTCAGAATCTCTTGGTGTCATCTGTACTTAAAAGCAAGTGTGTCAATTACGTGCCTTCTGTAGTTTTAACAGCTCATGGTTTGGGAGGTGATATGCAGGGGAGGCGTACGCAAGTGCTGTACCAAGACATTGTGAAGTGGATAATCTCTTCAATGAAATGCTTCTATTACGCACAGTCCTGATAAAGTTTAATACCACTTTTTTTTCTGCTGGTTTGTTGCTGAAAGTATGATGTTGATATTGGTTTGATGTTAGTTTACTGTTCAAGGCTTTCTGATGCCCTGTGCTGAGCATGAAGACTGACATGGTTTCCTCTTGCACTATAGATCTGGGCCCAGATGAACAAAAACGGCCTTGCCGGAATCTGGTCATCAGAGTGCAGCATTCGTACTGAATAAAGGCAATGTATTTCTAGCAACCCACTGCAAAGGGATTTAGTCTCAGACTTGCATGTTTGCATTCCTTAGGCTTGAAGATTCAAGTGAGTTCTGAATGCTTTGGGAGTTCCTTTCTTCAACAGGTCCAGTGATCACATGTCATGTCAATGAGGCTTGGCTAAAATTAGAGGAATGAAGGGTGTCACCACGCCCAGCTGGGATTTAACTTGTATGTCTTCCAGCTGGTAATTTTTGACACGTCTTCCTGTTGAGCAGACTGGATAGGTACTTTCTTCTACATAATGGGTTGCTGGATTTTAGTGCTCGATGGTATTTCTTTAAAATGCACTTCCATTATAGACTGGTAAGCTCCTTCAAAGGTGGAAGGTGTTTTCCATCAAATTCTATAGTTTTGCTCACTGCTGCATATGCAGAAAAACCAGGAAGCCCAGTGGGTATCCTTTTGAGTACTTAAAGGCCACACAGAGTAAAGCAGCATTACATTGTCTCAAACATAATAGAGAACTGAAGTTATTCCACAGAGCATAATGATACTGTTTGCTTAGTTAAATACCTTAGTATACACACCACTTCTTAGCCCTGCAGAACAGCAATGTGTTGGAAGCTATGGTTGATTCCTATTTTGTCTTTCCATAGCAGCTTGGATGTGAGGCTCTCCAGGAACACCAGTGAAAACTGGGATCTCTAGCAAAAGCTATGACTTGTTTGTAGTGGGCTTGTCAGTGCTTTTGACAAGCATTTATTAATTTGCTTCATGATTTAGCTTGTCTTTTTCAAGGCTTTCCTAAAGAAACTTGTTATAAGAACTGAGTCTTGTGCTCAATTGATTTTGTGTTCAGAAGGTCAAAGGATACTGTGTGCATCCTTGAAAGACCTTCCCTGAAGGTGAAATCCTTAACAGCGAAGGAGAACCAGTTTCTCTTAAATGTCTGTTTGAATCTACTAAATTTAAAAAGCCACGGTCATGTCTTTGTTCTATGCTTTGTGGCATCAAATTGCATAAAATGCTACAGATATAAAACTGTCTACAGATAAACTTATTGTTAACTCTTTCACCTTCTGCCTGTTATATTTTTCCTGCCCCTCTTTTGGGGATTTTTTTTGCAGTTCTTTGGAGTGATTGTCTTCACTGAAGTGAACTTAGACTTATTCCAAAACAGACCAGTGAGACTTGAGCTCTGTCTCACCTCAATATGAGAGGACAATAGGGAATATCATCCCATTCAGGAATATTTTGGCTTCAGTTCCATCTACTGAAAGAAATAGGCAAGGGCACCCTTTTGTATAGAAAGAGATTTTGATGTGGAGAAGTCGCTAGATAGACTAAATACTTTCTTCCTTTCTGTGCACAAGCTGAGAACTTGCAAAAAATACAAATGGACTGACTTGACAGCGTTATGAGCAGAAATCTTGGTTTCTTCTTTTGAAACCAAAGTTGAGTGCATTGCTGCTTTCTAGATGCTGTATACCTGTGCAATAGAACGAGCTCGTGTGCTTATCTGTTGCTGACTGGTGCGTTTATAATAGTCTTAAGATTTTGTGTGGTACACTTTCTGAAGCAGAGTACTAAAGGGTTTACATTTTTAAGTGATGCGTACAGAGAGGAGTGCCACCCATCTAAAGAGGCTTGCTAGTGCTATTAATCAGATATTGCCATCCAGATTAAACATATGAAGCCGTAGACAAAGAGTAAGGAAAAATCTGCAAGAAGCTAGAAGGAAGAATCTCCACGAGTATTCATTGATGTAACATGTTAGGAGTAGTGCCTTCTAGAACTACAGGGTAAGCTTGTTTTGATTCTTATCTTCCTTTTGAAAGCAGGCAAGTATTTGTAGTGTGAAGGATGGTTCCACCCCTCCCCACAGTGAAACTGTGCTGGAGAAAATGATGACACTGTATGTTGGTGAATTCTTACAAATCTAAACATAGACCATGATCATAGGTGTGTCTGTGCAGGGCAAAATATCTGTTAGCTTCAGATGAAATCACAAGCTGAAGTTTTGATAATTAGATCCAACTCAGTGGCCAACATTTTGGGTTATACTAAGAGGTCTTTGTTTCAAATCTGAGTTGAAAAAATCTGTTTAGCTTGGCAGCTGGATGAAATCTGCTAAGACGCAGCTGTAAGTCTGCAGCTTGCCTGGACTTCAGAGTGAATTGCTGGAAAGATACCTTGCATCCAGTGGAAGACTGATGGAATTTGTAGTCTTTGTGGTTTGTCTTGGTTCTGATTTTTTTTTTTTTTTTTACATTTAAGCAAGTCTGAATGCATTTCCTTAAAGTTTCTGTAATCTTGCCTCAAATTAGAGGACATGAGATGAGAACTGTGAGAAAAGTAGAGCTCAGTCACTAATGCCTATTTTATCATAAATTTTTGCTATTTATTTTCTTTTGCTTAATTCTTTCTTCCATTTCTCATGTCCTGTCAGGACTATCTGGTGTTTTGTAGTCCACGTTTTCCAGTGTTTGCTCTAAGTTGACTGCTTAGTTCTTGTTAAGCCATGTGTGGCCTCATATGCGAAACTTGAAAAGCATCAGTTAGGTGTGAAGGTGCTGAGCTATGTAAGAGCATCAAAGGATGGAACTGGATGCTGGAAGTTTATTGCAGTAAGGTTTGTAGCCAGAGTTAGAGCTTCATTACTATATACCTTCAGGGTCATAGACAGAAACAGGTATGTTAAAAGATATGCCAGTCTTATTGAGGGGAAAGTACACTTTTACTACAGGCAAAAGCAGCAGTGCTATAGATGAGCATATTAGGCCCTAGTTACGCTGTCCCTTCTAGGCTCTGGCTTTGCTGATGCAGGTGAAATTGGAGACTGGGAGCAATGGTATCTCTGCTCTCTGCCAGCTAGCTGTCAATATTTATTGCTTCAGCTGCTGCAAGGCTTCCAGTCAGCATGTAAAAGAAAGATGGTTTTAATGTCCTGAAGGCCCAGAGCACTCAACAATATTTTTTCTTAAGAGGAGTTGAGATTTCTTGCAGGTGCAAGAATGCAGCTAAGCAAATTCCTTACAGTTCTGTATAAACTGTGTGCCAGTAAACCGTGGTTCACTTTCTTGTTCCTATAACTCCATATAATCATGCTCACAGACTGTTTAATTAGACCAAATAAAATGAGGTGCTGTAAAATAATGCAGCTAGCATCTGATTCTTGTATACAGAATCCACTTGCACAAGTATGTTTAATATGTGAGGATTTTTTTTTCTTAGGGAAATAAGTATGGGGTTTTTTTTTTCCATGAAGACAAAATGCTTTGTCATACCAGAGAGAAATGGAAAAGACTGCAGATTCTTCCTTGTGTACTCTAATGGTACTGTTAGAATTCAAAAAAAATAACTTCTTTGTCTTAGTCTGTGACTTCACCTTCATGAATTTAACACTGGCTTTAACCACTCATTTCTCTAAGCTTAAATATTGACTGAGGTGTCTGAACTTGCACATTGCAATCAGGGCTACAGGCACTATCAGAGTTTTATAGTGGGATGCAAGTGCTCACACTAAAATATGGTACTGCTGTTAACATCAAGTGCAACTCATAACTTCAAGGGGAAGTCCTTCACATCTGACTGCTGTGTATTTGCTTTACAGCTGAAACATTTCCTAGGTCTCTTAGCTAGGTATTTTGGCAGAGATGAGGAAGAAGATAACATGGATGCAAGAGATCCAGCAGCCTGTGAGAAATGAGCACCATTTTGTGTATTTTTCTAGCATTTAAATCATTGATGCAGTAATTAAATGCTGGGATGCCACTTGGCCATCTAATGGTGCCAGAGACAGAGGCTGATCGTGGAGTCTTCCTTTCTGAATTGTTTTTGGGGCAGCTTTGTGGCATTTGTCAGTTTCTTTGATAGTGAGGATAATTAATTTTTCCTTTTCCAAAAAAAAAGGAGAGTGAGCTATATGTGACTACATTTTGTTGGTTTTTTTTAAACAAATGAATGCCTAATTGCAGGTCTGGCTGCCTGGCTATATTTGTAGTCTGATTCCTGACCAATCCTGATTATTTTCAGGTCTGAGCAGTCATTGCATCAGATAGTACTTGGCTGATTGCGTAGTGAAGACAGAGATGTCTGCCTTACGTTTTCAAAAATCTTGTATTCACATCTCTTGTTTCAAGTCAAAGTTAAGGGAATGTACTTGTTTAAATGGAAGAGGTTTTCAGTAAGGGAGGTCTGCAATAACCTGAGCCTGTCTGGGCTTCTACTTTGGCTTCTTGGCTACTTAATGTACTTGAAAATAGGCCAGCTGTCTTCTGAATAAATTAAGATCCAGTTCTCAATATCATTGTCCTTGTTCAGTGATGTAGTAATTTATTCATGTAGGAGTTTGTAGGTTTATGTATGGATCACTTGGTTGGGATCGCAATTAAATTTTTCTGGTCCTTCACTTAACCTGTAATCCGTATGTTCTCATTCAGATGTTTTTAGTGGCTCTAGTATATAAGATACTTTCCAGAGCTTTCTGACAAAAAAATTGAGGTATTTTAGAAGTTTTGAGAACTTCTGATTTTAATACAATAATGAGAACAAATTGCTCAGGCTGCTCTCTTGTATAGTCATTGAATATTTAATCCCAGAAGCTATTGTAACACATATTTTAGTATGTCTTCCTATCTACCATATCATGCAGCTTTCCTGTAAAGCAGTAATGTTGGGGTCAAACGACTTCAGTTTTCTGTTTGCAACAATCTGCAAGAAAGGCAATATAGTTAGATTTTAACAGTTGCTCTGCCTTGCAGATATGGCGATTAACAAAGTTACTGCAGCATCATGAATTTCAGCTTACCAACTGAACTCTATTAACTGACACTGTATGCTGGTTTGTTGCCATTGCTAAGGAAAAAATGGTTTCTGAGTTAGTTTGAAAACTAGATTTCTGTTCAGGTAATAGTTTAGTGACTATTTCTTATCTGAAGAATCGGGGTACTACAGTCAGTGGAGTTCAGGTAACATTTTTGCCAGTAAGTCAAAGTGGCTAGGCTGATGTTAATGACTTCTGAATGCCCAGAGTACCAGGCATCACCTGCCAGTAACAGAAAGTGCTTCTCTGTAGAAGCAGAAAATATGTTGAATAATATTATTGCTACTTTTCTTAGTAGAAACTCTATTTGCTACAGTATGTTTAGATGTTGGGGTATTGATCTTAATGCAGTTAACTTTTGTTGTTAACAGTCTGCTGTATATTTGTTCTGACAGTTTTAGCTTGTGATGGCTGTTAAGACTAGAGACAAATGGAGAGGACAAGCCATCCAGCCTTGTGGAGGGGGAATGTGGGGAGACCAAGTGGGTTATGAAGTACTTAAATGTTCTAAGTCATACAGAATTCAGTTCCAATCTGCTTTTAAATGTGGCTGCTGAAATTAAAAAATTGTTGGAAATCAGACAGTTTCCTAACTGTGTGCCTACCACCATCATCTTGAGTTGGTTGATGTTGCCTGTATTCAGTCTGCATTTAATCTTTTCCAGTACATGACTCCGAGTATGCATGTGAATGGATGTCTCATATGCTATTTTATTATTTGTCACCCATCTACCTCAGATTCTGAAACATTTATGTCAGATCCTTTGCAAACACCATGGAGACTGTTTATGCTTTACAATTCCATGATCTGCTGTATCCCCCCTCCCCCTGTCCTGCAGTGGTAAAGGTATTTTACTTAAATATAGAGTGACTGTTTGTTTTGAAGGATGCAGGAGAAGGAGTATTTCACTGAAATTCAGTTTTAATGTCTCTGAAGTACAGTGTCACTTTTCAATTTAGACATTTGAACTGGTGAGGTGTCTGAATTTTTAAAGAAAAGATTGAGTTTTGAACAAAGACTATGGCCGCCACAGAAAAAACTAATCCTTGTTAGAAACGTGTGGGCGTCTTTATGGTATACTGAATGTCTTACTGGGGCATGGAGGCTGTTTGAAGCATTATGTTGTCGTGTCTGTCTGGTTTATAATTGTTGCACTTCAACAATATGACTGCATGCTGTCATTTAATCAGACGTGGAATAAATTATCAAGAAAGCTTTCTGGATAATTGTTCAGTGATTTAAAGCTTCTTATAGATTCTTTGATGTGTGATATCTCTTCTGGGGTTTTTTTCTCTTGTTGTCTGTCTTCTTCCTTTTAAGAGGGGAGTAGCTTGTACCATGTGGAATCCTCTAGAAGACTAGAAATGGTAAGAAGGAGAATGCTCAGAAGGGAAATGGTTGTGATTACCTGTTACAGCAGTTGAAAAAAAAACCAAAACAACCCAAAAAAGCTTCCTCCCAAAACTCAAACAGTGAAACAAAAAAAACCCACCAAATGGAAGTTGGACACAAAAGCTGATAGATTTGGTCAGGAAGAAGCAGCTAGCTCAAAGTGAGCTAAGCTTTGGGAAGAAGTTTCCCAAGTACAAAGTAAGAGCACGTGGTGCTGTGCTTCAGCAAGCCACTGTTGTCTGAAGCCAAACTTGGAAATGCAATGGAACAACATGCAAGAAAGAATCTTGTTTATAATCCTTCTGTATTTCCATTCTCTCATCTACTCGTATTTGTCCCTCACTAAGAAATGTAATAAAATGTGTCGTTTTATAGTTTGAAGTATGGTTTGAGGAGACTCTCTGTAGGATAAGGTGTAAGCAGAACCTGTGAAAGCAACGGTCACCTTTGTATCCCATTACATTCCAAAAGTCAGTTGTAAATGTTTCTGATGGCTGTAATGTTTGTTCAGTAACGTGTTGAAGTTGCTGCCATGGGGCTGTTTGTTGCATTAGCTTAACAAATTGTAGTCAGAGTGGACAGTTCTCCATGTAGAGTAACTAAATGAGTAGTAGTTAACCAGTAAGTGTTCCGAAGTTCACTGAGTTTTAGAAGTCTTGCTGCAAATCACAAAATCGGTTTGCTCATACAGTTTTCTGTATTGGGTTAACTCAGTGTTTAATGAGATTACCTCACAATTTATATTCTTGTTTTCCAGTAGAAGAAACTAAAAAACAGAGACAATCAAATATCTTTTACAGACATACTTCCTAAGGAAAAATCTGTGATGTTTTCTACTCTTGCCTTGAGAAGCTGTGCCAGTTATACACCAGTCAGTTTTAATATCTTGAGAACAGACACTGTTTTACTTAACTGGAGAATTGCTTATTTGGCATTTGCTACAAGGAAACTGAAGTGCAGCCTGCAAAATCTGAATACAATTTGAAAGGCAGTATTTGAAGGATATGAGTAGTAAGTCTTGTATCATTGCTCTATACCGTGCTCTATTCTGAATATTTTCTTCTGCCTCTATTCATTTCTGTACATTTTAAACCTTAGGTTGGGATGCTGTTTTATTTAGCACTTTAATTTTTAACTCTATAAAAGTAGTACTCCATTTTTCTGGTGTTACTTTTAGGTGTTTATTGTTTTTCCAAATCTAGCTGTAAGATGTGATTATGCGACACTGGAACGTAGATGGAGGGTATTTTTACCTAGTTTTTGATTTATGAATGTCAAATTCTTTACATAGTCAAATATTTTTGATATTTTAAATGATTGTAAAATTAGCCCCTTCTCCTGCACCAACTGAAAACATAGTTACTCCTCACAAATTATGAACTACTTCAATAACGTAGTTCTTAGAGGCAAAAAGGACAATACTTCTATGGATAAGGATGGGTAAATGAATATGCCTGAATTAATTATTAATGTTACTGTGATGTGTTGCTTATACTTTTGAAGTGCTGCTCCCACCTGATTCATTCTGGCATGGCCATGTCGAAAAAGCAGAGCAAAGCTTTCCATTTAATTATCTATAAACTATGAAAATAGTGACCAGCCATGTAAATGGAAAACAGGCAAGTGATGCAGCTTGTCTAGAGTTCCATAAAAATCTGACCAAATCAATTTCATACCTTAGAACAGTACTCAACTGTTGTAACCATGAAAATATCTTCTGTCCTCTTGCAGTCCCCAGCTGTATTCACTGTACCTACTGTGGTTTGCTCTACCGATTTCCATTGAGATAAATGTAGATGTGGCAGGTGGGGCAGAGGTATTGTGAGAACTTTTTGAGATAGGGAGCTATACCTTTGCCAAATGCGTGTTGTTACGCAAAGAAGGATTATCTGTGTTCTCTGATCTATTGATAAACTTGAGATGGGAAAAGTCATGAGGCAAGATAGCAGTAATTAAAGTTTGTGTGTCACTGCAGGAACTGATGAAATGTGAACAATTCTGGAAATAGATTGCCAATGCTAACACTTATTCTTAAAGCCATGACTTAACTTAGTGGTATGTAACTTGTTTTAAATGTTATCTGAAGATGCATCAGTGAAGAAGGTTGATAAAGTATTAAGATGTTGCAGAGTCAGAAAGCTCTATTCTGATTGGTAAACATATTAGAGACTGAACATTCCTGTGAATGAGTTTTGTCCTATCTTAATATAGAAAATCATGAAAATGAAGCTTTTATTTGTACACACTGGTAGATGTTTGGTGTTTAGGTAATTACCAATAGTTGTGAAGGTGTCTTTTCAATTGATTCTTAGTGAATCATGGGGCCAGCTTTAAAGAAAGGAGATTATTTTCTCCAGCTGAGAAATGATTTTTCCAGCATGGTTTTGGGGATTCCCTGCGCATGCCCCACCCTTCAAGGAATGTAAAAGTTAATTTCACAAGGTTCTGTTTTGTAATAGAGGGGAGCTCTCTTTTAGCAGCTTTTTGTTGTGGGTGAAATGGTGTGTAATTTGAAGACTTCTCTAGTAGATGTGTTCTTATTGGTGCTCTGGAAGGTACATTTTGGTGACTCCCTTCTTTAGAGGCAGGAAGGAGTTCTGGTAAGTTCCACAGCCATTACGGATAGATAACGACCTCAAGGCAGATGTTTGACTTTGAAAAACATAATATATTTCATTTAACATAATGCATTTTACTGTAGGAAAGAAACTTTCATTCTGTGCTTTATGTTATGCAGAGTCTGTATGCTTAAAACCTGTGTTTAGAAGCATTTAGCTGTGCATTGAGCTTGTCATTGTGAAAATTATGAAACAGGTAATTAGATACCTGCAAATTTTCTTCTATTTCATAGGGGGCAATGATATCTACACTTAAGTTTAAATTTCTCTATCTAGTTTGTTAATTTTCCAAGAGCAGTAAATGGAAAAAAAAAGTAAGGATAATCTAGTCAAATGTTGTAAAATTGTGATCCAGCTAACACAGTTCTTCTGAAAACTACGGTTCAGTCACTAGGAAATTAGTCTTTCTGGCCACAGCTTTTAAATACTGGGGTTTGTTTTGTTAACAGTGTCCAGAATTGCCTGTCTTTGTGGCTATTTTCATATACCATGGAAAAGTTGTATCTTTTGACAAATTATATGACGAATTAGGAACAAGTTCCTTGAGAAACGCTCGGGAGCATGTTTTCCAGACTGCTATTCAGTCATGCAGTTCTTTTCTTAATCTGCAGAAGACTGCCAGCAGAGTTGTTTTGATTACTTAATATTTTAACTTCTGCTTCTATATAAAATTGGCTTTTAATCCAGTACTGAAAGTTTACTTCTCTTTCTGTGGTCATTTTTCTCTGCTGTTAGCTCATCAGTTTCCAGATCCTATTTTCCAAATGTGTTCTAATGTGTTTTTGAGAATACAAGGAGAATTTTTAGGTTTAGAAAACAAGACCAAATTCATGGATGACAATAATAAAGTAGAAATTAATGTCACTTGAGAATATGTGGAAAAGGCTTATGCTTCTACAGATAGCTTGACACATGGCTGTGTTGCCTCCAGACAGTATAAATGCTCAGAGTAGGGTGGTTCATGTTTTTTGGACTTAAGCAGTAGAGCAAGAAAAAAGTTTATAGCAATATCACAGTGTGAAAAATATTTGGGTTTAATTGGAATGTGAACCCATTTAATTTTAAATAACAAAGCAGAATTCGTTGCTGTCGCTGATCCTGGTCAAGGCCATGTTTATATCAACCAGGAGTGCATGTATTGTCTAAATGACGCTGATTAAACTGCTTGGTCAGTCAGCCTGGGAAGATCTCTGTTCTAAAAAAAAGCATGTGTTCTAGGAGTAATGAAAGTCTGTTCCTAAAGTTGATATCTGAATCTTAATTCTTAGGTTTCTGTAGGTTTTTTTTTAAAGAAAATATGGTTATTCAGCTTCATCTTAGGACTTGCTGCATGGAGAAGAGTGGCAGAAAAAGCCTTTGTTTGCTACAGTGTATTAAAATAGTTGGAAGCTGCAGTTCTTCAGTAAGACCATATGTTTTGTTAAAGTACTTGGAGATATTTTCTAATATGCCTTCACATACATATGTGTAACATAGAAATTAGAAGTTTAAAAGTAAATTTGACTTCAGTGTGGAAACTGAGGATATCAAGTGTAGTTGCAAAACTCCACAAATCCACTTTCACAGGTGGAGTTTACTTAAATGGTGTAGTACCAAAGATACCTGTTGTTCTCAACTGAAAGAAACAAGTGTTTTATGGTGCACAAAAAAAAAAGTATATCAATAAAGAATTGTTTATGGCTTCCTGGAGTGGTTTTTTTTTGTGTTATCCCATTTGTTTTAAAAAAGAAGCTTTGGCTAAGGGTGGTGTTATTGTTTCATAACAATGCTTGTATATCACTTGCTAAGAAAACTGGAATGCTGAGGCCAGCCTCACTTACTATAAGGCTCTACTTGGTTGTAGGAGAATGCCTTCTAAACAGAGGTGTAAAAGAGGCTTAATTCTTAATATTGTGATACAGCAAGAAGTGCGAGACCTGGCAACACGTAGTCATGTTTTGAAGGGGTAGACTGTGCTGTTGTTTGACTCATTGCTTTAGGTAACATCAAATATATGATGACAGGGCTATAGAAATGTGGCTGTAGTAAACATTTTTGTTGATGTTTTTGCACATACCTGCAAAAAGCCCAGCAACAATATGAGTGTGATCTCTTATTAAAAGTGCAAATGTATAGGTAGATAGAGTCCTTTTGCTTGGAATCTTAATTCTAAAATCTTAACTTCCAAGTGGTAGCAATGAGTTTTGAAGCAGGGCTGGTAGAATGTCTAGAGCACAATAATAATATCTGATGGTTCTCAACACATTTCAGTGGAAATTTGAATCAGAGAGGATATATTTCGTATGAGTAGTTCAGGATTTAGGGGAAAAAACCAAGGTGTTTGGAGTTGTATGCTTATTTTTAGGTGGGTTTGCATTCTTGACATTATGAAGAGGAAAATGGTTCTTCTCTCACTTCTGGACAGTGAACTGGAGTCTGAGCAGCGAGTTTGGCCCAACTCCATACAGCTCTTTAACCTTTTGATCAGTTATTTTTATGATGACATAGCACTATGTGGCAGGTAGGAGGGTTTACAGATCCTGTGGAAAATGAGATACTCTTGTTATCTCCGTTCCACCTGTTAATGTAAAACAGTCAACACAAAGTGATGGGCCTTGTTTGCATTTTGATATGGACACGAGTCTTTGTTCTGCTCACATCCTAGGTAAGAATGCAAGGTGTTAGTTGGAGTTACCATTGAGTTTGCAGTCTATGCCTTTCAGTTCATACTTAGGGGAGAAATATACAAGAATATCTACACAGGCTCCTTCAAGATTAAAAAAAGCCCTACTAACCTTGATTTAAGTGGAAGTAATTGTCTGCTATTTAATAAGCCTCACCTACAGCTGACGGGTGTAAGATGCATCTCTACAGATTTGTGTTTTCATGCAGCTGTGGCTTTTGAGAGTGATCATGCAAATTGTCTGACATCATTGCACTCATTTCTCCATGTGCATTGCAGTAAATGAGCTGTGATGAGATTGTCAAATGTAACCTGTAACCATGATTGTGAAATGAGAGTTCCAAGAAATCAAAGAGGCCAAGGGAAATAAATCATAGAATCATATAATTCTGACACAGTTTTCCCAAACTTGTTCTGCCAGAAGACTTCAGGACCTTGTGGATTTCTGCTCAAATATAGCTTGTTTTCACCAAGCCCTTGTTAAATAGGTCAAATACAGTTTCTTTGCTTTAAAGTTAGGTATCAGTGTTTATGAAACAATAAGCAATTGTAACAAGAAATGAACTGATATGAATTCCTGTAAATAAACAGTCATGAGGGAATATTTTTGCATATAGTTCTGTTGTCTTTTAGTATTTCAAGTGGTGTTTTAATGTGTTGGGGAAGGGAATAAATCCAGGATATTTGGAATAAAGTTTACTTTTATACACTAATAGAGACTTTTACTTGGACAGATACAGATACCGTTTTTCTTGCTGTTATTGCAAGCTGGCATTATGTTTGAAACTTACCATGAAGCATCTGGGTTTTTTTCCTTTGATTTGCCTTTACTATTTTATTTTCATAGATGCTTGAAATATTTCCTTTATTTGGGCAAAAATTTGTTATTAATCTAGATGAAATGGCTTTGTGATTTCAAAATCTTACCTAAGTATATTTTCATTACAACTATGACTCAGCAAAATGAAAGCTTTGCCAGTTAGGTTTTTGATGTAAGCATACAGTGGGCAGAGTTTTATGTCTTACCTTAGCAGAGTTTTGTTGCTAGTCAGGAAGGAAAACGAAACTGCAACTCTGAGGTTGATCAAGGATTAGAAAAAATACTAAAAGTCGTTGCTCCCCTGAGAAATGTTACGTGCATTTGTCATTGGCAACTTCCCATTTGGACTTTCTGAGCACGCATGAAAAGTGGCTTTTTAGTGCACAATTTACTCTGATTTTTGCAGTTACTGTCAAGATCCTTTCTACTCTAAGCTTGTGCCAAACTGATGTTTCAGTTCTTAGCTTTGAAAATCATCTTGTATGTGAGTTCAAAATGAAAAGGATGCTGCTTTTTGGAGCTGGGTTGCTGTTGGCAAATGTGTTTCAAAGCCAGGTTTCTGGTGTCCATGGCAACCTGAGGGAGAGGGTGGAGAGGCTGGACCCAGCCGGGGACAGACATGCAAATAGGAATCTGGAATTTGCTAAGTGAGAAAAGCACTTGAGGTTGAAGAAAGTAGCAGACCTAAGATAGGAGACAACAGTGGGCTAATGACGGAGAGTGAAACATTGGTCATAAATTCGGAGTGAGTTGATGCAGTTATGCCTCATAGAACATGCTAATCTAAAAGACCTGAAATAACACCCCAAAACTAGAAAAAAAAGTTGGTGACAAATACTCTCAGTTTTCCCATTTCCCTTTGTGTGATGATACATGGAACAGATAATTGTCTTTCTCTGCCGTTGTCTCTTCCATTAGCTCATGGAAAATATCGGTGCATCTCTTTCACTTTGTGTACTTAAGTATACGTACTGCATAATCTCATAACATTTTTCCTCATCTTTACCCTGTTTTCCCATGAGCTCCTTATGTTATTCACTGCACAGACTTACTTTAGTATCTGTTGCAAGGGGGTGGCAGAGCTGATTGAATGAAATGGTCCTGTGTGAGCAAAGCGTAGTGTCCCACACAGGGGTTTTAAAATTGCATTCTGGAGCATAGATCTGTTTCCTTAAGAAAAGCTTGAGAACTAGTAAATTTGCCTAGGTGTATGTCTAATGCAGTAGAACATAATAATATTATGATGCCTCTGTATATATTCATGGTAGACTATCATAAAATTATCTATTCCTCATACCTGGTGTATTGTACACGCTATCTGTCCTTGTATATGAGAAAGAAAGGGTAGAGATGAGGAGAGGGTGGCCAGGCAGAGAATGGCTTTTATGTAGGAAGTGGTTGGTTGGAGTAAGTTTCTTTAGTTCTGAGGAAAGGTAACTAAAGGAAGACACAATATAGACATCAGCATCGGGATTAACTTGCAAATTGAAATTGGCTGTTTTGTTTACTGCCACATAGAATGAAAAATCTGTAGTTACCACATATAATTAGCAGGATCAGGCTTAAATGAGAAGTTGCATCTTCTACTCTGATGCATAACCAAGCTGTGGAACTCCGTGCTTTTAGGTGCTAACAATTTTTGCACAGCTGCAAAGGTAATATTCATGGATCAAGATTCGATGAACAGGTTTAAATCTAACTTTCCATACATGACTCAAAGTTTCTGATTTAAAAATCACTGAATATTTGAAGAAAAGGGTTTATAAATACTGCTTTGAAGTGATACGTGCTTATTCTCTTCCTGTGTCCTTCCTTTACCAAGTTAGTGATATTTGCTAATAGCCACAGATAAGATGCTGGACCAGATGGTCTTTGGTCTCACATGTGGTGACTGTTAGTATGTACTAGTTATGATGGTGAGGGCTTTTTAAAACCCATATGGAGAAATCTAGTAATTAGGTATTTGGAGAACTGTTTCAGTAATGTATGGGATATTTAAATAACAAAGCCATACATGAAGGAGGAAACAAGTTTTAAGAGCTGCTTAGAGAGACCCTTGTATTAGACATTTTCAAGGAACACAGCCGGGTTTTTGTGGAACTGAATTCAATGTGTGATCATGGCATGAGCTGATTTCAAGTTTCAAGGTTTTTTAAGGAGCAGGGCAGCTCACTTCAGACTGAATGTTATATGAATTGAAGCTTGGAGTCCAGTGGATGTTCTTGGTGGGGGCTTTTTGTGTGTTTAGCTTGGTTTTGTTTGTTTTGTGGAGGTTTTCTGTAGCTTTCTTTTCACAAAGGAGGTATAAATTTATATGCCAGCAGTTGTTTTCCATGTATTTACTGGTTGCTGTTGGTTGTTTAGAGGCTTGTTTGTCTGCTATTAGTATGTTTTGAGCAGCACCTTGGAAGAAATGTTTTTTCTTGAAGAAAATAAAAGGAATGCAAAGCTGATGCGTGCATTTAAGTGTTTTGCTATATAAACAATGTCTAGTGCATATCCTTTTGACCAATGGATATCACATAATCTTAGTGTTGACTTGGTCTTAAATTCTGTGGAAGTGTATTTCTAAACACCATTGGGCATTTGATGATGTTTTACCAAAGCAGTCCTGTGTCGATATCAGGTAAATAGAAAATGACATCCCTTCATTTCATGATGTTCTCCACCTTTTTTGGTGGATTTTTTTTCCCCTTTCTCCCAAGCTGCATCAGAATGTCAGGGTTGTTTCCTTGGTGTAAATTGAATGTATTGTGAAGTGTAGCCTGTGACTAATAGCCTCTTGCTGTCTCTACTTATTAACTGTCTGATGGTGACGTGGTTGCACCACTTTCTACACATGACCTCAAGGACATGGCATGGTGACACCCGTATTAAAACATGCAAGGCTTGATTTCAAAAGACGTTTGGGGTTGGAAAGATAGAGAGGTTATAAGCTAATAGTGTGGCTAGTTTTACCCCTCTTATTTTAATAAATATTGGATGATAATGGAACAACGTGTACCTACTTGATGTTTATGCATCTTAGTATACAGCTCATGTTCAAGAGGCTATTTATGTTCAGTTTTTCTCCATTGTTATTGAATTATCTTACAGTTAAAGGAGTACGTTTGGAAAATGGCTTAGTGCTTTTTCCCTGCCCCCGCTGCATTTAAAACTCGTTACTTACTGGTGTTTAACAAGTCAGTTTGGTGCATTAGTACCAAACGTCAAAATGTAATGGCACACTAGCTTTTCAAGTGGCACACATTTTTACCTTTCTAAACAGTATCTCAAAATGAAACAAATACTGGATTGATAAGTGGTTACTGGCAAATCTGCCTTGCAGGTTATTGTAGAGAGACTCACTGTGTGAATGTGTTAATTATTCGCTGTTGTCTTGGTAGCTGTGAAGTAGTTCTGTTGTGAATTTCTCTTCTGTGCTTTTTATCTTTTATTAAAGTAAAGATATTTCTTTTTTTCTTTCTTCTTCCTGCTTCCCAATGAAATTAGAAAATACTGTCTTAGAAAATGAGATTTAGTCAATGAAAACTTGATCTTCTCATGGCTTTCTGTTATTGTGACGGTAACCTTACCAACCAGGAAACACAAAGTGGTTTCTCTAGAAAGTTTCCTAAAATAGTGAATGGAGTTCACGAAAACTTTGTGGGTAATTTTTTGTAACCTCAGACAATTCTAGGCCTAAACCTTAGAGCGGTGAGCACCACCCCCTTTGACAACTGCATGTTTTTAAGGTATCCAGCTGAAAGCATATGAAGTTATTGGTCATCTCAAATCTGTAGTTTCTATGTGGAATGTAGCAAATTAGTTGGAGTTTATTTAATTGGAACAAAGTATGTAGAACACTTTACTAATGAAAATACCTGATTCTTCACTGAAATGATGTTGTGCATGCACATGTTTTATGGCACTGTAAGTGTTTAATGATACTTCCTCTTTAGTAACTTCTGGTTCTTAAAAATTTTTATTTTTTAGGTGCTTCTAGAAGAAACAGGAACTTTTTCTCAAGCTGAAGACAAAGTAACAGAAATCTGTATCATGTGTTAGAATACTGAAGAGTGACATTTCTTGGATTAGTGTATTTCTGGATTGCAAAGGAAAAGAAAGAAGAGGCTGAAAATGGGGAGAAAGAAAATACAGATCACAAGAATAATGGATGAACGGAACAGACAGGTGAGAAACAAGGAGTCTCTGTGAACAAAAGTTCATCAGTAATCCTATAAATGAATGGAATACATTCTCCTGAATTCACTCTACTAGGAACACTTAGGAGTGAAGGTAGAAAAAGGGTGAGATTTAGAAAGGACTAGTAAAAGCATTGCTGCAACCTCCTCAGAGGAGTTTGATGTAGCTGTGGAAAATGATCTGCAGTGGTTTGGATATAGTGATGAACTTCGTTTAAAAGCAGTGATGCTATTTAAAGGCATTGCAATATATTCCTTGTAAGAGCTTTAAAAATTGTCAATCAGAGGAGTACTCAAAAGTGCACTCTTTCAGGGAAGGCTGCTTGGCTGCTCTTGCCCTAGTAAATAGGCATTCTGTGAACCTGAAAAGCAGCAGAAGTTGAGGATCCTGTGGATGTAGTGTTTTCTCTTGTGGATTGCTACCTGAGATAAGAAATTAAGTTTGAATTGGATATTGAAATATGTAGAAGGCTGTCTGGAAGTGTCCATTTTTAAGGAAGAGTATTGCAGGAATGCTTTATGATCCGTAAGAAGGGTCATAGTGTGTTAGACCTAAGATGCCTCTGGGCCAGTATCTTTTGTCCAGTGATGGTCATTAGCAACTAAGCGTAGGATAGAGATGCATGTTACTATACTCTGTAATCCTCTTCCAGCTTCTAACTATTCTTAGCACAGGGATTTCCTGAGCTGGATGTGGTTTCCGTATATTTAGTAACCATTATGGATTTTTTTGTTTTGTTTTCCCTGCCCCCACCAATGAACTTGTTCAGTTATCTTTTGAGCCCTTACTAAGTTGAAGCATTTACAACATCTTTTGGCTTGGATTTCCTATAGGTCTTTTACCTGTTGATTCAAAAAACATGTTCTGATTTACACTTCATCGTGGTTCTTGAACTGTTTGGTTATTTAGCTCTTGTATGGAAGACACAGCAGCCATTCCCTGTGTAGTCTGTCTTCCTTGTTTACTCTGTGGACCTCTGCTATGTTTTCTTCTAAAAAGCTTTTTTCAGGCCAATCTATGTTGTTGTTTTAACAGATAATTTCTTCAACACCTGTGACCATTGTTGCTATTTTTCCCTAAGCCTTCTTGCATATTGCTGTAGTTTTGGTGGCGAAGGGACCTAGAACTGCAGTGTTTGACATACATGCAAAACATGGACTTACCTAGTGGTGTACTGATGTTTATTCTCTGTCCTCGCTGTTTGATTTCTTTTATAATTTCTCCTGAGCACCAGCTTGATGTTGGGGTAGTGTCAGAAATCCATGAGGTTGTCTTGCTGCTGAGGTAACTGCTCAAAGCCCATTGTTTTGTTTGTGAATTCAGGATTGTTTTTCTCTCTCTGTATTGCTTTAAAGCAACATAAACTCTGAGAAGACTATATATAGCAATGAAAGTATTACTGGAGTTTGGGAGAAAGCCAAGTATTGTGTTTGAACAGCTTCAGTCACACAGTGACTGTATGTTTGATGTAGATAAATGTCTTAAGTACACATAGTAAAAGCAGATGAATTAATAACTTCAGTTCTTTCAGATTTTGCTGTAGAACTTGAGGCATGTTGAAGAGGTAGAAATCTATCCCCTTGCCTGCTTTTTAGCTTTAATTTATTTGCAGTAAGTTGGACAACCTTATTTGTATTTCAAGCAGACAATATATTACACTATACCTTGACTCTGTTTTGAGTTGGGTTTTTTTTCAGGGGCAGTTGTTTGTGGGTTTTTATATCCAATCTCATTGTTCTGACTGAAACAATAGGTAGGAGAATTAGAACATTTGAATCATATTTTAGCCCACTTGTACCATTGCTGTGACTGAAGCAAAATGTGGGGATTAATGTCTGTTTCTGGCTGGGTTTTGACTAGTATTTTGGGAGGCTTTTTTAGTGACTAGGGAGAGGCTTTAAGTTCTAAGTTAAAAATGTCATTAGCCTTGTCTTATCTCTTTTCTGTGGAAACTCAGAGGTGATAACATCCTGCATCTTGTTTTCAAAAGGTTTTAAAGACATCTACAACATCTGTTAGCAGAGCCAAAATTTATGTGCAGAAGTGTTGATGGTGTTCTTAAACTTCTCTGGTGTCCTGGGGTTTTGATACCCAATATAGAGAGTTTTAACACACAAAAATGCCCTGATGCACTGAATACTTAACTGCTAATTTGCTTTAGAGAATTTTTTTCCTGGACCTAGGTAAGGAGGGCACTTAAGATTTATTTTGCTCATTGGAAAATACAGTTCATTTGTGTTCTTTTTTTCTATGGTTTATGTAGCTGGTTAGTGGGTCACTCATAAACATGCATATAATGTACTGTTTAGATGTTTAATATGTTTAGGGGGTTTTGTTTGAAAATATGAGGAGAAAGGCGCAGAGCAAGTTACTATAACTTATTGGGTAATAAAATGTATTGTTTTGTCAGAAGCATTTGATTTCTGACGGGATTGTATAGGAGCTCAAAAGACGATACATCGACCATTACTCTGGGGGATTACAATTGTCATGAGACTGTCATTGTATTATTAATTAAGCAGTCTTATCTGCTTGAATGAGCTGTAACAGGACATTTGTCTTCATTAAGTCGAAGACAGTAAAGTGCAGCAAACAAGATATCAGAAGAGCTCAGTCTTGTTGCCTCTGCCCTCTCTTAACCCATTTTTTTGCTCAGCAGTATTAGTACAGTGCTGAGGAAGCCATTACCCTGCAGTAAAGGTGACTGGGTTTGGGTTTAGTGTGGTCCTGAGTGGCCTACAAAAAAATAATTTGCTGAACTAATGTTCTGTTTTCAGAGTTCTTAGATTATTTTAACTTAGTTTTCATTTATTTGCAGTAAAGAATGGCTTAGACTCCAGTGGTAGTGGGGTTTGTGCTAAGCACTATCCAAACACAAAGTGAGAAATTGTTGCTGAGAATCTCATGTATAAAAAATCTCCCAGCTAAAATGGCCTTACAAGAGGCAAAAAGATAAAATTTCAGTAGACAAATTAAGATCCCTTGTCCAGAATCATACAGAACTTCAGTGGAACTAAGCCTTCTGTCCTTTTCCTTATTGACTTCTCAAAGTAATATGAACACACACACACACACATCTTGATTTTGATGCCTCTTCTTCCAGACAAAAAACATAAACAGTAGTACCTGTCTATACCTGTTTATGCTCAGGTAATAATATCTTAAATATCTTGTAAGTAAAGTATCAGAACAACAACAGCTATTTAAAAACCCCACAGTTTCCACAAATCTCCAGAGAAATCTAGATAAAGCAATTCTTTATGTCCCACCCAAAATAGGATAACTAAATCTCAAGCGTTCTGAAAGAAGGGATGTGTGAAGTGGCAGAACTCCTAGGAGATCTACCTGAGATGGGTCTTTAAAAAGCAGATATGTTGTAATGTGTGGATAGTAAAATTTTCACCTTCATTTGGGAGAAGTACAGGCCAGTAAAACCCACATTTGGGCTTGGTTAAATAGAGTACTATTCTACAAAAGCAGAATACTAACAGAAGATGCATTAAGGTAAAGTCTGTCAGATTTTCTGACATAATGTCTCACTATTGTATTGTAATTGTTAAACAAGTAGAAGCTGTAAAGATCTGCTTACCCTAGTTGAACCTTAAATGTGTTACAGCACTTTTACATGAAATTGTTTCAGAGATAGTGCTGTACCTTAATGGAGCCTCTCACCAAACATGCTTTAAAAGAGTTGAATAAAAAAAGCTATGGTAAGTACTCACTTTTCATCTGAACGTGGATTATTCAAGCTTCACAAAGGGCTCTGTGATTTAGTGGTCTTTAAGCCCTAAGAAGTTTATAAGTTAGAAACACTGCGGGAGTTTAGGTGGAACTATGATTATTGTAATGTGCCTGACATTCTGTGTTTTTACCTTTCTAAATCTCCTGTTTATTACCTTCATTTCTACTGTGACTGTTAACAATCAAGGCTTTAAAAAATGATAGGCATGGTGCGTTTTTAGGGTCAAGTGGCACATGTTAAACCAGATTTTGTTTTCAAACATAGATACTGTCTTATAGGTAAAGAGGAACATTGGATTCATAGTACTTCTGCAAAGATTTGTAGTGGAAGAGCCTATACTGCTTTAATAACACAGTTATTGTCAGCATGCTGTGTACACAATGTTTTTAGTATATCTGTCTGCATCCCTCTGAGACTGCGTGGTGGGAAGGCTAGTAGACATTTTACATTATGGATAGGATTAAGAAAGTAATATGCATGAGATACTAATCTCTGCAAAAAATGCCTTCAGGTGTGCATACACAGAATTTTCCCATCCATCTTCCAAAAACTTGATGTACACCTAAGTAATTAACATGCTAAGGTATGGAAACCCATAAAACAGGTTTGATTGTTTCTTGTGTTATACTTTATTCCTGTCTTGCAAAAGTATACTGCTGATTGCCTGTTAAACATGTAGGGCATGTAGATCCACTCACCTGTCAGAGGCATATACTTTGAGTTGTAATATGAGGGTGTGAATGTGGCTGTAGACACAAGTGTGCCATTCAAAACTGGAGCTGAGATTGAAAAGCTAGATTGGAAAATAGCATCTTTTCTTTAACGGCTCTCAGAGTATTAACTTCATTAACTCAAAAAATGCCTTTTTGAGACATTTAAGAGAATGTTGAGTAAAAATATTATTTTTCAAAGAAAGTTGGCCTTAGCATCAGGCTGGGTTTTGATCCAGCTTGGTACCACATACAGTGATACTCTTATATCCTTAACTAACTGACATCTTGTGAAAGGAATAGAGTGATTTTTGTAACTCTCCCCCCTCACCAATAGGCAGAAATATTCCTTTGTAATCATCTGTGATGGATTTATTTCCCCACAGCAGTACTACTTGGACAGTGATTATTTCATAATGTTACCAGACAGCGGCAACCAACTAGAAGTGAATCTGATTAGATGGTTTAATAGCAAGAAAAAAAAAGATTTCTTGGCTTTGCATAATTAGAAAACTTATTACATAGTAATAGTGTTGCTTCCATCAATCTTGTTTTCTTGGATTTTATTAGGATTTGGGTTGTAACTTGTAAACTAGTTACTAATAACTAATCATCACAGAAGAAAATACCGTGATACCTGGAAAGTCCATGTTGTTTGAACAGAAGGAAGCATGGTTAGAGGATCCTATATACTGTAACTGTCCTTGGTGGTTATATCTCCTCTCCTTTCTAGTTATATAGCAGTGGAAAAATTTGTAGGGGTGTAGTTATTTAGCTTAGACTAATATAGAGCATTTGGCCCTAAAAGTGATATCCAAATATGATAAGTGGCTCTGTTAAGCTTGTACACATGTTCAGTTATGATGCTTGTCAGTAGGAATAAATAATGTAGGCTGAGTTATAATATTCCTCGAATGCTTGATTATAGTCATTTGAACCAATGTGTTTAAAAAAAAAAATAACTATCATTATTCTTTCTTCTTCAGGTCACCTTTACAAAGAGGAAGTTTGGATTAATGAAGAAGGCATATGAGTTGAGTGTACTCTGTGACTGTGAAATAGCACTCATCATTTTTAACAGCTCTAACAAACTCTTTCAGTATGCCAGCACTGATATGGACAAAGTTCTACTTAAATACACAGAATACAACGAGCCCCATGAAAGCAGAACCAACTCAGATATCGTTGAGGTAACAATTTGAAAAGACACATCAGTTTTCTTACCTCCTTAAAGCTTCAAATATAGAGCCATATAGAGTAATTTAAGATACTTTAACCACAATTATTTAATATCTTGCAAAGCTTGTTAGAAAATGTAAACTACTGCTTTTAGTCTGGTTCCTTGAAGGCACTAAGTCATCTTTACAGCCATGTTGTTTTCCCATCTGCCCCCCTGTCCCCTGCCAGTTTCTGGGAAGCGTGTTTGATTTCAACTACCATTGGCAAAGGAAATAGAGGTGTGAAAGATGGCTGTTTTTCTGGGGGAGGGAGGAAGGGTTCACAGTTTTCATAGGGAAAAGTCAATTGGATGGAAAATAAGATCCAAAGAGTGCCCTCAGCCTGACAGAAAATTGTGGTTGGCCCCTTTTCTCTTCTGAGGTAGTAGCTACTCTGCAAGTGAAATGTAGCACACAGATCAAATCAGCCATAGCCTGTACTGCACCTTGTTGAGCCAAAAAAAAACCCCAACAGAAGTGACTCTATGGAGTGGATGAACATCATTAAATTTGTTGTCCAGTCACTCTGTAGGTCAGTTAAAACAACAACAGAACAACTGCAATTTCTGTGGTAATAGAAGAGCGTGAACATATTTACTTAAAGGAATTGGTTTGGTCTACTTTAATAAAAAATGCTTGTGTTTCATGTAGAAACTCTCTCAGTATGTAATTTCTAAATTAGGTGCAGTAGAAATCAAGGATTTTTTTCTTGGCAGTTGGAGCCTTTATGTACTGTAACTGCATTTCAGATAAGAGTCATGTCTCCAGTAGTCCCGTAAATAGACCAAAACAGGTGGCTGACTTAAGTGTTTCATTTAAATTCCGAAGTTGTCTTCCGAACAAATGCCTTGCTTTTTAGGAATGATTTAGGAATAGTGATTAGCCTTGTATAACTCAAGAGGCTATTGGCAAGGGGATCACAGAGTACAGGGAGGATACGAGCTGATCTTCTAAACAAGTTTTCAAGCAAAAATCAGATTGACAAAGGAGAAACAGACAGATGCTTTATGTTTCTTTCTGAGATGATTCTCTGCTAATTTGTCAACTGCCTTTTATGATCAGAAAGAAAACCTCCCCAAATTCTGTCTTCGGTCTTGAGTACTATTCAGAGGGATAATACAGGCTTTGAAGAATTGAAGGAGTATTACTTAGTCACTGGATTAGTATAAACAAAGGATAGGCACTGTGGAGGAAGGGAAAACCCAATTCTTTCAAGATGAGCTTTTGATTGTGGTAGACATGAATTTGAAATAGGGACACAAACAAATCAGTTAGCCAGACTGATTTATGTTCTGTATCCAAAGCCTCTTTGTGTTATGAGTTGTAGTAATAGTGCTTCTTCACATTATGAAGACTAAGAACCTTTTCTGAAATAATTTCTAGGCAAGGCTGCGTGTAGGTTTGGGGTGATTTTTTTTATAGTGGTGTGTTTCTTCTTACTGAAAGCATTTGATCCCTGGCAACTACATAAAAAGTGCAGTTAGCACCCAAGTGCTTATCTGGTTTCTATTCTGGAGGGGCACGTAAGGACTCATCTGCAGATTCTTTCTAATTTTCCTCTGTAGATTCATTCTTTATACCAGTGTGGAATTTGGGACTTGGCTCTCATTTTTTCAAACATAGTATAATTTTAGGGTGTATCTCCCAGTCTCTTCAGAGTTGCCCTGTGCACTGCTTTGTCAGCTTGAAGTGATTTTGGTTTGGTTTTTTTTATTCTTGAGAAAGAAAGGGGATTGTGTACATTTTGGCAGGGAAAACACTGAATCTCTGACTGTGTCCTGGATGCAAAAATTGAAACAGTAGGGTGAAATATTTACTAGCTCAAGATACATGAAGTAGTGATGTACAGTATTTCAGAGGCATACTCACCAGTTTCGTGTCTATATGGTAACTTTGTAGTCTTATTAGCTTTTGTTCTTTAGGCAATTGAGAGATCATTCATTGTTGGGTTTGGGTGGTTTGCTTCCCACTCTAAGTAAATGAGGTCTTTAATCTAGAAAAATATTCCTTTTCGATGGAACATTACCTACTTCTTTTGCTTTACAACAGAGCTGAATTGGTTCAGTGGAGAATATAAGGTGCTTTGGAGCAGATGCAATCACAGGTACAGTCAGCATAGGTAGGGAAGAGGACAGCAGTAGAGATGAGATGAGATGGGGGAAAAGTAAGAGCCCTGTATTTAAGCAGTAACAAATTGCCAAAAGCTCATGGCTTTGTGTAATCTCACCTTTGACAGATGCTTGTGGCACAATGAAGTTAATAGCACCAGCATTTGGAAACATTCAGGAAGAACCATCTAACATGGCTTCTCTGCATTGTGCCTATATAGAAATACAGCTTTAACCAAAACAATTAACGTCCCCACCCGAATCTGTCAAGTATATGCTAAAGAGATTTAGAATAAGGAATTCCATGCTGATAGCTATATCTATGTTGGTTAATATGTTAGTAGTTTACTTGCTTCCTTGAATATGATAGATGATATTGTGATGTAGGCCCACAGTGAAACTCGTCTTGACCCACTGTGTTCCTGATAACCCTCCTGCCATGTGTTTGGTTATTTTTTACTGTGCTAGAGGGAAAACTAGTTCTACACAGCTTAGAAGCTGGAAGGCAAGAAACAAATCTACTGTTCCTTATTTTCAGTAATGGCAGTGTTGTAAATGATTAAGTGAAAATGATGAGACATCTTCCCCTTATAGTTACCTCCTGTTCAATTTTGGCATAGAAATTGCTTTTATATGCCCAGAGCTTGGTATCTTCTGTTGCTGCTGGAACGTTTATGTGAAAACATAGTAGGAGGGAGAGCACTGGCATCTGAAATGAATACTAGAATTTTTTGTGATACGTGCCCTTATGTCTTTCACTGTACATGTTATTGTAGATGTGGATGCTCTGTTGCTATCCTGTAACTACTTTTTCCATTTTTTTTGGCCCTTTCATGTGGTTTTGTTGGTCCCTTTTTCCTTTTCTGTTTCTATCTTTGTCCATGTTCTCCCTGCATCCCTTTTTTTTTTCTCCTCTTCAATTTCTAAACAGTCTGCCTATCAGATTCGTGGCTGCTTTACATATTTCTTGATAACTTTTCTCATCTTTTGTAGTTCCTTGGTAACTAGTAACTGATAAGAGTGTAAGGAATATATTTTAAAGGAAAATATGTGACTTTTTTGAGGTGACATTCAACTTCTGTGACCTTCTGATTTTTTTTTAATGTGTGTTTGAATGTATTGTACAGCATAGAGGAAAATAGGTGAATAGGGAAAATGAGATTGTTTGAAGCACTCGATGTTCAGAACACATACAGGTCTGTGACAAAAAGTCTTTCTATGTCAGGGTCAGACACAATTGGTCTAACTAGTTTTAAAAATTAGTTTCACTGTCCACATTTCCCAAGGCTTTAGAACCCAACTGATGTTGGTGAGGACATTGAAACTTTGCTTATGGTTGCTCACCTCTTGATCTTTAGTAAAGGCACCTACTCAGGACACACTGAGTGTAACATGTCCTTCAAGCCTCATGGGAGGGAAAAAAGTATCTTCAGCTGAAATTCCAATATTTTTCATCCATTTTCAGAAATATAATTTATCTTTTTTTTTGTTTGTTTCTTGTTCTTGTACAATAAGTTTTCATTCATCTTTTCATAGCTATTGGAGTGAATGCTGGTGCACAGGTTATATGGACCATACAGAGATCCTGAAAGTGGTACAAGCCTCTTTCAGTGTGTACTTGGAAATCTAGAAGTGTTATGATCGTGAATTTAGTTTAACAAAGCCGTAATGGCACATTTGAAGATTGTTACACAGAAGTACTGTCTATGACTTGAAAGGCTTGCTGTAGGTGTTAGAGCATTTGATGCATTAATGTGCATGGACTTTTTTCTGTAACACATTATTCTTGGCAAGTAATTATTTCTCCTGAAGAAAGGAGCAGAGTTCTGCTTCAGAGTAAAATGGGAAGAAATTCAGGTTTTATCAGGGTTTTGTAATCCACATGGTTGACAGAATGTTTTAATGTATAAAGGACAACGTAAGACCTTGAATGTTCATCCTTCCTTGATGTGAAAAGAGGGAAATGAACAGGCACTCATACTTTTAATCTTCTCTAGTGTAAGGAGTGTTAGGACTGTTACAGATTGTCCAGAAGGTAACACTTCCCTGTTGGGTCCTCTGTCCCTTACAAGGGCCTCAGAAAGCAGCAGTTGCTCAGTTGTTCCTTCACTTTAGCCTCTGTTTTTCTGGAAGTCAAAGGCATTTCTTGGCTGTTCAGCTTGACTTTTTCTCTCTTTTTGCACATTTTGATCTTTCTTGGGTGATACAGCAAAACAGGGTTATTTCCCCTACACTCACCCGTGGGTGGGTTGTGCACGTTCCACCATATTGCTTCATCAAACTGAGGTGACGTGAGTTTTAGGAGCCTGACTTACTAAAACATGACCTACTTTGCTGGTTGGCATCTGTGCCCATGAGAGTTTCGGACAGGTGTCAGTTAATGAGCCACTTTCTCTGCTGTACAGTTTAGTGCTGCTTTCGGTATTGTGTAACGTGCTATGCAAGGCTTAGGTTATACCCCAAATAGTGACAACTGTCCTTGAAATATACCATGATCTGTAATAAAGAATCCTAACTAAAACGTGTAAGAAAAATCTGCCCTAAAATCCATCTTGTAATTACTATAAACATAGTCATGTAAAAAGATGGCTGTATTGCAATAATCCTCATCCTTTCTTGGTGTAAGTTACAGCAAGTGATTTGGAAGTTGCTATTGTATTGACTAAGAGGAAGGGAGGTTTGTGATGGCTTGACGTGGTAGTGGTCGTGTCATAGTTTTGACAGAAACTGCACAGAACACAGGTAAATGTATTTGATGTTGTGTAGAGTAGTGCAAATAAGCCAGGTTAATCTTGCAGAGGCTGCATTCAATGTATCACCTTGCATTGAAATACCCACCAGGCACTCTAGTTCTCTGCCTCTTCACAAAGTAGTAATGAAGAGCTGTTAGAGGAGCAATACACGTTCTTTAGTCATAGCTGTATATAGCACCAGAGATGCAATTGTCAGATCATAGCTGTGAGTAAGCACGTAGAGCTCATCTGCACATGTAGAGCCTGCAGCATAAAGAAGCAGATGCATCTCCACAGCCAGATGGAGCATATGCCAAGAGACAAGTGTAACAGTGTGGGGAGCATAAACAGAAAAGTTGGTGTTGAAACACTGTGTTTATAAACCAAGAGCTTTTGGTTTTGATTTTGATGCCATTTATCTCCACCTCCCCAGCATTGCTTCTTTTCCAGGCTCTGGATTACCAACATGTATTTTGAACTGTTATTGATGTGTCATACAGTATAGTAGTTTGTCAGCCATGGGATGGTGCAGTGGAAATGGTTCTTGTTTTGAAATTTGGGTGAACTTTGTATGAAATTGAAGATCTGGGAACTGTGTGTTTTGATGTATGTGGATGCACACACGAAAAATCGAGTTCCCAGATCTTCAGTTGATCGATGGCATTTCCTTCCTTGATGGATACCTGTTGTATCCAGTCTGTGTATGCATTTAGCAAGCAATTTGGCCTTCCATATCTTTCTACTCCAAGCTAAAATGATGAAATGAGATCATATCCTTCAAAAATATGTTTCTTAAATGTTTCATAGGAGAAGTTACATAGTACATTTAAAACATTTTAATAAAGGAAGAGAATGTTCTGCAACTGGCTTCAGCTGAAAATGAAAGCTGGTGCTTAATGTGACTAGAATCTCCATTCTGTATGAAATAACACAATTTTATAGAGCTCTGCTTAGAGGCAATACCGTGAATGTTGGTCAGATGCACGCTAGAGATTGTAAGAAGGTTGACGGTGCTGACCAGTTAATGTGGTTCTGCATGCCTTCAGATCTGATAGATGGAGAATTGCCACAGAAGTGGGCTAGACTTAGAGGGAAGAGGAACAAAAATGCAAAAAGCTTTGGACAGATAGAATAGGAAGTATGAGTACTAAAAATAGTACTGTCATGTGTTTTTCTTGGATGAAGCACTTGCTTCGGCCTCCCAAAGAGTATGGACCACACTGTGAGGAATTAAGTGGTGTACATTTAAAAGAAACAAGACACTTAAAAAATTGATTCAGTGAAGTAAGGAAATGACTTTGTAATCTGCTCGTGATGCTGAGAAAATGTAGGCATTATTGGACTTGATTTGCTAAATGATTATGTAAATGTAATTATACTGCATGTAACATTTCAAGTAATTTGAGTGGCACAGAAATGCCTGGGAGACATTTTAGGGAGGTGATTGAGGAGGATTTATGTATGGCTAAGGACTAAAATCTCACTCGAACCTTACATTAAAAGAGAGCAAATGCTTGAAAAGTGAAGTAGTCTGGAATATGACTCATAAATAACTTAGGAAAAAAGTGTATATCTATCTACCTATCTATCTA
>WBNH01006665.1:52825-130649 GCA_013401255.1 Urocolius indicus | reverse complement strand
TTGTGCCAGTTACCCCTTGTCCCCCACACCCATCCTCTGCACCCACATCAGGACAAGACATCCCATATATTTTCATTTCTGGGTCTGTTTCATCCCACCAAGATGCCTTTTCTCCCCTTGCCACCTCTTCCTCACTCTATGTCACACGGGTGCTGACAATTACATGCACACAACATGGTTCATAGCAGAGAACTGAGGAACGCTGCATGGGCCAAGCTCAGAAATTAATCCCAAAGCCACTGGAGCACTGACACTTACAAGCCCACTAACTTTCCACAAGAAAAGATAAATCTCTTCAGGTTCCTTGTGAAGCTTTGTCTACAGATAAGAAAGAGAAAACGCACTTACAGGAGCTTGTCCTCCCCCATGGGTAGTTCCCATCCTGACACAGGCTCAAATCAGGCTTGTAGGAAGCTCTTTCACTTGTGTAAGCACATGGGCAGGAAATGTGTGATCTCACTGGGGATGACTGGACAAATCATCTCCGTGCCGTGTCTGAGAAAGTGTCCCTCTACATCTACAACTGAGGCCTGCACTCAGAGTTGGGCTTTGCCATGGGAGATACTCATCAGAACCACAGTGCCTTCTGCCATGGGTGCCACAGGGACCCAGCACCTCAAAACAGCCAGAAGTAGGTTCTTCTAGGACCTGACCAGGGTCACCCAGACAAGCACACACACAGGTCACTTGCTTAAAGATAACCACTTCCTCTTTGCCCTTCTTCTCTCCATTTTTCCATGTGTGCTTTTCACCTCAGTCCTTCCCTTTTCTCCATCTCTTCTCAGACAAGACCTGATTGGTCTCTGCACTGACAGGCTCCTGAGACTGAGACCTCAGTGTAGAAATCTGCACTTGTTTTCCAGAAAACCTGAAAAAGCCACATGCTGCTTGGATGCTGCAGGAGCCTCATCCCCTGCAAGAGCAGAAACAGAAGCTGGCTGGGGCCAGTGGGTGCTGGCAGCTCCATGGGCTCCATGGGCAGCTGCAAAGCCTTGCAAGTGGCACCAGAACAGGGAGCTTATTGCTGTGGTCAAATGTGCAAACAGAGATCAACCATAGCAGAGGATTTTTGGGACAGCTTCGTGACATGTCCTTTGGCCTGTCAAAGATGTCTCCAGCAAAGTGATTGATTTATTNATGGGAGATACTCATCAGAACCACAGTGCCTTCTGCCATGGGTGCCACAGGGACCCAGCACCTCAAAACAGCCAGAAGTAGGTTCTTCTAGGACCTGACCAGGGTCACCCAGACAAGCACACACACAGGTCACTTGCTTAAAGATAACCACTTCCTCTTTGCCCTTCTTCTCTCCATTTTTCCATGTGTGCTTTTCACCTCAGTCCTTCCCTTTTCTCCATCTCTTCTCAGACAAGACCTGATTGGTCTCTGCACTGACAGGCTCCTGAGGCTGAGACCTCAGTGTAGAAATCTGCACTTGTTTTCCAGAAAACCTGAAAAAGCCACATGCTGCTTGGATGCTGCAGGAGCCTCATCCCCTGCAAGAGCAGAAACAGAAGCTGGCTGGGGCCAGTGGGTGCTGGCAGCTCCATGGGCTCCATGGGCAGCTGCAAAGCCTTGCAAGTGGCACCAGAACAGGGAGCTTATTGCTGTGGTCAAATGTGCAGAGATCAACCATAGCAGAGGATTTTTGAGACAGCTTCGTGACATGACCTTTGGTTTGCCTGTCAAAGATGTCTCCAGCAAAGTGATTTATTGAAGAGGTTTTAGAGCCTCACCATTGGTGAACAGTCAACCTCTGGCATATTTTCCTTGTCTTGCCACCAAACAAGGCCATGGGGAATACCTTGACTGTGCCAAAGCCACGTCCTGTACCAACCAAGCTAGAAAAGGATTTGGAGCATGTCTCATGAGGAAGAGCTGAGGGATCTGGGGCTGTTGAGCCTGGAGAAAAGAAGGCTCAGGGGAGACCTTCTCACTCTCTACAGCTACCTGAAAGGAAGCTGTAGCAAGGTGGGAGTTGGTCTGTTCTCCCCAGTAACAAGAGGAAACAGCCTCAAGTTGCACCAAGGGAGGTTCAGACTGGATGTGAGGAGGAACGTCGTTGCTGCCAGGGCTGTCAGGCATTGGAAGGGGCTGCCCAGGGAGCTGATGGAGTCACGGTCCCTGGAGGGAGTTTCAGAGCTGGGTGGGTGTTGCACTGAGGGCAATGGGCTGGTGGGTGATGGGGCTGGGGCAGAGGCTGCACCCCATGGGCTGAAAGGTCTCTCCCAGCTGAAGTGATTCTATGATTCTAACCCTGGTAAAACAAACCTTTATAACCCCCAAACCACTCTAGTAAAAGTATCACAACAGAGCAGCAGTGATGGCCACAGCCCTGCATCCAACCTGCCCTATGGTACGGGGATTCACAGTGAGAAACGTGTCATTTTTACCTATTTCCATCTTTGCCAGCCTCAGCCAGTGCACACAGGTGTCAGCATGGAAAAGATACCCTAAAATTAGTATATATGGGCAACATACAGCTCAGCAGAGAGTGAGGAGCTGCTGGCAAGGCCAAGGTTCCAGACACGCACGCAGGGCCACTGCAGGTGACAGCAGTTTCATTAGCCCAGCAATTAAAATGGAATCACTTGTGTGGTTTTAATTGAGTTTCTCCCCTAAAGCACATCTTACACAGAGCTGCAGGGAATTAAATGCACCTCTGAGAGTCACTGGAGAAAGTAGCCTTCAGTGTAATTTATTTCAAGGCTTTAACTCAATTCGGGAGCTGGTAATTGCATAGATTTTTTTTGTTTTGTTTTGCCTTTCAGACTCTGCAGAAGCCTAATGGCTGTGGCAATTAATCACATTACAGGTAATGAGAAGCACATTTAGAGAGATACAGCGGTACTAACAAAGAGTTATCTCAGCCACTTCGTTTCACGCTGCTGAGCATGTCAGTGATGGAGTGGCCCTGCTTGAGCAGCAGCTCTGCCTCCCCACCGTGCTCAGAGGCTGGGAGGCGTGAGCACCACAAAACCAGGCAGAGTTTCTGAAGAAAGGGACTTTTCTTTGCTGTTTTGTTCTGAGGAGCTGCCTCTGGGTTAATGGCAGGGTTTTAGGTATCTTAGGGATCTCAGCAGATTTTGCCTCCTGCTTCAGAATTCAGTTCGCTTAAAGACAGGAGTGATTTCTGGGTTGTGACTGGGCTTCAAAATCCACAGGGCACACAGCAGGGGCAAAGCGAGCTCTGCTTGAAAGCAGAAATGCAAAAAAGGTAGTGTCTGAGCCCACTGCAAATAAAATCAGGCTGAGGGAAAGCTGAGCTCTGGCTTTGTGCCCTGCCAAAGAGCTTCCACTGGATGTCAAAGTGTGGGTTTATAGCAACAGGAGAGGTATTTGAAGCAAAAAGCTGCCAAGGTGCAGAGGTGGGCAGGGGCTGAGGGCAGGAGCTAAGGGCAGAGGTGGGCAGGGGCTGAGGGTAGAGGCTGAGAGCAGGAGCGGAGGGCAGGGGCTGAGGGCAGGTGGGCAGAGGCTGAGGGCAGAGGTGGGCAGGAGCTGAGGAGAGGAGCTGAGGGCAGAGGCCGAGGGCAGGTGGTCAGGAGCGGCGGCGCGGAGCTGAGGGCAGAGGCTGAGGGCAGAGGCTGAGAGCAGGTCTGAGGACAGCTGAGCAGAGGCTGAGGGCAGGGGCTGAGGACACGGGCTGAGGGCAGGTGAGCACGGGCTGAGAGCAGGTGCTGAGGGCAGAGATGGGCACGGGCTGGGGGCAGGGGCTGAGGGCAGCTGAGCAGAGGCTGAGGGCAGGGGCTGAGAGCAGGGGCTCAGGGCAGGTGAGCATGGGCTGAGAGCAGAGGCTGAGGGCAGAGATGGGCAGGGGCTGAGGGCAGCTGAGCAGAGGCTGAGGGCAGGGGCTGAGGGCAGGGGCGGAGGGCAGGAGCGCAGAGGCTGAGGGCAGAGGTGGGCAGGAGCTGAGGAGAGGAGCTGAGGGCAGAGGCTGAGGGCAGAGGCGGGCAGGAGCGGAGGAGAGGAGCTGGGGGCAGGGGCTGAGGGCAGGTGGGCACAGGCTGAGAGCAGGGGCTGAGAGCAGAGGTGGGCAGAGGCTGAGGGCAATGGCAGGGGCTGAGGGCAGCGATGGGCTGAGGCTGAGGGCAGGTGAGCAGAGGCTGGGGCTGAGGGCAGGGATGGGCAGAGGCAGAGCAGGGTCAGGGGCTGCCCATGACCCCGCCTCACAGCGCCCCCTACTGGCCGATGGGGCTGCCGAGTGTCTGGGGACACGCCGCAGCGCAGCGCAGCGCCCCCCCCCGCGCGGTGACGTTACAACCCGCCCCGTCTCTCCGCCCTTCCAAGGACGTGACGTCAGCGGCCGCGCTCTGGATTGGCTGGCGTCCGACGGGCTGCCGCACGGCACGCCGGGAGTTGTGGTTCTGGGCCGGGCCGGCCGACTCCGAGAGCTGGGGGCGGGGCGTACTCGACCAATAAGAGGCGGGGGGCGGGGCCAGCGGGGCACACGCCGGCCGGTGTCGGAGCAGCGAGCGGCGGCGGCGCTGAACGGCGGCGCGGTGAGAGCTCGGCCCCGGGCCCCGGGGGGCAGCGCGGTGCGGGACCCCGAGCGCTCAGGGCGGGGGTGGGGGGAGACCCCGCGGGAGGAGGAGGAGGAGGAGGCGGCAACTCGGGCAGCAGCCGTGCGTGGGTGGAGGTTCCTGGACCGGGCGTTGGGCAGAGGCCTGGTGCGGGGGGGTTGGGATTGGGGTTGGGGTTGGGGTAGGGCAGAGCCCCCACGTGGGTCTGGGTAAGGGGGTGGCAGCCTGGTGGTGCCCAGGGCGCTGAGACCTGTTCCTTCCTCCACCCTTGTCAGAGCCGTTTCACGTGGGTGGCCACACGGGAGCGGCTGCTGGCAAGGTCAGGGCAGGTGGAACTGTGTGTTTCACCCGCGCCCATCCCGGCCTCTGCATGACCTGAAGGTCATGGAAACGTTTTGTGGCGGACGAATGAATATTCAGTTCTTGAGATCTTTTTGTATGAATCTTAACTTCTGGCTGTCTCCGCCTGTCTTGAGCAATGAGTGCTCTCATGTTTCCCTCTCCGAATGAGGCAGGCTAATATATAGCTTACATTTAGCAAATAGGAGTAGTTGCAGCAGGCACAGAGAGACCAGCTCCTTTGGCCTGCTGCAGAAATGATCTGCGTGTTTAGTGCAACATCCAATCAGTCAGCTGAAACAGAGGTGCCCAAAACGCTGCAGAACCAGGGAAATTTACAATATACCTTTAGCATGTGTTTACTAGCACATGCTTGTATTAAATTCCTGTTGGAAATGAAGAACTTGGAGTATTTCCCTGTGAGGCTGAGCTGTATTTTTTCTGCTGACTGTGTCGATGGAACAATAACGGTAAGAGATGTTTCTAGAAGAGACTTTGGCGATGTTCCTGGGCTAATTGTGCTTGCAGGAATAGACACTAATTGTAGAATGATGCTTATGTCAGGCACTGAAGAAGCAACAAATCTTGGTGTAATCTGTGGAGGGGACAGCGTGACAAGCCGGCAGGTTGTGGTGGATGGTGTCCCAGGTTTGGTGACAATGGCTGAGTGAGCAGAGCTTTTCTCATGGCTGTGGCTGGTTGGTTTGTTTTTTATTCCCTTGGGGACAAGTGAGAAAAGTCACCTGTGCTGCAATAGAAACAGTCCTCATCCTGCTGATAACTGATGCATCCCCACAGCAGTGTACATCCACCAAAGGCTTTGAGACTTGCCCCAGCTCCTCAGCAGCTGCCATTTTGCATTCTAGTGTTCTCCAGCAGGACTTTGAAACAAGGTTAAAGTGGTGAATGAGATGAGGTAGGCCATGGTAGGGACTGCTGAGCTGCTAGGTAGGGCTGACCTTCCACAGTGACTCGTGCTTTCCACCTCGAGGGCTTCAGTTGCTCTTCTTGGCAGTCAGTGAAAGAGGAAGAATGAACTTTTCTGAGGTCAGAGCTGCTAGTAAGGAATAGCCTGTGAAAGCAAAGCAGCGTACTGAAGGGTGGAAAGTCCTAAAAGGACATGCAGGCAGTAACCAAAACTTACAGTGAGCGTGTCTGGGGCCGCAGGGATCTGTAATAGTGTGAAAATGGATGGCAGAAAGTTGTTGCTTTGCTACCTGGTGGTTTTTTTTGTCCCATCCTTACCTGTTGTAGTGTGTAACCATCTTGCTTGCCAAGGCTTCACGTGAATTAACTCATGTGTATGTAGCTCATCAGCTCGAGTCTAGCTCCTGTGCTGGCACTTCACTATGTGGACCTTTGTGACTGGTGGAACATGCAAGGGATTTTCACTTTGTCTTCACAGTCACCATGTCATCGGATCAGGAATCCATTTTCTCTGAGTATGAGACTGAAACCAGCCAGACATCAAAGTTGTTGAGGAAATTTAAAGAGACGCCATTTGTACCAATCGGTAAGTGAAAAGATGGAGAAAAGGGGAGAAATTGATCTTTGTGGGCAATTGCTTGGGCAAACACTGTGAGCAAACACTGTCGCTGCTCACTTGCTTTCCTGCAGACAGGAAATTACTTGGTAATTACTTCCTCAAGTAGGCTTTCTGCCTGCAGTGGTGTTTGTTCTACAAGGAACAGGGAAATCAGCGAGGCCTGTTATCTGAAACAGAAAAATCAGAACCTACAGTTACCAAAGAAAACCACCCCAACACCTTGAAAGGTCGTTTATGTGAGCTTCAAAAATGCATTTGGGTGGTCCTCTTAGGCGGCAAGGGCTGTGTGTCACAGCTGTTCTGGAGTCCAGGAGACTCTGGGATCACTACAAAGTGACTTCCACGTTAACAGAACTGAAATACAGCCCCACTGCTAAACGTCTCACTCCGCTGCCATCACCTAGTTTACAATGTGTTTGCTTAAGGTCTTGTGGTATCCCAGTGCAAGGATGTTATTAAACTTCTCAGGCTCTCTGCTGAGATGCTGAAAAAAGCCTCCAAGGGAAGGATCAGTTGGTTTTTTTTATCCTGAGAGCTTCCCTCCCAGCAGAAACTGCCTCTGACACAAGACTCGTTTTGATTTGCAGCCACCTTAAATAGAGAGCGTTCGGGTCACTCGGGGTGAACTGTTCCAGGCATTTGCCAACAGACACCCATCGTCCCTGGCTTCTGTGGTCACAGGACTTTGTTCTCCAGCTTGCTGAGGTGTACTGTGAACTCTGCAAATTTGGGTCCTCCCAGCAGATTGGCAAAATCTACCTTCAACCTTTGCGAGCTGATCTAGGTGGAACTGCTTTAGCAGAGAGCTTAGGCTTGAGTGATCTATAGAGGTCCCTTCCAAGCCCTGCTATTCTGTGATTCTGTTGTTCTGTAACCTATGTGGGAGCTAATTGGAAGGCCCTAAATCTCTTAATTGATATTTAATGAAGCTACTGCTAGTGAAGTAAGAGTTTTGTTCTTCCCGAGTGGGACTGGTAATTCTCCAGGGAGACGTTACTGTCTGGGCTCAGCAGTAAAATAATATGTAGCACTTAAAACTTGGCAGCCTCCTTGGAACTGTGTAAATAATCATCCCAAATGTGGAATCAGGTGGAGGGAATTGGGAAGTTCTGTGGATTGCTGCTCCGTATTTTGTGAGAGCCTCAGGGCTGGAATTGGCACAGTCAACAGTGTATTTGGTCTGTTGAAAGACTGAAAACAAACTCCATCCCTGTGAAAGAGACCTTGCTGAACCTCTGTCCCAACGGGACAAGTAACATATGGCCTGGCCTGTCCCAGTGAAAGCCAGGAAAACGTGACAACACCCAAAATAGCAACCTCAGGAGGCCAGTGGGTACGTCAGAGTGCACCCAGGGTCTGAGCTGCACCCAGGCAGTGTTCTTGGGTGCAAGCTTCTGTCTGGGAAAGAGGGTGAAAGCAGCACTCCTGCTTTCTGAAAAACAGCCAAGAAACTTCTGACACCTTGAGTTACAGCTGTGGCATTTTAACACTGATGGAATTCTTTCCCTGTGCTGGGCCCTGGGGAGGCTGCAGCTCGAGGGCTATGCTTAGTGTTGGGCCCCTCGCTCACTGCCACAGGGATACTGAGGGGCTGGAGTGTGGCTGGGGCTGGGGAAGGATCTGGAGCACAAGGGTGCTGGCGAGGGGTTGAGCCTGGAGGAGGCTGAGAGGAGAGCTCGCTCTCTGCATTCCCCCGACAGGAGGTTACAGAGAGGGTGGGGGTCAGTCTCTGCTCACAAGCTACAAGCAACAGGACAAGAGGAAACATCCTCAAGTTATGGCAGGGGAAGTTTAGATTAGAGATTAGGAAAAATTCCTTCCCCAAGAGGATTGTCAAGCCCTGGCACAGGCTGGCCAAGGCAGTGATGGACTTGTTATCTCTGGAGGGATCCCAAAGCTGTGGGGCTGAGGGCCACGGGTTAGTGGTGGCTGTGGCAGTGCTGGGAGAATGGTTTGATTCAATAATTTTAAAGGTCTTTCCCAGCCTCAAAGATTCCATGAAATCTCTTGCTGTTCTCTGCACTGGTTCATGCATTGATTGAGATGGCACTTGAGTGAACACTGTAGATAGGCCAGGACTCGCCACCTACACAAAACCAACATGATTAGACCAAAACATGATTCTTCCCAGGAGATCCTGTTTAAGTGGGTCACTTCACACACCTCAGCAAGCTGGATCTCAGCTCAGAAGGATTCTGTCCTTGCCTTGTAGGGATGGCTGGCTTTGCCATGGTGGTTGGCTACGGATTGTACAGACTGAAGCACAGAGGCAACATGAAAATGTCACTTCACCTGATTCACATGCGTGTGGCAGCCCAGGGCTTCGTGGTGGGAGCGATAACGTGCGGTATGTACCCAGCAGGATGCTGTCTGTGGGGAACCTCTCACATCTCTTCTAGTGGATAATACAGTGCATGTGAAGTATCCTCAGGGTGGAAGTGTCCAGGCTGTTAGAGTTCAGGATGTTCATGGTTGTTGCTGGTGTTTGCTCAACCTTTCTGGTTTAATATGATGTTAACAGTGCTGGGCTCCTCACTGACTGCCAGAGGGACACTGAGGGGCTGCAGCGTGGCCAGAGCTGGGCACAGAGCTGGGGAAGGCGCTGGAGCACAAGGATGCTGTGGAAGGGATGAGGGAATGGGGGTGTTCAGTCTGGAGAAGAGGAGGCTGATGGAAGACCTTGCTCATAGCAACTCCCTGACCAAGAGGCTGTGTCTGGAGAGGGCTTGGTCCCTGCTCCCAAGCTACAAGCAACAAGACAAGAACCTCAGGTTGTGCTGGGGCAGGTTTAGATGAGCGTTTAAGATAAACTTCTTCCTCAAAAGGATTGTTAAGCCCTGTGCCAGGCTTCCCAGGGCAGTGATGGAGTCCCCATCCCTGGATGGAGGGACGTAGTTTAGTGGTGGTTTAATGTGCTGGTTTAATGGCTGAACTCAATGATCTTCAAGGTCTTTTCCAACCCAAACAACTCCATGGCTCCATATTTTATGTCCATTTTTTTAGAACTGTAATTGTGTCCCTGAACACCCAGAGTGATTTGTACATCCCATTGCAGCTGTGTCTGTGTGTAAATGTACATGCCAAGAAACATTGTCTATACTGTATTCCTAGAGGGTAGAACTGAAAAGCTTGACTTTGGCTGCAAAGCAAACTGGAATTGGCTTGTGATCTGCATTTTCATGTATATTTTCCCATGCACTTTCTCTGTATATGAAGAATTTTGTGATGTTCTTCACTGCTATTGAAAAAAAACCACAAACAGCAGAAGAGAAACATTATTTCTGTTGCTGGCAATCTCTCTCAGTGTTCAGATTCTGAAGCTCATTGTTCCCTGTTTAACCCAGCTCTCTGACTGCGCTCGTGTTTTTGCCCTGTAGGTGTGCTGTATTCCATGTTTCAGGACTACATAGTGAAGCCCAAGGAGTAATGGAAAGATGCCTGAAACCTGTGTCCTAGTGGTGACCTGTGTACAGCAGCTACAAACCTCACATCGAGGGGTTCTTGAGGGGGTGGGTGGGGAAAAGAATAATAGAGAGTTGTCCTATTTTTTTGTATGCCACTCTATCCTGAAGCTGTCAGCCTGAATGACTGTGCACTGGGGGAGTGGGTATCAGGGCCTGTTTCTTTTCCAATTGACCCTACCATATTCCAGTTTTTAGGGGATATAGTAGAGTACAATTGCTTTATCTTCCCCTTGATTGTAAATTAAGTCCTAAAATTGGTGACTCCTTTTATTTTTTGCTACCCTTGTCTAAGACCACAAAGCCTGAGCTAGCTTCTGCTGGGGCTCGGGCAGGAGGTGGAGGCTGTGTCTGTATGATAGTGTTGTGAATGCTCTGCTGCCATTTTCTACCCTATATGTTTGCCAGCCTCCAGCTTTGTAATTTAGACGCTTCCGTAGCACTAAATAACTTCTGAAATATTGGGAGAGACATAAACATCTCTATATTTTATTTAAGGCACAAGTATTTGGTATGTTGCAAGCTATTTAAATGTTATATTTATTGACTGTTCATGAAGACACAGGCTCCTTATTTTTAATATAGATTTTCACACTTGAATTACTATTTTTTTGTAACTTTATTTACAGTGTTCTTCCCGATAACATTTAAATGTAACATTTAAAGTACATATTGCGAAAAATAAACCTTGATTTGGTGTTCTGATGCTTTTTAGTGATCCGAGATGGTTTCTGCAGCGTCATTCCCCATAGAAACTTCAAAAACGTGTCAATCTGGAAAACCTCCATCATCTTTCGAGGTGTTAAAACCCTTCTCTGTAAACTAACGTGGTTGTTTCCACACTTGAACCCCTTGTATCTCCATCAGAGGTGACAAAGATAAATGTGCTAATAAAGCCAAGTTGTTTAAAAAAAAACCAACAAAACCCCTCATTTTTCTCCTTCAGAGCTTACATTCCGTGGTGACAGCATGATGTGTCTCTGTAAGTAGCACAAGGTACGTGCTGCACCTCAGACAGTGGAAAATGGAACGTGAATAAACGTGTGAACACTGGAATAACAAGTGTTTGGTTACGGTTTTGTTGAGGGGAGGGATACAGCTTCCTGCGGAGGGAAGCGGGGAGCTTATATCCATGAGTGAAAAACACTTGTACGGGTGTAACGCTTCACAAAAGGACACACTGCCGGGCTGCACCATCCTCTGTCCTTGACTGCGCCTTCTCCCTCACGTGGGCTTGTGAGGCGACTCCCCTCCATCGCGCACTGATTCTGTCACAGCCGCGAGGCGGGGCAGCATGAGGAGAGCGGGCTCGCTTCCCATCACTCCCGTAACCCGGACGGGCCGGGCTTTTAGCGGGAAGAGGCGGCCCGTGGGTGCTGAGAGGGGAGGGCGGCTGAGGAGCAGTGTCATGGCGGCGGGGCTGAGGGGAAAGGCGCGCGGCGCTCCCCTCCTCGGGCGGTGGCGTTGGGCGCATGCGCGGTCCTACCCCCCCACCCTCCGCGTTCGTTGCCATGGGAACCGCGTGCGGCGGCGGCTGCTGCCCAGCCTCGCTGCTCCCGGGGCAGGGGAAGGTGGATTCGGTAGGCAGCGGAACGAGTGAGGCTCGGGGGTGGGAGGGTGGGAAGAGAGCAAAGACCCCTGTCTCCACACAGCTGCTCTGTGGCTGGGTTCTCCAAGCGCCAGGTTTTGGGAGTCGGTGGGCTGGAAGGCTTAAAGGTTGTTCCCAAGCCACCTGTTCCCAGGTTGTTCCTCATACGCACGTGGGCTGTGCAGGGGCTCAGGACTCTGCCCTTTGCACTTGTCAGCCTTTAATGCACCTTGCCCAGAGCTGCGAAGGCTTCAACCTGCATCTCTCTGCCCGTACAGCACACCCAGGCACAGAGTGCGTTTGGGCATCATCTTCATCGTTGCCTTAGTGTGGCAAAAAAAAAAAAAAAGCCTGTGTTAATTACTCAGTGGAGGGTGTGTGCCTTTGAAAGCTTTTATTGATTCTTTTTTTGTTTTCCCTAGACCAAAGATGCCCTCGATTTTCTGCTGACAGTAAATGTCAAACAGAAGGAGAGGGGGCTTGGAACCCATCAGAAAACCAGCTGCCTTTCATCATCCGAAGTAAAGCTCTAGGCATCTGAATGGGTGGCAATGTTACTGCTTTAACGTTATCGCTGAGTGCTTAGAAATTTGGGGGAAAGATGTAAGCCACACACTTGGTATCTAGTGCCCAAAGGGTGCGTTAGGATAAACAGAGATCTTTCACCCTCTCTCAGTCCCACGTTAACCCCAAAAATGGGCTCGAAACGTGGGAAGGAAGGCTGGATGGCTGCAAACAGTCTTGTCTTCGTTTTAGGCATTATGACGTGGTTGCCACATTTGCTTGGATTTCACCCCCAACTTGCTCCTCTGGAAAAAAAAAAAAAACTTTTAATTTAAACAGATCCCATTTTAAAACGTGGCTTTTTAAATGCTAGAGCGAAAAAGACACGTAAGGATTCTTTTGAAGGCTGAAAGGTGTTTATGGAAAAAGGCACTCCAGACTGAGGAGCACATTGGCTGAGGGGAGGAGGTGTCAGAGAGAGACACTGCAGAGGCCAGTGAGGGAAAACTGCAGAGCAGCTGCTAGGAGAGGATGTTTTTCAAAGCAATGTTGATCTCTGCTCTCTGTCACTTCTTATTTCCTTCTTTTTACGATTTTAGTAAACAATGGAGTCAGGCATGAACGTGACTGGAGGCTTTCAAAGCCAATTTAAGGCCTACGAAGAACAACAGCAAAGGCGGCTGCAAAGTCTAATGGAAAGGAAGAAGGAGAACAGTCATCAAGGTGACAACTGCAACGCAAAGGAGGCTTTCGGAATCCTGGGTGATCTAAAACTGTTTGAGACAGGACAAGCAGTGCGTGAAGATGGCAGCAAAAGGTAAAGGTGTAGCAGCACCGTTCCCTCAGGAAATCACGGGAGTGTATTTTGCACGGGATCTTAGGACACTCAGGTTTCCTCAGAGTGGCAGGACAAAAAGGTGAAGGCTTGGGGACAGCCAGGTGCTATCTGAAGAAATCCAGTCATTCAGGATCACTAACCTCCTCAGAACTGTTTGCTGATTCCTGCCTAGCCTTGTAATCAAATAGGTCTCCTACATGAATGATTCCAAACACAGACAAGGCCAAAGAAACTTGGCCCAAAGGCCTGCAGCACAGAAAAGTGTTCCCCAGGCTATGTTTGCAATATAACCTGTCTTATGATCAAAAGACAGACATAAAAGGGTCTTCTAGTCAGAGCTGCCTCCTGGTTAAGGACGGGATTATAAAAGGTAGGTATTTGAACCTTCGTGGAGACAGGGGTTTAGATCTTTCCTCACCCATTGGAGTAGTGTCTGCATTTCTAACACACTGGACATTCTGCTGTGGTTCTCCCTCAATCTGAAGCTGAATGTATAATTTATTGAGGCAGAGATTTGAAACCTCAGCTCAGATAATTTCTCTTCCTCCTAGGCTGTAGTCAGTCTTCCCTTCTGACACAATTGTCTCTTTGCAAACCAGAACAGGACACACCCCAGGCATGTCTGCAGTTACTACAGGGTTGGCTATTCAGGGATTTGTTCTGTGTTAGTGGTGAAGCCAGCTGAAGAAATTCCTGCTTCTGCTCCCCACTTGCAGCTGTTTGCTGGAAACTGGATTCACTTCCTTGAGCAAGGGTACTTTTACCTCTAGTCTAGTGATCCAGTGTAAAGCTTTAGCCCCACAGAGTGTTTTATTGGCACCATGATGGGTGATGCACTATGATACAAGCTCTGCCAAAACCAGCAGATGATGGATGACAAACCACAGTTAGGCATATACCTTCGAGACAGCTTCCCCTCCCAGAATCAAGAGTGGGGAAGGGCAGCTCTACCAAAGTTTATCAAGCCACTAACCAAGGTTTATTTGGCCCTAAATGCTGTTTTTTCCCTCTGTGTTACTCAGGGCAATTCCTTGCTCAGCTTCTTTCTGAAGATTGCTTCCTTAAATGCCTAAGTTCATAAGCTGCAGCAAAGCTTCTGTTTAGATGCAGAGAACTCAGGAGTGAACCACTGAAGCTTTCAGGTGCTTCTGGGAAGGGACTGTTCTTGCTGCAAAGGAAGTCTGTGTGGAAACAGGGAATTAACCTAAAAACTGATGCTCTCACCATTTCATCATACATTTGTCTTCTCTTACACAGGCCCCTCACCATGGCTGTCTGATTTGCCAAGCTATGCTTCTGATCTGACCTCTACCAGCTGTCCTCTTGCCTTCAACATTTTGTTTGGATAATATATAACTATTGAGATGGGGGTGGGGGGAGTGAGTGTCATTTTTATTTGTTTTCATGGAGAGGGAGACTGGTTCCCACAGTTGAGGTGTGGATTTGTCTGGTGGAGGAGAGGGGCTTAGTACCATAGCACATCCTGGTGCAGTGTGCATACGCTGAGGTGGAGAGGTGAGTCCTAGCAATTCTCTGCTATTTACAGTGCAGCAGATTAGATCTGAGTAATTCAAGAGCTGTTACTTACCTCCTTTTTCAGTGGCACTGGCTGTTAAGAGCCCCCAGGTGATGTGACAGGTGTAACAGATTTATCTGGATCGTCCTTTGCTTATGTGCAACTGCATTCAGCAAAAGAGTGCTTCTAAGTGTACCAAATCCAGGCAGGATTTGCTTCTGGAAGGGATTCACCAGGATGTACTTTGCAGTATTCCCATGACAACACGTGAGAAACTTGTTCCAGAATAACAAGGCTCCATATGGGCTGTAGTGACAGTGATTTTAGCATGTCAGGCTTGTTTACAGCAGCACTTGGAAAACACTCCCAAAGTCTCCCTTCCTCTGAGCTTTGGGAGTTGATTCTTCCTTCCTCTCATCCTGCTCCCAAAGTTTGTTTAGCTGACACTTGTGTCTCTCTGGTTTGTTCTTTCTGTAACTTTATCCTCCCTGCTCTGTTTCATGTGTTTAAGATTAAGGGATTCTACGTGGAGAATCTGTAACAGAGCTGGAAAAGACACACACCTGTGTTTCAGTCACAGGTCCTGCTCATAAGCTTCCCCTGGCTCTGTTTCCCTGAACCAGAGTGAAGAGGGTTGCCTTTCTGCAGCCTGTTTCTTTTGTCTGACTTTCCATAGCTGAACCACTTGGGTGGAACCTGCTACCACCTTCCTAACATTCAGAGTCACTCTGGGGTAGGATGGGATGGAGAATGTCCTCAGAGGAGACCCCAGCTTTGTGCAGTTGGGATTTCTGTCCATCCTGCTCTAAGTGCTTTTGTTTGGCAAGACTTGGAAGCTGTCTCTGAGGAAAGCATTGCTGATCAGGTGTGTTAAAGAGCTCAGAACCTTTTTTTCATGTTAATTCCCTAACTGCTGAAAGTCCATGTGTCTCTAATTACATCTGCACAGCTTTGTTGCTCACTTCTGTGAGTGGTACCTGTGGGAATAACTGAGTTTGCCCTTTCCTCCTCTCAGATTGATGCTTGCTTTCTTTTCCTTTGTAAACAGCTGCCTTTGATCTCCCTTTGATTTGTAGCGTTGAAACAGAAGTGCATTTCTTAATTATGGATTGTGAATCCTCTCATAAATTGACTGTGCTGGTTTTAGCAGTGCTTTAAGGGGTCATTTATTCTGACGTGTGCATATGGAGGGTGCAATTAAAGGCTCAGAAATCCAGTTGGAGCAAAAAGCTTGCTGAAACTTTTGGATAGGAAAGATTTAGGTGAGTAGACGATGGAGATAGCTGACTTCTCTGGCTTTGGATGTGTCTGTAGCCACAGGTGTGTGCTGTTAACTACTGGCCTTTATCCAAATCTTTGTGTTTATCCAAGCTGTAACCTACTTCTGTTGTAGACTGGACTTAGTGGCAGCACTGGTAGCATTGATTAGACCTCCTTTTGACTTTCCTGTGTGTTTTACCCCTGTCTTGGTAAAGAGCGGGACCTCATCCTGAAACTCAGGTGGAGCTTTCTGAAATGCTTGCAACTCTCTGTCTGGGCCCCAGAACTTTTCCCAGGAGCCCTGCCTTGTGCCTGCTGGCCTCACATCTGTAGCTCAGATAATCCTGAGGCATCTCAGACAGATTACAGTGTCCACAACTGAATTGAGCCCCTGAGGCTTTAGCTTCTAGGTCTTTTTCATTTGGAGGAACCCTCATGTAAGGACAGCAAAGAGATTAAAGACATCAATTCTCTGGATGTCTTAGAGAGATGAAACCTATAAATGTTACTAAATGTACTGAAGAATAGAGAAGCAAGGCTATTTCCTCCTCTTCAGATGGCTTTTTGATATTCTTTGTTTCTAAACGGGTTCCAAAAAGCAACATTAAAATACAAACTGATGCCAATCCACGCTGGTGGGGTTCCAAGAAAATCAGATGTGGATGCAGGAAATTGGTGTTTTGTGACTTGCTAGGAAGCATTCATTTTTAGAGAAAGAACCTCAGGAGCAGCTTTTTGTACTTGATGCTTCTGTTAGCTTCAGTAAGTGTCACAGATGCTGAATGATGAGCCTGCCAGCTTTCCTCTGGACAACCAGAGAAATAAAACTGAGGGAGATGAGACTATTCAGTAACCTCGAGGGCACTGAAAATATACCTGTTCTGTGATGTTTCCCCCCTGACAACACAAGGAAGTGCAGATATTTTTAAGCAGAAAGAAGTTAACTGGGATAGATCAGATCACAAGCTTGTGTGCTGAGCTGAGGTTTAGGATATTCTCCTTAATTCAGTGAACTCTTGGTGAGCTCAACTCATCTAACATACAGTCATTTCAATGTTTTATTTCTGGCAGCATCTATCTGAAGCACATTTGCCATTGTGACTTCTTTCTTCTTTTCCCCAGGTTGCTCGAGGTTGAGAACGAGCAGCTCCAGGATCAGCTTCGAGAGGTCCGAGATGAGAACTGCAGACTATACAAACTGTTGGCAGAGAAAGAGTTTGAAATAAAGCAACTCCAGAAAGAAATCCAGGAGAACAGATTAGCTCTGACAGGTAAACACAGTAACTTTGTATTCCCATCATGTCAATGCCAGTGTTTGCTTGCTTTTGGTGACAATAGATGCAGGATAACAGACCCATTGCGGGCTCCTGGCAGTGAAATATTCATGTGACATCTCTTTATCTGCTTTATGCTAAAAAGGAGTATTTTGGTCATATGATTGTGGTTGCCTCCATTTCCACTCCTGTAATAAGCTTCTCCTAGGAAGGATCAAAATACAGCTCTCACTGAGAGACATTTGTTCTCTGTTGAGCTTGCAGTAATTTGCAGTAACACTGAAACCACTTGGCTCTGAACCTTGAAAATACTTGAGTGGGTACAGAGTTAGTCAACACTAAGAGCTGCTACCTAAACTTGCAAGAGTCTAAACTCACACTGGTTTGCATGTTCAGAGTTAACTAAACTTTGTTGTGTCTCCCAGGTAAGGAGTCTCATTGCTTTATTTGCAGAGGGAGGTTCCTCACGCTGGTTTGATATGATATCACTAATAGGAGGAACAGCATATGACCTTACAAATCTATGCCTCTCCCTCTCCTGCAGTTTCATGAGCTCCAAAATATGAATACTACTACTCTTCTTCATCTTAGAGAGCCACTGAAAGGACCAAATGAATTCTGGTAGGCACACAGGTCAGACTTAAGGTGCAAAATAGTGTTCCTAATAACTATATGTTCCTTAATGTAATGATAGTGCTCTTTTGGGGTATGTAGTGACATCTGCTCCCCACAGATCTTCTGCAAACATGTTTGTTATTGGCACAAAATATGATGATTCATAGAAATAATGTTTTGGAGAGCTCTCTGCTAATTTCATAGAGCAGTGTTGCAGCTTTTTCTGCGGTTTAGTGGTAAATTCCTTATTCAAGGTCCTTTTGTTTGCTTGAATAGGGCACATGCATGATGCTCAATGCAGTGGCTCTGGTGTCCCTTGAAAGTGCAGGCTGCACGTCCTCCACTGGGTGCCACTGTTGTTCAGGCCAACAGCGATGACCAGGCTGGCAGAGAGAGGGGAAAGCCAGCAGTTGGCAGAACTAAGCACTTACATTCCACCTTAATTCTTAAAACCGTCCCTAGCTCATGTTCAGGAGAGATGATAAGCTATTTGTGAGATGATAAAGGTGAGAGGATAAGCTATTACCTGGTCAGGACCAGAAGCCTGATGTGCTGTTGCAGCTTCCTTGGCTGACCCACGTGCCAGCTTGTGGCAGTTTGCCCTGTGCCTCAGTCTTTGGGTCAGTTTAGTGCTTACTTGGATTGTTTGCAGGCATTATTTAGTATGAAAACTAAAGAAGCTTCTAGATGAGAGGGGAATCACAGATAAAGGAGTATCAACAGTGGAAGTGCTTTTTAAAGATAACAAAAGTATTATGTTCTCTACAGGGTTTTTAAATAGTGACATGGGCTCATGTTATGTTCTTACCCACATTCCTCACAGCCCCTTTACTGTCTCTAGGGGGTTTTGGGACCCAGAATTCATTTAACAATGAATCCTGGCATCTAACCCCAGCTCCTGAGTATAATCCTCACGGGTCTCAATAGAAAAGTCATTACTTCAGAGCAGTGAAGGACAAGGAAAGAGTTAAGAAGAAGGACTACAGCCAAGTTTAATCTTCATCTCTCCCACCAAGGATTTGTTACTGCAGGTTCATATCTGTTGCTGAGCTGGAGGTTTCTGTGGACACTGGGTGCAACCACATTGATTTTTGCACTCGTGCAAGAGCTTTTCTTCACCTATGTGATGTCAGTGAGAGCCAAGTGGCACAGGAGCCAGACCTTGGCTATTACCTTATTTATGACTCTTAATTAAACCCTCTGTGATGAGGAGCTGAATGAAGTATCTGTTTAAAAGAGCAATTAAAAGAGTAATACAGTAAGGCTCCATGCATAATCTCAAGGGACATATAAATAGACACAATGACATTTCCTGGCCATTATCCAGGACCCAACTGTAATACTGTGCCTGACCTTTCAGGACAGACATCTAGAAAGGTTCACACCTCTGTTGCAGCAACTCCTGCAGCAGTAAACAACCAGTGCAAACAGAGTGTTGTCTGTTTCTGCAGTATGCCTCAGATACCTGTGCATAACTGTCCCTCCCAGTGGTAAGCAGAAAACACCTCCACCCTTTCTTTGTAGTAATTTATAGTTGCTGTGACCACTGTAGTGGCCTTCTGACATGTGTCAGTTGCTAAAGTGTGAAATGGGGCTCTGCCAGCCACCACGTGATGCTGACTCAAAGGACCAAGCAATCCAGCTGGAATCTCTGACCCGTCTTTTTCCCTCACTTGTTCATTTAAGTGCCTGGCACAGCTCTGAGAGAAAGGGATTAGACAATAAAAGTACATTGTGGACTGGACAGAGAACAAAAGCATCATCTGTCCTGAATCTTGCCTCTGAGATCTGTCCTTTGCTTTCATGTGTACTTTTCAGGGACGTCTGGTTTAGCTGGAGACGTTGCAGCTACCAAAATTGTTGAACTAGCCAAAAAGAATCGTGAGCTATCTGCTGAGGCTGAGTGTGAAAAAGCCAAACTGAAGCAACTGAGTAACAGAGTCAAAGAGCTGGAGAGAGAAGTGAGACGTTTTTCTTGTTCTCTTGTTGCATGCTAAGGCAGAAATGCAGCCTTTGGGATGGAGGAGCTCTGGAAACTGGGTTTGATTTGTGTTCCCATTTTGAATTTGCTCTTCCAGTCATGTTTGCTTTGACTTCTTGTAGTTTGTGTTTATGACAGCAAAAAAAACCACCCCAAAATGTGTACATCAGAAGTGTTTGAACTTGCCTGTGTTCCCACAAACAAGAATGGAAGGTGTGGCCATCCAGCAATTGAGCAAACACATAGGAAATGGTGATAGGTGTAAACAAAGGCTGCAAATGGATGCTTGTAGGAATTTTCCTTAGAATTTGACCTGGCAGCTGCCAACACTAGCTGAAATTTCTCATTCTTAGTCCATTGGCTGAAAGAGTTTGTGAACTGGACAGAGGGGTGCTTTAGCCATTGATTTACTTGCAGAGATGGGGTGACATTAGAGCTGTCTCTGCGTTGCACTCGCTTGCCCCAGAGAGCACTTCAATGAAGAAGCTATTCCTTAGAGCTTCTTTTATTCAGACTAATGATCAAGGTTTTCCATCCACCTCAAGGACTGAAACCTCAGCCCTTTAAGTGACACTTCCTGGCATTTCCAGCTCCAAATTCACTGCACTCCCATGCAGGGAGAAGCCTTTGCAACCTCAACATAGGACATGATTGAGAGCATGAGTGACTAAATGTCTGCCTTCCTTTGCTGTGGCAAGCAAGAGAAGAAAATAAGCCTTAACAGCACTGCTAAACTTCAGCTATAGAGCATTAAGTAGTCACTGCTCCTTTTAAACTCCTCTGGTGAAAAGAGCCGTGTGCTTTTGGTGAAAAATCCTGTGATTCTCTTTAAAAGTGAGAAAACTGACATCCAGAGTCTAGAGACAATCCTGATCTGTGCTGGACTAGATTTGCATTTATCTACAGAAACACTTGTTTTTATGAACCTGGGGTGATAAATCACCCCCCTTCCCCAGAAGTCTCCATGCTTGAAAACAGACCTCAGCAACTCCAGAGACATTGTCACTGGAGTTCTTCCACAGTAAAATAACACAGACAAAAAGCTTTCCCACTGATGCTGTTTAAAAAGAACCAAGGGAGAATGAAATCTGTTTCTAGTGTAGATAAACACCCAGGAGCACCAAAACTGCTGTTGTACTTTTTTGTTGTTGTTGTTCATTAATATTTCATGGACTTCACTGTATTTGTTCTATAATAACAATGCAGTTTCTTTTTCCAGCTCCAAAGAGCCATAGAAAAAATCCATTCTCTTGGTGGTGGTGATACAGGAATCAAGCAATCAACCCTGAAGATGGCAGAAGAAAACTTGGTATGAATTGGAATGGCAGAGGGGAAATGAGAAGCTGATAACTTAGTTCTATCTTGTTGTGCAATCCTGTCCTTATGACAGGGATGTATCCCCATCACTAGTTTGGTGAGCAGATTGCTCTGTTTGTACCTTCTCTGTGACTCCAAAAATTGGGTAAGGGTCTGGGGAAAGAAAAGATTCTGTGATCCTGACACATCTGGGCATCTGAATCACTTCAGTTTTCCCCTGAAGGTTATGATCTTATTAAGTACATTCTTCTCTTCAAAGGATGAAAGCCCAAAGCTGAAAGCATTGCAAGAAAAATTAACCACAGCCAACTTTAAAGTGATGGAATATCGTAACCAACTCCAGTCTGCAAAACAGGAACTGAAGATGACCCAAAAGGTACTGTTGCAGGGTGCAGCCTGTGGCTTGGATCCTCTGCAAGGGGTATATTCTTGTGAAATCAAGAGGCTTATTTTCTTTTGAGCTTTGGTTAACCTTTGTGAAGTATTCATGTGAGCTGTAAGGAGGTAAGAAAAGCCACTGGAAAGATCTACATGTGGATACCCAAATTACAAGCTCTGCCACCACTACTTCTGTACAATGATAGGTACAAGCAAAGATCTACATGAGGGAAGGAAAGGTCTTCAGAAGGCCCTGGCCAGGCTGAAGCCATATGCCAAGGGCAATGAGATGAGGTTGAACAAGGCCAAGGGCTGGAGCCTTCACTTGGGCAACAACAACTCCAGGTAGTGCCACAGACTGGGGCAGAGGGGCTGGAAACTGCACAGGGGCAAAGAGGCCTGACGTTGTTACTTGACAGCAGCTGAAGATGAGCCAGGAGCATGCCCAGGTGGGCAAGAAGGCCAATGGCAACTGGGATAAGCAGTGGGGTGGCAGCAGGAGCAGGGCAGGGATNTAAGGAGTGATAGAACGAGAGCAAATGGACTCAAGTTGCCCAAGTTTCTCAAGGGGCGGTTGAGATTGTAGCTGAGGCAGAACTGTTTCCCTGAGAGGGTTGTCAGCCCCTGTGCCAGGCTGCCCAGGGAGCTGGGGGAGTGCCCAGCCCTGGAGGGATCCCAAAGCCATGGGGCTGAGGTGCTGAGGGCTGTGGAGTAGTGGTGGGCTTGGCAGGGTGAGGGGAGGGCTGGAACTTGATGAGCTTAAAGGTCTTTTTCAAGCAAAATGATTCTATGATTCTGTGAATCTCTAAATCTTTAAGGTTTAAAAGTCCCAGTTCAGCAGAATAGGTTTGTGATTGACTTGTAGCACACTTTCAGGCCCATTCCTCCTTTCCAAGACATTTAATTATGTATTTACTTGTAATGGAGGCTTCAATCCCATGGAAATCAATGGGATTAAAGACCATACTTGAAGTCAATCACATGTTCAAACAGTTTGTTGGAGTGACATCCACTTTTCCTCTTCGATTCAGGATGGATTTTAATCCATTGCTATGTGCTCTGTTTCCTTTGATTTCATTCCTTTGCATAACAGACCTGCAATGCAGATCAGAGGAGGGAATATGGTCCTAAAAATAGAACTCTGCTGACCTTTTTATAAATAATTTAAATGCTCTTCATACTAACTTTAGCTCTTGTTAATGTGGCTGTGTCAGAATTGAGCAAGAGAGATTGGCTCAACTCCTGATTGCAAGGGTGTATATTAAGACAACATCTCTCCTCTGTCCCTGCTTAGCTCTGGTTTAAGTATTCCTTACATCAAAAATGAGGATGGACATTGGGAATTGTTGCAATGCCTGAGGAAACCCTGGTGATGAATGCAAAGTGCTCTTGTTTTCACAAGGGTAGCACAGTTTGACATGCAGCTCTTCACCTGGATCCTACAATGGGACACTCTGCACAGGCAAGCAGGACAATGGACTTCAAAAGCAAAGAATAATACTCAAACTTATCAAACCAGTGAATTTCCCACCTCAGTAAATCAAACCATCCCTGTTTGCCCAACCTCACCAACAATCTGTGTTGTAATAATGATCTGAGAGAGCTGCCATCACCTGAGGTGCTGAATATCAGATACAGGCCACTACATATAGATGGGGGGGGGGGGGTTGTGTTTATTACCAGACACAGCAGCTTTTCCTCCCATCTCCCCACCACACCTACCCTTCTTGTTGACAGCAATCCCTTTTTCATAGCTTTTAGCAAATGAAGTTGGTGAAGATGTGAACATTCAAAGCCTTTTGACCAATTCTGGCAGCTGGCGTGGACGAGCTCAGCAAATTCTTATCCTCCAAAGCAAGGTGAGTTAAACCCCTGCAGGATGCCTGTAAGCTGGGTGCTGGGATGCTCTTCCTATGGAAAAGTGTTACCTCAGTTTGAGTTAAATGAGACTGTTGGTTCTTTACTAAATAAGAATTAGTATCTATGCTTGTGAGGTGTGTCCCACTACAAACAGTGGTTACTGCAAATACAGTCATTTCCCTGTTGAATATAAAGGAACTGCTGCAATAAAACACTTTGTGGTACCTTTTGGAGGAGTTTGTTGGTATCTGTGTGTGTGTGTGGTGGCAGTGTGTTAAATTTTAAGAATGTTTTGACCTGTGCAGGGTCTTTCAGGGTTCCTGCAACAGTTATTTTAACTAATCTATTGCAGGCATCAGTGTTTGAGCTGGAATCTTTTACATCAGTGTGTAAGAAGAGAGTTCAGTGACCTTGGAGAGCTATGGCAGCCTAGTTAAAAATCCCAGGACGTTTTCAAGGTGCCTCTCTTCTCTGAGTACAGAGGGAGCCCTGTCAGTGTCAGTGCTCTGACTTAGACACCTTTGTTCAGTGCCTAAAGTCAGGTGGGAAGAATTGAGGCCAGACAAGATTGTCAAGTTGTTCCCCCAGGAACTGCAGAAAAATCTTTAACTCTTGAATCTTCTGAAGGGCAGAGTGTAGCTGAGATGTCAGCTGGAGACAGAAGCAGTTTTGTCTGTATCTGAATTAAAGCTCTCAGGCAATTTGATACATATTTCTCTGCTGGTTAATGATCTTGCCAACAAACTGTGACTTCTGCACTCGGATTGAAATTGTTCACCTCGGCTTTCTTTTGAGAAAACTCCCATTTCCCTTCTGTTAGACCCCTTGGCTGAGATTCAGCTGAAGTCTGTACATACTGTGTACTCTAATTTACAAATGTCTTTCTGAGCCAGTCTCCTCAGGACCCTTCTGTAGTCACGTGGGGGTACAGTCACTGGATCAAAAGTTCAGGCTGGTGAAATGTGCCTTTGATTGTGGACATCCTGAAAGATAACTCTCAAGACTGAGGTGCTCAAATGTATGTGGGTGAGTGAGTGTGTGCCCTTCCAAAGGAGATCTGAGGTATTATTCTGTTACCTGTGTTTAGTGGCATTCAGGATGCTTTGGAGCATCTGCCTGGCCTCTGCCTGTGGCTGCAGCAAGGCACAGATCTCATGTGTGGCCTGAGTTTCCTGTAGGTCTGGTGTCATACCTCCTCCCTGCACAAGTGCCCTTGACATCTACATGTTTTTTTTAGCAGCTAACAAATTGAAGTTTGAAAGAAAACACACTGTTCTTGTTAGTTAACCATGATAATGTCAAAAAGAGCTCTCTTTGGTTATATCATCTTCGATGCTCAACCACTGTACTCCTGGTGAAGGCTCCAGGTGAGTTGTCTCTATTCTCCCCTAGGTTCGAGAGCTGGAGAATCAGCTGAGTCAAAACAAGACCAGAGCATCACTGAATGACATTGATGAGGAATTGCTGGCACTTACTGATCCAAGGAAGTTGTCAGCCCAAGAGAAAAACCTGCTGAAGATTCGCAGCTTGGAAAGAGAAAAGAAAGAAACTTTGGAGGTAAAAACCTGTGAGCTGACAGAGTCCTGTTTGGGTTTCTAGTGTGAGATGTGCCTTACCTCCAGGATGTATGTTACACCATACCCAGAGATCATTTCAGAAACTCACCTTATCTGCTGGAGAAAGTTCTGCCACACTTCCCAGACAGGGCAAAAGGCTTCCACCATGTTGTCTGTATTGGATGGCCAGGCATGCCTCTGCAGTGCGAGGTTTGGTCTGCCCCTCTGCTGCATGATTCATGTGTAGGATGCATTCACTTGACCTGAAATGTGGCCACCTGACAACTGTGTCTGAGAGGTGATGTTGGAAAGAGAGAAAGAGAGAGGCCCTGGGTTGCGATGCAGCTGGTACTGCCTTTATTACCTTTATACTGACAGCACACAGAGAAAGAAGCCCTGCTACTGCTGCTCTGTAGCATCCCACTCGACCTGTGGCCAGGTGTGCATTCTTCATGCCATATTAAATACAAACATCCCTTTCACACCTCATAGCTGTGTGGTTATGAACTTCTATATCTGAATAGAATAAACCTGACAATTACACCAGATCCCCTCATAAGAGGCATGCTGAGTATAGCTCTTACCCTCCAGCTATCACATGTGGTTGCTGCCAAAATAAACAGCCATCCTGTGTTTAAGGGTTGAGACTCTACCTAGTAACACATGTAGTAAACCCAAAGGTGGGAAAGGTGAAGGTGTGACTCAGCATATGCCAAGGACAACTTTTAGTAGATAGTGTGGCATCACCAGCCTGCATCTGGAAGGAAGGTAATTGCCCCATGGGGAAGAGTGAGGCAAGTGAAGAAGCAGGAGCATACAGCATCTGCTTCGTGGCACATACTGAGTCTGCCTAGTCTACCTGTATTCCTGAGCAGAGTGACTTTCAGGCAGTGAGCAGTAGCGTTTACAATCTCTGCTTGTTTAGGGATGACATGCTGTGCCACTTCCATTGTTTAGCTCCTTCCAGGTGATGTGTGATACCTTTAGCTCAGCTGGGGCCTGGTGACAGGCTGTAACCCTCACTGCCTGTGTGTTTGCATCGCTGCAGAAACTCACTGGGGAACACCATGCCCTCCAGAAAGATCATGAGGAAGTGAAAAAAAGGCTCGAGGCATCAAAAGCCAGGAACAAAATCCTATGCAGCGAAGTGAAAACCCTGAAGGGACAGATTGTAACCTTGCTGGAGAAAGGAAAACACGACGATGAGCTCATAGACGTCTTACTGGTACAGTCTGACTACTACTGTCTGTCCCGGCCCCTGCAGATCAGCCCTCTTTCCCTAAGTCATGAAACATGATGTTATTTAGTGACATGAGGACACAGACAACCTTAGGGTATATGGGGCCCTGATGAATCAGCCTGTGACAGCCAGAGTCACAGCTAAGGCCCTTCATTTTGGATCAGATCACGTAAGGGCTGTGAGATGGCACCAGGTGTGACACAGTTGCAGTCAAGTGGCTCTAAGCTGCAAGCATTGGAAGAAACAATTTACAGAAGGATTGAAGTAGGATTGCCTGATAGGTAGAGGAAGGACTGGACCCATGAAGCTGGACTGTATTCTCTGGTCTGCTTTCAGCTCTGTTAGTAGGTATTTCTTTTCCTAGAATGCCTGCAATCTTGCACTTTCATTGAGCTGAACCACGTGCATGTTCCCTGACAGAGCTGAGAAGATTTTAGCCCCTTCAAACTCAAGAGTAAGAGCAGAGATTCAAGATGCAATTAGGCTGAAATAAATGGCTGCTGTCATGTATGGTCTTGCAGGGTCCTTTTGTCCTGCTGTGGTTCTAAACAGTCTTCCCCAATTACAATAACTTAAAACATTAACAGAAAATTTGCTGCTTCTTTGTAGGTTTAGTTCTTTGTTTCCTGATCCAGCTCCTCACAAGTTTCAATCACATTTCCTTGGTTTTGTACATAGGTTTTAGCTAAGACATGTTTATGAGGCAGCTGGCATTCACCTTTCTGCATACCAGGCAGCTGTGGGGAATATGGGCACTGACCAGCTGATGAGGCAGCTTACAGAGAAGCCAAATAACACCTGTTTCGCTAAGTCTGAAAGTTCTTCTTAAAATGATGACAGAAAGATGCATATTTCCTTGGCAAGGAATGATGAACCTGAGTTATCCCTTACCTCAAAGAAGAACAAACTGTGCAACAAGTATTAGATTGGTCAGTGTGAAAAAAGCTCCACAACCCACTGGTAAAACAGCCTAGCCCCATGGCTGTTATTTCATACTACCCTCTTACTGTCATTCTCACACAATCTGATCATGTTCTAATTTCACACAAAAGCAAATTGAAATCTTCACCTTTACCCAGTTTATGAAAAAGTCACTTTTGTCAAAGGCTGGCCTGTTTTGTTCTCTTCTGCTACACTCAGGAGCAAAGCTGCCAGCAAACTGAATCTCTCAGGTGCTCAGTTCTTTTCTGCTTGCACTCTCTAGTCACTAAATTCTTACTATCAGACTGTCCTTCCCCCAGCCACATATGTCAGTAGATGTGCTGTGTAGTCTTTTCAAGGGATAGATGCTGAGAACAAGACAAGGTGATCTCACACAACAGACTCAATTCTTGGAGCAGTGATAGTGCCATCTGTGTGCTTACACCAGGGAATGGCTTTGGCAGGGCAGTGGCTTGCCTTAGAGTTCCTAAATTGGGTGTTAGTACACCTAAAGAATCTTCATTGTGTACAAAAGTAAAGATGTCACTTGTCATTTCTATTTTATCAGACACAACAGAAGCAAATGCAGGAGATCTTAAAGCACCTGAACCAACAGGATGAGAAGAACAAGGAGTCCCAGCAGATGCTTGGGCAGCACATGAACAGTGAGTTTCAGAAGCAAAACGACCTCGTGGAGCAGCTCAGACAGATGGTGGCTGAGCGAGATGCAAAGGTTAAAGAACTGGAAGGGGAGATTGGGCAACTCACACTTCAGGTAAACAGAAGAAATTAACTAGAAGAGCACACTGTAATCATTTTAGATCTGCTCTTTCACTTCCTTCTCTCTTGTTATTTGAGATGGTTGCCAGCTTGAGACACCTACCCTGCTACCAGGCTCTCCTGATGGAATGATAAAGCACGAGCTCTCTCTGAAGTTTCTTTTCTGTTAGTATTTAACTTTTCTTCAAGCTGTTTAAGCAACAGAAAACATGGAAGTACCAGGCACATCATGTGTGGCTTTGTGCCAGGACCATGACACAGCACTGGCAGCAAGGGTTGGGCTGCAACAGAGACTTGTCAGTATTCAGCATCCTCGGCTGCTGAAAGAAGCAACCAGACAAACGTAGGTGAGGCCAACATCAGCCAGCTGCCATGGTGCCCAGCTACACCCCTCACAGAGTGATGGGACCCCTGGGAAGTTATTCTCATCTCCCACTGTAAACCACTTCAAAAACATCCTCAGATCTCCAAGCCATTGGTGTGAGTCTGATGGTTCTCAGACACAGGGAAATTTCATTGTGCAAATGAAGAGATTTGGAAAGTTGTCCCCTTACAGGCTACTGTGTTCAAAAGGTTGTCAGCTTTACAGTGTAGTGTTGCAAGGTGGAAGTAGTGCCAAAGTACAGGCACAGGAGTTGAGAGGCAGTCCAATAACCTGACACAGGCTTCTCCTGTGGTCTGATAGCTTACAGTCAGGCTTTGTTAGAGGATTTAGGCATCCATTTCTTATTGATACAAAACCCTCATAGGGCTATGGTGAGATTGTGCATCTGTTAGATCCTGTAGTAATGGGAACTAGAGCACAGAGCCTCAGCTAAACCATGGCTTATGGACACAAGCCAGCCATGCTGGCACTGGGAATGGTGCTGCTGTGCTATGGGTTCTTTAGTGGCACTGAGTTCATATGATTTCCAATGAAACTGCTCTCTTTTTTTTTGCTGACTTCTGCTTTGTTTCCATCCTGCAATGGATAGAAACTAAAGTTTCTGAGGAGATGCTGCAAATGAAGAGCTCTGGCATGCTTATAGCAATAACCATAAGCTGCTGCTTAGGCATTGATGCAGCTATTTTCCTTTGACTTGTGTAATTGGTTTTACAACCTTGCCTCAACATTAACAGAAGAAACCTGCCCATCAAGGGGACAAGTCAACAGCTGCTGATCCACCATCTTCTGAGCACTCAGAGGAGCAAGGCTTTACTCTGTTTAAGCCTGTGGTACCAGACAACAATCAGGTTGGAAGGCTTGGCTCTGCTCGGTAAGAAGGCCCTAACTTTGATGTTTTACATTTGCTGTGAGTTACTCAGCAGCATGGTTTTCCCAGACAATTGTAGCAAACCACCAGTGCTCTGTGCCAACAGCTATGGCAGCCTGTTTACAGTAGATGGGAATATCTAATCACATTATCTCTTGAAGTTTCGTGCTGGAACACAGAAAGATATATAGACTTGCAGACATTACTGCATTTGGCACGATGGTAGTGCAGCTAATTCTCTTTCTCCAGCTCAGATAATGGTTATGTGGTGAGCTTAAGTGTCTGTGATTCTCCTCTCTTATGAGAAATGGGGCTTCTAATGAGCACACTTCTGAGAGCAGGGTGGGCAGTTCATACCAAAGGCCATTTTAGGTAAGCCCTAAATCACTGGCACATTGTTTAAAATCAATATATATGCTGTGAGTAGGATTTCCTTGCAGAAATGCTGGCAACACATAGCATCGTTTGCTCGTAACAAACACCCTTTTTAAAGCCTCACTGGGAAGCATGTAAGTTACACACACCTTAATAAGGTGGTAAATCTGAGTTTTGTTTACACTGATGTGACACTGGGTCACTCAGATTGTATAAAGGGACCATAACAGCAGAGCAAGTTATATCTGTCCTGTTGAAATGCTGGTTTTGTTGCTTAAGAGTTCATGGTCTAAGGCCTCATCTGGAGTCCTGTGTCCAGTTCAGGGCTCCCCAGCTCAAGAGGGACAGGGAACTGCTGGAGAGAGGCCAGTGCAGGGACACCAAGATGATCAGGGGAATGGAGCATCTTCCTTATGAGGAAAGGCTGTGGGAGCTGGGGCTGTTTAGTCTGGAGAAGACTGAGGGGGGATCTCATTAACACTTAAAAGTATTTAAAAAGTGTTTGTCAAGAGGTTGAGGCAGCATTTTGTTGCCTCATGTGTCAGGAAAGAAGCTGGAACACAAACAGTTCCACTTAAACATAAGGAAAAACTCTTTCAGTGCTGTGGTGAGGGAGCCCTGGCCCAGGCTGCCCAGGGAGGGTGTGGAGGCTCCTTCTCAGGAGCTTTCCAAACCCACTTGGACACGTTCCTATGCCCTCTGATGAAGGGGAACCTGCTTGAGCAGGGGAGCTGGACTGGATGAGCTCTGGAGGGCCCTTCTAACCCCCCACCATGCTGTGATTCTGTGGTTGATTGATCAATGAGGATTTGATACTGTTCTTCTGAGGAAAGAGGAAATTTTTCATTGAGTTAGAGCTGTGACTGATTTCTTCTACATAAATGTCTAAATTGCATTAGACATTGAATTTGGGTTGAAAATTGCCAGATGTATCCCTGAGTCTAAGCAGAGCATTCCTACAGAAGAAAAGTTCCCAGTGTTAAAACACCCTGAATGTGAAAGCTTCCACCTCTTCACTGTTTGTACCCTTCTGCCTCACTTTACTCTCCCACCTCCAACTCTGCAGAAGTCATGCTCTCCTGGAGCAAATCTATATTTTATCCCCTTTCTTTACTTCATGTGATGGTAAGCAGGAAGGCAAGCAGGGAAATGAGGTTAGGTAATGGCTTTGTAGAAGCCACTAAGTGCAATGCATAAATTATTGCTTGTGTACATGGCTAACACAGCCCTGTCATGAAAATAGCTGCCATGTCAGCTGGGCAGTGAATGAGTGTGAAAACTGAGAGGGCCATCAATAACTTGGTCAGCAGGGCTCACTCTTTCCATTAACTTTAATATACTGATGAACTCTCTATTCCATTTTACTGTAGTGAATCATCTTTTCCTATCAGGAAAGATGAAATGAAAAATGCTATAAATAGGAACTAAAGCCCCTTGGAGATGTCAAAGTCAAAATGTGCACTGTTATACCAAGCCTCTTCTGTCATCATCAGCCTTCCCTTGATTTTGGGATTAACCACTCCTAGGCTAGAAAGCAGCTCTGCCTGTTCCACAATATTAAGGCTTTATCCTCTGTTAGCTGCAGCCTAAAAACAAGGAAACAGAGATTTGCCTTTAGGCAGCTGAGCTCAAGTTCAGAAGACAAACACACAGGAGAATTTTATGTCCCCAGCACACGTATCATTACACATCAAACTCGCCCAGAAAGGAATTGATACTCTGGTGTTATCAGTTGGCTATTCTTACAACAAGCAGCCTGACAGATCTTCCTGAGGGTCTGCACAAAGTAGAAGGGTTCAGAAAGCTCCAGACAGTGTATCTTTAAAAGACACAAAGGAAGTCAAAGTTGTGCACCTTGTTGGTTATGAAAGCATGGAACAGAGTCACAGAATTGTTTATGTTGGAATAGATCTTCAAGATTGAGTCCAACCCCTAAGTTAACACTTCCAAACCCATCACTGGACCGTGTCCCCTCAGTACCTCAGCTTTATGGCTTTGAAATCCCTCCAGGGATGGGGACTCAACCATTGCCCTGGGCAGCCTGGGACAGGGCTAGACAACACTTTTGGAGAAGAAATCGTTTCCAGTCTCCAATCTAAACCTCCCCTGGTGCAACTTGAGGTCATTTCCTTTTGTCCTGTCACTTGGAAGAGACTGACACCCCCTCCCCTCTCTTCACTGACCCTCCAGCCTCTCAGTGTCTCCCTGGCAGTGAGGGGCCCAACATTTATACCCACTTAGGAGGCTCTGGGACTCTTTTTCCCTACAAGGCAACTATAAACACAAGACAATGGAAAGTGACTGAAGTTTTTAGAGGACTGCCCTCAGCAGAGCTCATTGCTTAACAAAGATTTCTTCCCCCCAGCACAGTGTCCAAGATGGGCCACACACTTGTAGAATCAGCAGCTACTGAGCTTTCCCTTCTCAGTGATAACATCTCACCTGGAAGGTATGTACAGATCACAAACAGGGGAGGTTTCACTGGCAAACTGCAAGCTGCTGGTGAGTCTTATCCCTGTCTGCCTTGTTTCTGTAATGAACAGCTTCTTTCACCATCCTTTCTACCTGATACTGCCAAAGAGCTCTGACTGACACAGGCTCCAGTGTCTTCTTGCTGTCTGAATTTTGTAATTGATTCCTAGTTTTACACCACATAAATCTCACTTTTCCCCTTTTACCCTTAACCACCAAGATTCCTCCTGCTTTTTTGCTCTGAATACTCCCGTGAGGAGAAGTTGGAGCAGTAATGAAGCACATAATAATGGGATACATGGGAAAACTTCCCATTCCTTTCATCACATATTAGGCACAAGAGCAGCCATTGTGCTAATGCTGCACAGAGCCTTTCAGGGGGAGAAAATCAATAGCACACCACTGAAGAGCTCAGCAGAGCACTTTGGAGAATGCACATTTAGGCACTTTGGCAGTTGCAATGGGGAGAAAAGTCAGTGCCAGGGAATTGATCAGAGGTAGAAGTTTGTTTTCAAGGGTGATGGGAAAGGAAAGCATCTTTGTGAGGGAAAAGACCTTTCAGATGAAACTCCCAGTCCCTTGCTTTCCAAATACTTCTGTTCCCTTTCTTCCAGTATAGAGATTTCTGCTGGGGGGAGGTAGTGAGCCTGGCTCTGCCTTCTGGCTTTAACCTTTAGATAAGTGTATTTTGATGTGTCTTTTTCTTCCCAATCCTGTCTTTGTTTCATTGCTTTCTTCTGTGACATGAGAAACAGACTCTCCACGCTTCTGCTGCTTTTAGGCTTGCTGCCACTACCAGCTCAGATGTGCAAGTGCTGCAGATGCAGATCACAGAGCACAAGGCTCTCTGCCAGGCTGCTGAAGTGGAGAGAGACAGTCTCCTGGAACTGGTCACTGTGCTGCAGAAAAGGTAGAAACTGATTCTGCTGGTGTCCTTTGTGGAATGCCGTGATTAAGGAGTGCTTGAGACGTGTGAGAGTCTACAGCAGGCAGTACAGTACACCACAGCCTGCCAGTGTGAGCCTTTCCTTACATGGGGGCTTTTCAGCCTCTTTTTTTTCTGCTCAGTTTCCCTACCTAGCTGATGATTCTTTTTTAATTATTATTATTATTATTATTTTACTTTTAGAGCAAAGGACCAAAAAACCTGGAGTCATCTTCAAGCTTGCTGCAACTACTTATCATGTATTTATACATGGGTGGTGTTATCTAAGCAGCAAGATTATTCTTCAGTAGTAAATACTGTAATTACAGCCCCAATCTGACTCCACTTCCAAAAGCTTTTCACATTCTTTTAACTGGCTCCTCTTTTAAATGCATTTCTCCTCATTTCACTGCAGCAGAGCAGTCATTTTTATATTACCGTTATTCAGTTTGATTCAAGATGCTGTTAAAAAGCAGCTGCTTTAGGAGGGCAGGGGAAGCAGAATCTTTTCTCTTTAACTACTGCTTTTTCCCCCTCTCTCAGTTAAAGAATGTGTAGTATTTGATTCCCAAACCTGTACTGCAGCTTGTGGGGAGATGCACTTTGTTCTGTGTGCTTTTGAATACAACAGCCACTATTTGCTTGCTTTGTTTTAACAAATAGTTATATTTTTTTCACCAATAAAGTTTAAGAAAGTGCAGTCATATATAACTTGGTTATAATTCTGGTAAAGGTATCATCTCCTGTGCTAAATCTTGGCTGGGAGAATCTTTCCTGTGTTTGTAAGCCCAGTGGCTTTAATAGAGCTGTGCAATTAGATAGGGATGGAGGTGTGAGTGATAACTGAAATGGAGGCATCATGAAAAAGAAGAACACAGGGTCAATGAAATGCACAGTTGCTTGTAAAATGTACCATAGGCTGATGATTCAGCAGCTCCCCAGTTATCACACATTTATCACAAGCTCCTGCAGGTAAAGTAAATTTGGTGAGAACTGTGTGCAATAACTCTTGGAAGGCCTCAGGATAATCTAGCAGGCAGTCATAATTCAGCAGGAATAGATGTAAAATGATGGGATATTCTTCCTCTTCCCTTCCCCCATTGAAGTGTGGGTCAGCAAAGCTCAAGTAACATGATGCTAAAGTCAAAAGAGAGCACTGGGAATGGTTACATGGGTGGGATTTATTTCTACAGCAGCTGGCAGAATGTAGGGCTCTGTTTCACCATCACTTACTGTGGGGCAGAATATACTGTCAGAGGATACTCCATCATAAATGCTTTATGGGATAAGGCCCTGCTGAGGGAAGCAGAGGAGCTAGAGGAACATTGTAGTTGAAGTTATTCACACTGGCAAAAGATTTAATAAAAAACAACCAGTCTTGTGATTTGTCTTCCACTGTTTGCCTAATGTGGGTGCTAAGGGAACACCTGGGCAGAGGCAAGTTCAGTGTAGTTGGAACCATCATTTCTCATTGCATGTCACCAGTCTGGTGATTCACTGCCACAGCAGGTCAAGGGCTTTGCCTGTAGCTACATGTTTCAGACAGTGACACAATTTTTTTACAGTTGTAATGTGGTTTTTGGTTATGCCAACTAGGAGGGAAACAACACCAATCAAGTCTCTTGACTCAGGTTGTAATCAGCTATCACCCATGGGGCCAAGAAAGAAACTCTTTTATACTGTCCTGTGCAACACAGTGAATCAATTCAGGTGTCTCTTCAGCTTTACACTCCTTTAAATCTTTTGGCATCAAGCCTTGCTCCACACAGGGTGCAGCAGTGCCTGCATCTGTGGGCACACATCAAAGTCTTGCAGTAAATTTTCTAAGCAGGGTGAACTGAGAGACACTTTGCTCTTCCATTCTGTACTGCAGAGGGAACCATCCCTTAATTTTCCACTCAGTGTCTAATGGCCAAGTCACTTAAAAGCAACATCAAGTTTCTTTTCTTACTTGCAGATGACTGATGTAAACCAGCTAAAAGCTGGGCAGTGGGTTTATAAACTATTTCTCTTCCAAGGGTTCCAAAGTGTGTTTAAAAACAACTGCATTTTATTATCCTTGTGATCAAAGAATCCCAGTGGTTAATTCACACAAGTAACCAGTGTTAAGGGATCTGAGCAGCCTCCAGCAGCGAGCTCATTATTTCCCACTGTCCTCAGGAGCTAATTGTGTTTTCACAACTCTGGAGGATGGCATCTGGAACAATTGCAGTGGCACTTCTGCCTTTGGAAGCATGGGAAATTCTCCTTTTGCCTCTGTTGGGAGTTAGGAAGCAGGGTTCAGTATCAAGACTGACTGATCTTTAAGAATCATGACATAAATAATCTGAACTGCTTTGTTTTGCCTGTCAGGGTGGAGGAAGGTGATGATAAGGCCTTGGAAGCTGAGAAGAGGCTTCAGGAAGAGAGGAGGCGATGTGTTCTTTTGGAACAGCACCTTGAAAAACTGCAAATGGATTCTGGGAGGAACACAAGTGCACAGAAACCTGCCCTGAGGAGCAAAACAGGTGAGGTGGAGCACTCCTCTGCAACTATCTTAGAATCATAGGATGGTGGGAAATGAGTTGGAAGGGCCCTGCAGAGCTCATCCAGTGCCACCTCCTGCTAAAGCAGTTGCCCCTCCATCAGGGGGCATGAGAATGTATCCATGCAGATTTGGAAAGCTCCAGAGAAGGAGCCTCCGTACCCTCCCTGGGCAGCCTGGGCAAGGGCTCCCTCACCTCAACAGTAAAACAGTTTTCCCTTGTATTTAAGTGGAGTTCTGTGCTCCAGCTTTTGTCCATTACTCCTTGTCCTGCCATCTTCTAAATATCAAGCATTAGGAAAAGAGGAAATGGCCTCAAGTTGCACCAGCGGAGGTTTAGATTGGAACAGTTCGTCTCCCAAAGTGCTGTCAAGCCCTGGCCCAGGCTACCCAGGGCTGTGGTGGAGCCCTTCCCATCTCTGAATGTTCCAAAGCCGTGGGGCTGAGGTATATGGCTTAGTGCTGCCTCNAGGAAACGGCCTCAAGTTGCACCAGCGGAGGTTTAGATTGGAACAGTTCGTCTCCCAAAGTGCTGTCAAGCCCTGGCCCAGGCTACCCAGGGCTGTGGTGGAGCCCTTCCCATCTCTGAAGGGATTCCAAAGCCGTGGGGCTGAGGTATATGGCTTAGTGCTGCCTCTGGCATTGTTGAGTTAGCTTGAAGGTCTTTCCCAACCTCAATGATTCTGTAATGATACATCCTCTGTCCCACCTCTGTGGTTAATAGCCAGCAACACCACTTGGACTCTTATCTATCAAACCCACACACATTCTTGATCATACACACAGTGATTTGAACCTCTCAGTCCAGAAGGTAAAGCCCTGGCCTCACTTAATTCCAGAGGATTTTGACCCAGATTTAAGTGAGACCAGGACTTTTGCAATGTGATGTTTTCATGGGATGACAGGCTACAGGAAAAAAAAAAAACCTTAGTGCTGCTGTGTTTTGCCACCCTGCCCACTGCTGAGTTGCCTTTGCACTTGTGCCTGAGAGATTCACCTGAAGGTTAAGAGCAGGATGAAAGGACGCATCCCAATTTAAGGCCTGTCAGCGTCTATGAAAAACTATTGCTGGTGATGAAGTAATTAGATCTGGTGAAATTTATTAGCCCATGAACATGATAATCTCCTGCTATAAATATGAAAGCCTCACAAGCATAGTTTAAAGGAGAAGAATTCATGGTGGGTGTTAATTTTTGATGTCCCTGAGCAGATACTTTTATTGCTTCAGGACTCTATAAAGTGCCCAAGCCAATACAGTGACACATATTCTTAAGGAAACTTCTCAAGTGATTCCCTTTTTTTATCTGTATTTTCATAAAGTAAAAAGACTTTAAATGCTGGGATATGATCAGTAGGAACAGGAATTTCCATTTGGCAAACACTTAGGATGCCACCAGGCTTGAGTTGTGGTGATTAGAGAGGTCACAAGGCTCATCAGAGACCTTGTACAAGCTCCTGGCCTGGCCCACACTGAAAGGCACAATCTTGGGTTCTAAGGGGCTGCCCTGCAGCTCAGTAGATGCATGGTGTGGCTTCCCATCATGACTCCATCCAGCACTACAGGTTGTGCTAATTCTGCCTTATCAACAGAGCTGACTTGTCCTGAGCACTGTGTCTTTTTAGAAGCATTCACCTCCTTTTCCCCCTGCACTTCTGGCTTGTTTCACCTTGGTGGGTCAGACTGAGGTAAGAAATATTGCTGTAACTGCACTGCATTTCTCTGTATCTCCCATCATAGTGCTCTTGGTCAGGTTTGACAGTGAGTTTTCTCTGGAGTGGGAGCAGGGTGCAAGAAACTGCTTGTTGTTGTTTACTATGATCTCAGTTCATACAGGAGAGCAAAGCTCCCCAGTGTAACACCTGCACAGTGGTCAGGACCTCAAGGACCTCAGTGAACAGAGAGCTGGGTATCTGGGCACAAGCTGGAACTCAGGAAATTGCACTGGAACATGAGGAGAAATTTCTTTGGTGTGAGGGAGCCCTGGCCCAGGCTGCCCAGGGAGGGTGTGGAGGCTCCTGCTCGGGAGCTTTCCAAACCCTCCTCAACACATTCCTGTGCCTCTGATGGAAGGGAACCTGCTTTAGCAGGGGGTGACACTGGATGAGCTCTGCAGGGCCCCACTGTTCTGGGATTCTGGGGTTCTCATGCTGTGAATAGGATTCAGAGGAGCCTTTCTCCTGAATGGGGGCTGAGTGGTTGCCTTAAACCTACTCCTCTCTGCAAAACACAGCTGCATTCCTTAGAGCTGTTGTGTCCCTTGAAAGGCCTCCAGCCAACACTGACTCATCCTCTTGTGTTTTTCTGCAAGCACTGATTTTCAGAGCTGTCTCACCTGTATTAACTGAGAGCCTGACAGCAGGAAAAGTAGTGCAGAAAAGCTTAGATCCTCAAAGAAACTTAGTACCTAGGAACAAAGTGCTGCAGCCTTTGGCCTTCCAGATATAGGATGTTAATCAGGGAAGAAATCAGGGGGGTGTGTAGGGACAGGTAGTAGCCCAGTCAGCTCTCAGTGGTATATGTTTTGCTGACTCCATGCCCTAAATAGTTGTAGCATTTTAGTGCTGTCTTCCAGAGGAGAATTTCACTGGTTTTATGAGTGCTCAGACTTTTATACAACCTGGTGGTGTGGAGCTGATGTGTTGTCCCATTATCACACACATGCTCCACTTACATTTGCCTTGCAACCTCAAAAGAGACACAGGGATAAACTCCCCAGGTCTGGAGCCATTTTGGTCAGGTTGTTGTGCTGTAGTAACAGTTTGGTAACTCACCTCTGGGAGGTTGATATTTCAAAGCTGGAGGAAGCAGAGTGGTGTGACCAGTGTGCCAGGTTCCTTCTTACTGAATATTTAGCTCATTAGTCTTTGCTTAAGGACTAAAAGCAAATGTAGAAAAGGATTGGCAGTAAGACTAAGAAGAAATCCTCTCAAAGTCCATCAGGTGAGTAGGTAACAATCTATTTCACCACCCTTCTTTGAAGAGAGCTCAGCCCCTTGTGATGTGCCAAAACTCTCTGGAGTCTGTACAAGAAACAAGTCTACAAGCCTATAATAGACCTCTTCAGCAGAGCATGTGGGTTATCTAAATGCTTTCATGCCAGATAGTTGAGGAAATAAGATGGAACAAAATGCTTGAATATAAAATAGAGAGTAGAGAACCTGCTAATTAACATCACATTTTCTTTTCCTTCTGAAAAAAAAATTGGAGAGAGCCGATGTAATTGCTAATCCTATGTTTCTAGCCTCTTCAGTTCAAGGGAAGCAGGCAAGGATCCTGAGCAGCTAGAAAAAAAACCCAGTTGTGTTTAAGAATCATTCAGCTTGTATGAATCCTTTTTCTGTCTTATCCACATTTCTAATTAGCAAAGAGGAATCCCAGAGGAGCAGAAGTGAGTAACAGCAGGTTTTCCTCAGTAACACACATCATCAAGATGAAAAAGCATTTGTTGGTTACACAACATAGCCTTTTCTTCTCACATGGTCATGCTTTAGGTCCATCCAGGGACAAAAGACCAGCATTAGACTTAAGTAGCACAGAGCTGAGAACTCTCAAAGGACCAGGGAGGGCTTTACTGCTGCTTATGGCCCAGGACAAAACAGACCAAGCTACTCAGCTTAGGGAAGGAAACAAAACTGCACTGCAGCCTCCTCCCTCTGTTACCAATCGAAACCATGACACACATGTTTTTATCAGAGTCCAGTGCTCCCTGACCAGGTTCTTTCAGCTTTTCCACATGAGGAGGATTTGGTGTTTTAACCCCAAATGTACTGATTTGAAGATATTTGATGTCATGTGGGATTTGGTATATTGCAATAGAATCACAGCACAGACTTGCTGCTCACTGGCACAGTGCTGGGTGTCACCCACTTACTGAGCAGGAATATGTGGGCTGAGGCCAGTTTTAGTTCAACATGTTGCTGGTTGGTTAATTTTAATGCTCTCTGTTGGGCTGAACCCCCTCCACACTTCCTCACGTTGGGCTGGATGGCTCCAAGTGGGTAGTGCTTTCTTAGGGAAGGACAAAGAGCAACACCAGTCCTCTTGGTGTTGGGTGAGTTCAGCATCCCCTATGATAGCTGTAGCTACTCCCTGCCTTCCCTTCTGAGCATCCTGGGCATATCATCCTTGCCTGTCTTCTCTGAGCCTTGTTACATTGCAGGGACTCACAGCTCAGCCACAGTTTCCCAATCCCAGTAGGAAATTTGAATGATGTTTTCTTTCCAACCTTGAGCAAAGCCTTTGTGTCCCTCTGAACTGACAGGAGCAGTGCTGCATGTTTTGGGTAGGCCTTTATTGAGGAAAGCATTCCTGATGTAGAACTTCAGTTTGAAGGACACGTTGAGGTGCTTTACTGCATTTAACCTGTGGAGTGTTTATGCTGAGGGTCAAAAGTGCTTTGCAAAAGCTCTTTTGCTCCCTGCCACACACAAACTTGATCACAAGCACACAGGCAAAAACAGTTGCCATGACCTGAAATGTAACAAAAGGATAAATGTCAAAATCATCCTTTTCCACTGTTTCTATCACCTATTATCTTGGCCCCTTAAGTCTTTTGGATTCAGTTGTTTCTTCTCTAAACAGGTAGGCACACACAGGACCGCATTTAGCCCTGAAATGCAAACTCATCATGTTTTCATTTTGCTGACAGGAGATTCAAGTAACAGTTGCACTGTCTTCATGGATGTACACAGGACTGAACAGATTCCTTAGTATTCATCCACTGTTTCCTGAGATTTACTCAATGTGCTGCCAAATGGTTGAATGTTTGACTCAAACTCCATTTTGTGATTAAACCTACAGGTCAGTCTACAAGTCACTCAAGACTCCCCTTGAGTGGGAACGATGGGAAGGAGCTCTCTGCAGCCCAGCTCTCCAGGTTGCCTCCAGAAACACAGATAGAGGAGCTGAACACAAGGTGTGGTTTCCCTTCCTCTGTGCTTTGTTACTCACAGGAGCTCCGATTCATTGCTGTCCTCTGGGCAGTGCTGTTACCTACCCCAGCTCATCAGAGGATAACAACCAGAAAACTCTATAGGAATCACAGATCCTCTGGTTTGAGGTTGGCTGTGTCACACAAATTCCCTGGTGAAACCCAGGAACATTGAGCAGCACAAAAGATGCTCAAGGAAGACACCTTTTGGTGCTTTCTTCTTTTCTTTCCCTGGCCATCAGTTGCAAGCTCATTAATGAAAATGACATTGTAATCTTGAACAAAACAGAGCTGAAAAGTATCTTGGTCATCTAATGCCCAGAACTTTCTACCTCAAAGAGAGAAGAACAAGTGTTCAGTCTGCTCTTTCTCACTCCTGTCACCGAATACCAGAGAGCCTGTGTTTCCTCCCCAGAGCTGAAGCACTGTTCTTGTTTGCTTTGAAGCTCACAGGGAAGCTTTGCTTTTGTTTCCTCCTAGGCTTGTGATCCAGCTGGATGAGATTGAAGCTCTGAAGGCAGCTTTAGAGACCACTGTGAGAAAGAGAGAGGAAGACTTCAAACTGTACCAAGACACAATGGACCAAGTGAAGGATATCTTTCTACAGGCCATTCAGGAGCAGAAACAAGAGAAGAGTTAAGCAAGATCCTCAGAGTCCTTTGGGCTGCAAAGCAGAGAGGGAGCCCAGGCAGGGTGCCCATGAATTGAAATGCAGTGGCAGTACAGTTTTGCAGCCTCAGATCTTGCCATTCTCTCAGGAGAGGATGAGAAATGGAGATGAAATACAAAGAGTGAAGGTTTTGCACGTCAGCAAAGTGTGTCTGTAAGAGTTGGCAAGCAGCTGGCTCTCAGCCTGCTCATGCCCTAGGTTGGTGCAGCTTAAGAAGCTGCAATTCTGCAGTGGGATCTGGGGCAAAACCTTCCTACTTGCAACAGAATTTTCCTTGAGAGGGTTTGATATTCAATATGCTGCTGCCTCTATCAGCTCATGAAGGAATTTCAGCCAAACCCCTTTCTTAAGTCCTGCCAGGAACACAGAGTCCTGCTTTTATCAGTACACTGATACCTGTCTGTCTCAGGCTTTCTGTAGTACCCAGGTGCTGAGGGAGTGGATTAGTCTGACCTCTGAATATCTGCAAGTGAACTTCGGGGGGAGGGGTGAGGGGAGCTCCACTCACCATTGCAGCCTCTTTCCTTGAACATATTGGCAGCAGAGTTTTCTGAAACCCAGTGGAGTTTCCACTGAAAAGGTAGGCAGTGCAGATGACCCCTGCAGTCAGTCAGACCTGCCTTCTGCTCAGCTCAGTCCACACCAACCTTTGCCATCCAGGTTCCAAATTCCCTGTTTCTGTCTCTGCACCCATCCCTCAGGCTGGGAAGCTCTGGCTGGGAAGCAATGCCAACAATGGTCCTTACAGGTCCTCACTGCAGGGCTGGAGGGACTGCTGGAGATGCCGAGAGCCCTTGGGCCTCTCTCCTTTTCTCTTGCAGCATGGTGAGAACACCCAGTGCAAGCTAATAAAGCATTAAGCTGGAGCCTGCCAGTAGCCAGCCAGCCCTGGGGACTGTGAGCAAATGCAGAGCCTGTCCTTTTGCCATAGTGCTGCTTTGTTTCTCGGTTCAAACTCTTGAAAGCTCTTCTTTTTCTGCTTTGCTCTGTCAGCCTCTCTTTGTGCTTGTGCAGTTTGTCAGACTTTAACCCCAGGCAGCACTGGGGTGAAGTGGGTTTGTGCACTGGCAAGTGGCTGCTCCCTTCCCAAGAACAGGGCTTCTTGCCTCCTGACTCCACTCCTGCCTTGATAGGTAGAGGGAAAAGGAGGGAGGGAGGGTGGGGGGTGTTCCAGGTGTGGTGAGGGTGGTGTCACCCCTGTCTTTTTCCTGCTTAGGATCATAAAATGGTAGGGGTTGGCAGGGACCTTTAGAGATCATCCAGTCCAGCCCCACTGCAGAAGCAGGTCCCACCTAGATCAGATCACACAGGAACATGTCCCGGTGGGTCTTGAAGACCTCCAGAGAATGAGCCGCCACAGCCTCCCTGGGCAGCCTGAGCCAGTGCTCTGTCCCCCTCACAGTAAAATAATCCAGGCTGTCTCTCTTCACACTTTTAGGGACATGAACGAGAGAGGGGATCACTCTGAAAAGCTGCCTGAGCAGTGGTGAGGATGTTCTGTGACATGGTGGCTGCTAAATTCTGTCTGGTGACAACAGCTGGGGATTCTCATTTCACTCAGGCGGGAGTGGGAGAATCTGGAATATTGTGTCCAGTTCTGGGCCCCTCAGTTCCAGAAGGACAGGGAGCTGCTGGAGAGAGTTCAGCACAGGGACACAGAGATGATGGAGTGGAGCATCACTCTAGTGATGAAAGGCTGAGGGGGCTGGGGCTCTGGAGCTTGGAGAAGAGGAGACTGAGGGGTGAGCTCATTCATGGTTAACCCTGACAGATCTTAGAAGGAGCAGCCCTGGTTCTGCTGGCTGTAGCAGCCCTTTGTCCCCCAGCCCTTCCCTCAGACAATACAAATAAGGAAAGTAGTTTTCTTACTACCTGCAAAAAAAAAACACCTCAACCACTGGTTCTCACCCACAGAATCCCTCCTTCATGTTTCATGGGCTGCTTGGAGCTACAGCCACTGTTTCTCACCCACAGAATCCCTCCAGCACGTTTCATGAGCTGCTTGGAGCTACAACATTTCACTTAGTGATGTATCTGAGCTTGATCTGAAACTTCCACAAGCCCCTGCTTTCCTTGAAAGTTTGTTCCTCTGGATAATCACCCAGTAAGAGCCTCATTTGATTTCTCTAGCCTCAGTTTGTAGCTAGACTCCTCAGTGCTGTGAGTAGCCAGCATTTCCTCACTGGGACAGCCATCATTCAGCACAGAGTCATGTCACTTTTTGATAAGCTCTGAGTTTTTCTCAGCCTCTCCTTGTAGCTGATGGTGACAGAGGCCAATGGGGCCAATCCCCAGCACAGGCTGGGGGATGAGGTTAAGCTGTGAAGAACAGAATGAGGTTCATTTTGCTGTAAGTATTTGAAGCTGTGGACACTCCTTGTGAGGATCTGGCCAGTTGGTAGTTAAGGGGTGTTAAGGAGTCCTCCAAAGCCTTGGGCTGAGCCTAAGGCTGGCTCCTGCCCTGGAGATGGGCAGAGCACTTCCACAAAGCACCTGAGGGATGCATCCCGTTTTTAAAGCACAGCTGAGCTGCTGGGAATAAATAACCTGTGATGGATTGCCATAGTGTTGCAGGAGGCATCTACCTGCAAAGAGAAGGCTTGGCAAGAGTGTGGCATCTCAAACTGGCTGTAACATGAATTAAGTGGCATTAGTGCAGTTTAAATATAGAGCAGCAACCCAGGCGAGCTGTGGGAGGAGCAGCCAACGGGTCAAAGCCCTTCCCACCCAAACATCTCCTGTCTGGAGCTATGGCTTGGAACCGTGAGTGGCTCCTGCCCTTCCCCAGGCTCCAGAATGCAAAGAGGAGACAGATTTCAGCCCTTCACCTGGGTGAAGTGGGGAGGAAGGTGCTGGCAAAGGCTTGGCCGAGCCTGCAGGCAGCTGCTCCTGCCCTGCAAGGCACAAAGCCCCTGCCCCCACCCCTCCCCTGGCACGACAGGAGGAATGAGCTTCAGCTTTAAATGGAAATGCACTCTAGCAGAGCCCCCGTGCTCTAAATTAAGCCTTAACCGAGCCAAGAGGGCTATTGGGTTTCTCCCCTCCAGGCGACAATCCTCCTCTGTGGGAGAGGGGCCGGGCTCCTTCCACCCAAGCTCTGACCTAATAGGGGCCCTTTTCAGGAAAGGGAGAGGGTGATGATGATGAGAAGTGGAATGTAGTGGGCTTTGACCTGAGGCTGGGTTGGGTTGTCCCTGCTCAGTGAGAAGGAGCTTCCTTCTGGGCAGCAGAAGGTATTGGGAGCTTTGGTGAGGTTGGGGTGTGTGCCATGGGAAACAGGCAGAATCATTCTGAGGGTGCTGGGAGGGTTCAGAGGGTGACCTTGGGTGAGTGGATGGAGGGAGGGATGAATGGAGCATACTCTCCTCCCCTGAGCCATGCTGCCAGCAATGAGGTGCCTGCTGAGGTCCTGGTGTTATTGGCACTGGAAAGCTGATGAGGCAACCCATGGCACTATGGAACAACCCACAGTGGACTGGCACCTGAGCATGAGCCAGCAGCATGGCCAAGGAGGCCAGNTGCAGCTCCCTCACAGGAGGCTGTCAACAGGAGGGTCTGTCAGGACAAGAGGAAATGGCCTCAAATTGCACCAGAGGAGGTTGAGATTGGAGCTGAGGAACTAATTCTTCCCTGAGAGGGGTGTCAGCCCCTGTGCCAGGCTGCCCAAGGCTGTGGGGGAGACCCCAGCCCTGGATGGATCCCCAAGCCGTGGGGCTGAGGTGCTGAGAGCTGTGGGTTAGTGGCAGTGCTGAGGCAGCAGTTGGACTCCATCATCTTAAAGGTCTTTCCCAAGCTCAAGGATTCTGTGTGGGTTCATGATAAACACCTTCTCTGAGGACACAGCAGCTGTAAGCAGCCAGGAGGCTGCTGTCTCCCCACCAAACACCTCCAGGTCATTCCATGTCTCACTGGGACACAGCCTGTTGTTGAACCCCACCACCTTCCTGCTCAGATGCTGCAGAGGGGCCAGGCCTCAGCTCGTGGGTCACAACACCCAGCAACCCACCAAATGTTTGAGATGCAAAGAATCATTTAATCCAACTGGAAGCCATGAGCAGCCCCCTTCATCATAAAACAGCAGCAGCACTGGGGCAATAAACCCAGAAGCATCCCCTGAGCTGAGGGAGGAGGGAGTGCTGCTGGCATTAAAAATCAATCTCATCAGATTCCAAAGCAAGAGCAGGGGTTTTTTTCCTCTCTTTTTTTTATCATATCTATAAATTACAGCTAACTGAGCTTCATCACCACAGCTCCCAGAGCCTCACGAGCAAAACACCACCAGCCCTCCACCTACACTTGTGCTTTCCATCCAGCAACATCCCTAATTACTGGGGGTTTCACAAGACAAATGCAAGTGGAAGTCTCTGGATGCCAATGCCACGTGGGGAGAGCAGCACCATGGGGCTGTGACCCACAGAGGTCAGGTAGTGAGAGGATGGAGCCAGTCTTTGTTGTGCAGTGCCCAGTGCCAGGACAAGGGGTAACAGGCACAAGCTGCAACACAAAACGTTCCACTTAAACTGAAGGAAGAACTCTTTCAGTGCTGAGGTGAGGGAGCCCTGGTCCAGGCTGCCCAGGGAGGGTGTGGAGGCTCCTTCTTGGGAGCTTTCCAAACCCACCTGGATACTTTCCTGTGCCCCCTGATTGAAGGGAACCTGCTTTAGCCAAGCCCACCACTACCCCACGGCCCTCAGCACCTCAGCCCCACGGCTTTGGGATCCTTCCAGGGCTGGGGACTCCTACAGCTCCCTGGGCAGCCTGGCACAGGGGCTGACACCCCTCTCAGGGAAACAGTTCTGCCTCAGCTCCAACCTCAACCTCCCCTGGGGCAGCTTGAGCCCATTCCCTCTTGTCCTGTCATTCAATACTGGAGAGAAGAAACTGACCCCCAGCTCCCCTCAGCCTCCTGTCCTCCAGACTGAGCACCTCCAGCTCCCTCAGCTGATCCCCATCAGCCTTGTGCTCCAGCCCCTTCCCCAGCTCCAGTGCCTGGCTCTGGACACACAAGATGCTTCCTCCTAAACCCAGAACGTGACTTGTCTCACCTCACAGAGGACAATCCACAGAGGGAGTTACAAAATCTACTGCCATTTGCCTTGTTTCTCTCCCCTGACCCTACAGGCAGCCCAGGAGCTGCTTGGGGACACGGACCCCAGCATGAGGGTCCCAGATCTGAGGGGTTTGGTAGAAAGAGCTTGGTACAGGACATGCAGACAGGCCTGGTGCTGTATTGGCTTGTTCTTGTCTGTGTTATATTTGCCTAACCCATAATAAGAGAGATCACAACCCAACCCAGCCCTTTGCTACCTGCTGGTTTGGCTGCAGATGCCGAAAGCAGAGAAGGAGGCTCTGCAAGATGGATTGTAGAGATGTTGCCAGCTCCAAACCCAGCACTGATTTAAACACTGCTCAAGCCAGGGAGGAGCTGCCCCTTTGTGCTCCGTGCCTCAGTTTCCCCATTCCCTCACAATGAGCCTCCTGTCTCACACAAAGTGATGGGGGTCACCTCTTCCCTGAACCCACTCCTTGAGAGGGGGCTGCCGTGCCCTGGGGCTCCCACAGTCAGCCCTGGGCTAAGCTCCCTGGCCAGGGGTGAGCTTTGGCAGGCGACACAGGTCCTCTCCAGCAGCTGCCGTGACAGACAGCTCCTGAACCAGCCCCCCTCTGCAGTGCTGCTCTAAAATAAAACTACCTCCCTCCCTCTCTGCTCCCAGCCAAACTTCCTCCAGGGGCAAGCTGCTGGGGGGGGGGGGGGGTGGAACGGGAGCGCAGCCCAAAAATACACCCGCCCGACCCCCCTCCCATCCCCAAAGCTGGGCTGAGAGATGCTATAGAATAAGCCAACGGCCCCCAAAATCTTTTCCCCTCTCTCCCTCTCACCGCTCCCTGCCCCGACCCCTTTCCCCGCTCCCCGCCGCGGTGCCGGGCGCTGGATCCCGCACCCGCCCCGCGGGGCTCAAGGTCAGTACCGGGGATGGTGCGGGGGGGCAGAAGGGGTGGCACAGCAGCACCGGGGCTTTGCAGCACCTTTGCTTGTCCCACCCCCCCCAGCTTGGGGATGGGGGGTCCGTGGGAGCGGGATGAGGCGAGAGCGCGTGTGTGTGTGAAGATGCTGCTGGAGTTGGGGGGGCTTGTGCTGGGGACCCCCCCATGCACCTGACCCAACAACGATGGAGCGACCTGGGGTTATAGTTGTCAGAGGGGGTCTGCTGTTAACTGCTCCACCCCCCCCCAACCCCAGCCTTGAAATGGGTGGAAAGGAGGAGGGGAAAAAAAGCTCCTCCAAACTCCCCCTCGTGAGATGGGGGTCACCCCGTACGGCTGCTGCCACCCCCCAGCCCCCGCGGGGGATGTTCGGAGCGCGGAGGGGATGCCCGCAGGGATGCCCTGTGTGTGCCATCCATGTCCTCCCCCCAAGCCCCAGCTTTTTCAGCAGCTGCCGGACACGCAGCGAGAGGCTGCAGAGCTCGGGAGGGGGGAGCGGAGGAGCTGGAAGGCACGTCACGCTGGGGTTAATTAGCCTTAGCAAGGAGTAATTAGCCCAGAGTTAATTGCGGAGCTGGGCGGCCGCATCCCCTGAACCCCGCGGATGATGCTGGGGGATGCGGCTGGGGGGGGGCAGTGCTCTACTGGGAGGTCTTGGGGGTTCATGGTGGGGAACAGTTTAGGACTACAGGGACTGAGGAGTCCCCTGAGAGCTCAAGGTTGAGCAAAAGCCCAGCAGAAGGTGAGCAGCAGCCCAGGGAAGAGAAGGGGCATCCCCCATCACATCCCCTTCAGCACCTGCAGCTTGGTGCTCTATCCTGGATCCCCTCCAAGGAGCCAGTTAGGGGGGTGTCTGAGACCCCATCCCGGGGCACTGGCATCCTAGAGCACCTCTGCATACTGATGGATGGATGCATCCATCTTACTGGGAAGAAAGAGCCCTTTATCAAGACCACCTGGCTGAGCTGCCCCAAAACCTGTCTCCTGCAGCAGGATTCAGCAGCAACCTCTTTCCCCACCCTTGAGTTCAGCCCCAGGTGCTGCCTTTTTCTCCTTCAGCTGCCAGCATTTAAGGAAGCCTATAAAACAGCTATGGATGAGCAGAAACAATTTGGGGGGGTTTGAGGGGTGGGAGGTGAGCTCTCAGCCTTGGGTTTCCTCCTTCTCTTTCCCAGGTCTGGACCCCAGGCAGCATTGGGGTAATAACCTGCAGCCATGGGGGTTAAAACAATGCTCCCCAGCTACGAGCTGGGGTTTTATGCTCTGGTGGTGACGTGTGCTGTGGTGTACAGTGGCAGCGAGATCTTCGGAGCATCCAGAGGTAACACTCCCCATTGCATCCCCACAGAGGGGCCCCAGGATGTGAGGTGGCTGCTTTTACAGCTCTCAATGCCACCAGCAGATCCCTGGCTTGATGAGGTGGCAGAGAGCAGCTTGGGAATCCTTTGCAAGGTCCAAAAAGGGTTTTTTGTTGTCTCCTTGGCGCCTTGTCTCCATCTCCATGGCTCAGGGCAAAAGGCTGTGGCACATCACAGTTGTCCAGCCAGTGCCAGAATGTGCACTTGTCTACACAGGGCTGCTTCCCAACTGTCTTGTCTGCAAGCCTAAAAACCTGAGGCCTCCATGAGGCAGAGGGGTGATGGAATCATAGAATCATTGTGATTGGGAAAGACCTTTAAGATCATGGAGTCCCACCCCTCCCCTCACCCTGCCAAGCCCATCACTACCCCATGGCCCCCAGCCCTATGGCTTTGTGATCCCTCCAGGGCTGGGCACCCCCCCAGCTCCCTGGGCAGCCTGGCACAGGGGCTGACTCCCCTCTCAGGGAAACAGTTCTGCCTCAGCTCCAGCCTCAACCTCCCCTGGGCCAACTTGAGGCTGTTTCCTCTTGTTCTATTGTTCAGTACTGGAGAGAATGACCCCACCTGGCCACATCCTTCTTAGCAACTCCTCAAGGAGTCTCAGAGAGTGATCATCTCTCTCCTCAACCTCCTCCAGACTGAAACACCCCCAGGACCCTCAGCTGCTCCCCATCAGACTCTCCCAAGAGCCCGGAGTCCCTGGGATGTTTGCTGCAGAAGGGCTTTGCTGGATGTTCCTGGCTTCTCTGGCTGTCTGTGGGAATGGGGCACTTTTGGGATGGGATGTTAAAGCCCTGATGGCTCATCACCACAATGAGGAAGGCTCCTTGCCTTGCCAAAACCCAGGCCCTGTTTCCCAGAGCTTCTTTCTCTCCCTGTGCCTGTGGTTCTCTTGCAGACAGCATGAACAGAAAGGCCTTTCGGGATGGTATAAAGCCAGGCTGGCACTACTTCGGCAGGAAGATGGTAAGGGGATGAAGGACTCTGTCTCTGCCAGCTCCTGCTGTTGTGGTTGCTGCTCATGGCAGGAGAAGCAGAGCTGCTTTTACTGCTCCTGACAGACTTTTGCAAAATCCATGTGGCTTGTATCGTTGTCCCTAAAGAACTAAAGGAAAACATCAGCCCTGCAGTGCTGTGGGTGCTCTGCGTTGTGTACACCCAGATGAGCAACCTCTGCCCATCTCTCTTGGGGGCTGTATCTTAGAATCCCAGAGTGGTGGGGGTTGGAAGGGCCCTGCAGAGCTCATCCAGCTAAAGCAGGTTCTCCTCACTCAGGGGGCACAGGAATGTGTCCAGGTGGGTTTGGAAAGCTCCCAAGAAGGAGCCTCCACACCCTCCCTGGGCAGCCTGAGCCAGGGTTCCCTTACCTCAGCACCAAAGGAGTGTCTCCTCCTGTGCCAGTGGCACTGCCTGTGTTCCACCTTATCCTTTGCCCTGTCACTGGGCACTACAGAAGAAGTGCCACCCCATCCTCCTGACAACCCACCCTTTAGGTATTTATAAGTGGTGATGAGGTCAAACCAATCTAAAGAGCCCTTGGGTGGGAAATGGAAAGAAAATGCTTTGGAAATGATGTGGTTTCCCCTGCAGAGGGATGTTGTGTGAGGGCTGGGGACAGTGAGGTGCCTTGTGCTGCTCCCACAGGACGTGGCTGACTTTGAGTGGGTGATGTGGTTCACCTCGTTCCGGAACGTCATCATCTTCGCCCTCTCGGGACACGTCCTGTTCGGCAAGATCTGCTCCATGACGCTGCCACAGGTGAGCCCTGCACACATAGGGATGGGTTTAAAAGCACCAGGGTGAGCTGGGATCTTGTGGAGGGGGCTCAAGGGCTGCTCCAGGATGAGGGGAGCAGGGTTGGGGCTTTCACCAAGCTGACCAAGGGTCGGGGTCTCTCTATTCTCGCAGCACCGGGCTGTGGTGTACATGGTGTACGGGGTCATGGCTGTGCTGGGCAGCATGGGGCTCGTCTACCTGATGATCATTCTCTCCCACTGCCTTGTCCTCTACTCCGTGGCACTGGCCAAGCAGAAGTGGCTCTGCTACGTGGCTGGGCTCTGCTGTCTTGCTTCCTTCAAGGTGGAGCCATTCAGCTCATGGCAGGTAGGTGCTGTCTCACTTCCAGCCCTCTCATATCCATCTCCTGGCATTGACCTCAAAGAAAGTTTCCTGGGGTACCCCCAAACCCTGGGAACTTCTCCTGGGTATGTCAGATCTCCCACAGAGTTTGGGAGAGTCCTTCTGCTGCTCAGCAACTGCTTGGCAGCCAAGCAAGATCTGGTCCTGCCCCGTGCCTCAGTTTCCCCATCTACAACAGCATGGGCCTGGGTTCAGCCATGCCTGTGTCTCTCTTGGGTCCCTGCCTAGTTGTAACTTCTTCCATGTAGCCAGTGACAGGACAAGAGGAGAGCCTCAGGTAGCACCAGGGGAGGTTTAGGTTGGAGATGAGGAAGAACTTTTTCCCTGGGAAGACTTAGACAGTCCCAGGCAACCCAAGGACAGAGAGGCCTCTCCTTGCCTGCTGTTTATCCCCTGAAACGTGTTCCACTCCATCAGGCTTGTGCTTTCCTTCGCTCCCTGGGGAGGGTCATGTCCCTGTGACAGGGTGACGTTCCCAGCCCAGATCAGAGCCTGTATGGCCCACAGCTGCTTGGTGAAGACTTGGCCAAGAGGACCTACCACTTCCCAACCCCTCTGGGATGCAGAAGCCAGCAGGGAAATCAAGACCCAGTTTTCTCTTTCCAGCAGTGAGGCTCATTAGCTGCAGGGGCAATTAGAGCCTAATCAGAGGCTGCCCAGAGTAATGTCCATGACAAAGAGAGGGAGCAGGGAAATGACACCACAATGCTGGTGGTAACTCTTTGTTTCTCCTTCAGAGTGGGTTTGTGACAGGAGCTTTTGATCTTCAAGACGTCCTGTTCTATGGGGGCAGCAGCTTCACCATCATACGCTGCATGAGCTTTGCACTCGAGAGCTCGGACAGGAAAGAGGGCATCTACTCCATCTTCGACCTCCTCAAGTACAACTTCTACCTCCCCTTCTTCTTCTTCGGGCCTGTCATGACCTTTGACCAGTTCCATGCCCAGGTGAGTGCTCCTGAGGCCAGGTTGGAGCAGGACCTCTCTCTGTGTTGGGTTTGCTTGGGTTTAATGCCTACAGGACTCCACCTTCTGCCCCAGCGAAGGTGCAAAGGGTTGTAGAGCTTCTCCTGGTCACCTAGAGCCTGTGGCTATCGTCTGGGCTGAGCAATGATGCTGTGGTTTTTGAAAGGATGGAGTTTTGACCTTCCCTTTTGGGTTTTGGGCTATTTCCACTCCTGAGTTCCAAAGGGAAGACATTGCTGTAGAGGTCTGTCTCTGCTCCCAACTCACAAGTGACAGGACAAGAGGAAACAGCCTCAAGTTACACCAGGGGAGGTTGAGATTGGAGCTGAGGCAGAGCTTTTTCCCTGAGAGGGCTGTCAGCCCCTGTGCCAGGCTGCCCAGGGAGCTGGGGGAGTCACACGGCAAGGGCAGGCTCACGTTTCCATCCAGCTGGTTCACCCGAGGAGCAAGAATTTCTGGGGACAGTCCTTGTGTCCTAAGAGGAAGTTATTTCTCCAGAAATAAGAAAGATTGGGTGGAAAGCTGTGTCTCAGCAGCCAGGGGCTCCCTCTGCTCTCCCTGATGCTCCAAGTCTTTGCCTGTATCACACACAGCCAAGGGAACAGGCTCCAAACAGCACTGGAAAGCATCAGCACCAGCCTGGACTGGGACCAGCCCATCTTTGAAACAGTTTCACAGCCAAAGACCAAGCAAAACAGCAGTGCTGCTCTCCCCTTTCTCACTCTTCCTATCTCAACATTCTTTTACACCAATGATCAGCCTTGGTCATCAAAGAAAACTGCTCCCTACTTGCTAAGGGAAGGACCTGTTGCTTGGCCAGCAATGGTGCTAGGAGGGATTACCACCACCCCTCTTTCCTTTTAAAGAAGAACAGCTTCCTTGCTGGTCTGATTCCTTCACCTGGGGAGTTAACAGCTTCATGCTGCATTTTGAAAGGAGCAGGATCCTTTAGGTCTTGCAGGATCTGTTGAAAAGGACTTTTAGAGCATTTGATTGTGAGATCAGCTCTGGTGTCCCCTCACGTGGGGATGCTGGTGGTGCAGTGAGTGTGAGCAGCCCATTCTCAGAAGACAGGCACCAAGGATGGCCGTGCTACTGGTGAGCTCTTCTGTCCAGGCTGCTGGGAGAAATGTTCCATCCTGAGGCTTCATCTTTCCAGTTGTGCTAGGCTGAAGTGCAGATGAGCAGAGCTCCAGCAGCCCTACTGTCCCAAGCCCCTCTGGAGGGGATACAGCACCTTGGAGTGCCTTCCTCACCCTATATTCCTTTTCCTACCCCAATACCATCAGCCTTTCCTACAAAACAGGCAAGCCTGGCTCCTCCTACCACTGCAGTCGTGTATCTGTAAACCAGAGAGTTAAACTCCTCACATCTCCAAGACCTGAACTCTCACCACTCCTACAAGATCTGGAGTTGGGGGAGTTATTTCCTGCTCCTTTGCAGAGTACCAATTAACAATTGAACTAATCAACAATTCCCCTCTCTGCTGCTTAAAACTCTCACCCTAAAGGCAGAGGGAAGGAAGTCTTCAATCCTTTTGCCTTGCCCCAGCCAGGGGTCCTGTCTTGGCCTGGCCACCACTGCCATCTCCTGGCTAGATGCCCCCCTGCACTGCTGGAGCTGCAGGGAATTGCAGAGGAGAACTCCTTATTGCCCAACAGCAATGATAGGGGCAGGCAGATGGAGATTGGCCCAGCTAGGGAATGGGACTGCTTCTGGTTCCTGCTGGTGGAGCCCATGTGTGATGGGAACTCGTTTGTACCAGCTCCGTTTGAGCTGAAAAGCATCTTCCTTAGTAGGATCAAGGGAACCAACTCACTTCAGTGAGGCTGGAAGTGTTGGGAGGACAGCCCTGATGCCAAGGGGATGGTGGCATAGACAAGAACAAACAGCCTCAAGGTGACCCAGGGGAGGTTTGGGTTGGAGACTGGGAACAATTCCTTCCCTGAAAGGATTATCAGGCACTGGCTGCCCAGGGACATGGGTGAATCATCATCCTTGAAGGGATTCCAAAGGTGTGCAGATGTGGCACTTGGAGACAAATGGTTGGACTTGGTCTTAAAGGTCTTTTCCAAATAAAACAATGCTGTGAAAGGGGGGCAGCTCTGTGTCCTCTCCATGCCACAGTCTGTCCTCCCTTGGCTTCCCCTCCAGCTCAGGCTCCACCAGCCTCTTTGTATCCTTAAAGCACTTGGCACACAGCAGACATGCAAAAATCTGGCAGAGGCTTTTAATTCTCAGGAATCATCTGGCTCTGACAAGGGGGCTGGAGCAGCAGCCTGGGGATTATGTAGAGGGAGCTCCCACCTCTCGCAGGGAATAAAGGGAAAGTAATAAACATAAGAGGATTTTGCATCCAGCAGCAGTTTTTACGCAGTGCAGGGAAGCAAGGACACCAGGCTGTCCAGTGTAATCCTGAAAGCTTGCTCTGATTAGTTTTGATGTTAAAACACCCAGAAGCATGGCAGCTCCTGCAGGCAAAGCCCCTCCCCTCCTGTACAAGGCACAGCAGAGACAGACTCCACATCCATCACAACCCAATCCAGTCAGGGAGCAGCTCTCATGGAATCACACGATGGTGGGGGTTAGAAGGGACCTTTAGAGATCAACCCTCTATTCCAACCCCCCTGCTAAAGCAGGTTCCCCTCGCTCAGGGGGCACAGAAACATGTCCAGGTGGGTTTGGAAACCTCTTGAGAAGGAGCCTGCACGCCCTCCCTGGGCAGCCTGGGCCAGGGCTCCCTCACCTCAGCACTGAAAGAGTTTTTTCCCTTGTGTTTAAGTGGAACTGTTTGTGTTCCAGCTTCTTTCCATCACCCCTTGTCCTGTCACTGGATACAACAGGAAAAAATGGGCTGCCCCAGCATCCTGACACCCACCAGTTAGATATTTGTCAATGTTATTGAGATCCCCCCTCAGTCTTCTCCAGACTAAACAGCCCCAGGTCCCACAGCCTTTCTTCATCAGGAAGATGTTCCAGTCCCCTGATCATCATAGTGTCCCTGCACTGGCCTCTCTGCAGCAGTTCCCTGTCTTTCTGCAGCTGGGGAGCCCAGCACTGGCCACAGGGCTCCAGCTGAGGCCTCAGCAGCTCTGGCAGAGCAGAGGGGCAGCAGAACCTCCCTGGCCCTGCTGTCCACACTCTGCTGGATGCCCCCAGGCTGCCATTGGCTTCTTGCCCACCAGCCCATGCTGCTGCTCATGGTTCTTTGCTGCCCACCAGCACTGCCAGGTCCCTCTCCTGGAGCTGCTCTTCAGCAGGTCACCCCCAACCTGTGCTGGGGCAGGGGGTTCTTGCCCTTGTTGAACCTCAGCAGGTTTCTCTCTGCTCAGCTCTCTCTTTCATTTACAGTAAGAGTCTGCAGCAGAAGCTCCAGATATCACCAGTCACCCTCCTCCCCAATGGCCCTAGCCTGAAATACACCTCTGTCCCTGGTAGAGCTGTCAGATAGGATCCCAGTCCTGTTTCCAGCCTCTCCTGAGGCTGCAGGTTCCTTCCCCACAGGCTGTGGCACTGTGCTTGTGAGGGATATGGGCATTTTCTCCACCCTCCTTAATGACCTGTGCAAGGCTGACTTTGTGAACGTGTTCCAGCAGAAAGAGCATAATCCACAGCTCCTTGGTCAGGGCAGTTCTCCTCCCACCTGAGGTCGAAACCAGCTGGAGACAGAGAAAGGAGTAAGACCTTAACTGTCTCAAATATCACTATTGGATGAAGCCTTCACAAGAGGGGAGGGGAATTAAGATTGCCAGGGTACAGTAACCCAGGGATTCTTGCTTCAGGAGTGCTCTCCTAAGAGGGAATCCAGCCCAAGCTGTAATACACTCTGCCAAAACCCAAAACCTGAGCTCTTCTTTTGCAGTCAGGGTTGAGATTGGATGCAGCTGCAGACAGACTCCTCTCAGAAGGAGTTTAGAAGGCAAAGGGGAACCTGTCTGAACCTCACAACTCAGCAAGAGAAGCCTTGTTGGAAAGGTCTACATCAGGCACATTGCTGCTGAGGCAGGAGAGCTGGGGAGGAGGGGGGTGGTGCTGTGGCTGTGTCCTGCTCCTCCTGAATGTGGTCACCTCAGCTAGTTCCTGGGATCATCTTTAATCAACAGAGATGTGAGTCAGGTAGCCCATGGTCTGATTTCTAGAGGAGAACATTGAGTCCCCACATGGAGCTTGAGCATTTCTCTGGATGGAGGAACGTGCTGCTCACGCCATCCCTCAGCCCAGCCCTTTGTGCTTTGCCCTCCCACCAGGTGAGCACCCGAGAGCTGAGGCGCAAAGACGACGAGCTGAGGGACATCCGTGTCCGTGCCCTTCTCCACGTGGGAGCCATCGTTGCTGTGGACATCTTCTTCCACTTCTTCTACATCCTCACCCTCCCTTCTGACTTGAAGTTTATGAACCGCCTCTCAGACTGGTCCTTGGGTGAGTGGCCGTGCTTGGATGTGCTCACGCCTGTACTCAGGCAGTGGGGAGTGATTCAGATCATCCATCCATCCATCCATCATCCCTCCATCCATCCCCATTGGGAGGCTTTGACAATGCCTGACAGGTTTGAGCAAAACCCCCTCTTCTTCTCCTCAATCAGGCAGCCCTGGGAAGTTGATGGTGCTGGTCTGACATTCCCATAGGATCTCAGCATAAACTCTTTAATCCCAGGGTTTAAGAGACTGAGCATCAAGCTTTTTGCCTTTGTCTGGAAAGGAAAGGAGCTCAGCACCTCCTCAAAAAAATCAGCCCTCATGCTGTGGCAAAAGGCACATCTGGTATCTGAGCTGCCTTCACAGGTTCTCACCTTGTGAGCCACTTAAATGGCCCCAGGGGCAGCAGCTCAGGGAAGTTGTAGCTGCTGCCTTCAGCTGCCAGATGGAGGTTGCAAAGAAGGTGAAGTCTTCTTGGAGGCTGGCAGGGAAGAAGCAGGACACTTATCAAGGTGCAGCAGGGCATAGTCTGACTGCATATAAGGAAGATTTTTTCTCCATTGAGTGGTCAAATACTGGAACAGGGGTCCAGAGGGGTGATAGGTTCTCCAGAAAGGTGCAGAGCAACTTCAGCTCCATTTAAATTTGGCCATTTTCTGACCCCTAGAAGCCAAACTCCCAGGGTGAGTAATGGGAGCAGTGCTGGCATTCAGCTGACAGCTGCATGAAGGATTTCAACTGGCCAAATACACATCTGATGGCAGCACTTGAGATGCCATAGGGCACCTGGCATCCTCACTGACAGAGGACAAGTGTGGGCAGGAGAAGCCCAATATCTCTCCAGAGTGATAGCTGGATGCCAGGAGAAAATGCTCATGCAGCTGGAATGGCACTGGCATTGATTTAGGGTGCCCCAAGAGATCTGGGTGGACTGGGCAACAGATGTTAATCTAGAGGGAGCTGAACTGGTCTGCCTGGGTCCATGGTGGGAGCTCAGGCACTGTGCACATTGAGGTACTTAATCTGTGAGCTGAATCTCACCAAGAAGGGGCAATTAAAAGCCACGTAGCTGAGGTGCTGAGGGCCATGGGTTAGTGACGGGCTTGAGAGGGTGAGGTGAGGGGTTGGGCTCCATGATCTTAAAGGTCTTTTCCAACCAAAACGATCCCATGATTCATTTTAGCTCCTGTTTGCACAGAAATTTGCAACCCTTGCTTTGTTCCTGCAGGATTTGCTTCCAGTGTCAGACACCTCTCCAGCTGGGACACAGCTTTTGGCCCTGGCTTTGCTGTAGCATCAACGTCACGTCTGTAGCCACGAGCAGCTGAGGTGGGGGGCATTTTGATGGAGGTGTCAGTAGCTGTGATGACTTCATTGTAGGTTTACAAAGCCTTAGAGGGAAGGAGCAATCTTGCACTGGAAGGAATGAGATCTGCATGGTTTCATTTCTTGGATAACTAAGATAAATAGTTTGCTTCCAAATTCCCCTAAAAGATATTATCCTTTGGCTCAAGCTTCTTACAAAGCTACTCAGTTCTAACAGCTGATCCAAGACAGTGTAGACTGTCCTCTTGATGTGATGCCTGTTGCAATGAACTGCACTCTCCTGTGGGACACGACCCCCAAAGTCCTGAAGGTGATACGTTCTGTGCTCCTCTTCACTCATTTGACTCTCGTTTTTGTTCCAGCTGGCCTGGCCTACTCCAATTTGGTGTATGACTGGGTGAAAGCTGCTGTCATGTTTGGAGTCATCAACACCATAGCCAGACTGGACCACTTGGACCCACCCCAACCCCCCAAATGCATCACCATGCTCTACGTCTTCTCAGAAACGTGAGTAAGCCCGTGTGCATCAAGGCAAAGAGGCTGTGTTTGACCTGGAGGAGATGTGGGCAGAGGGGCAGGATGTTGGGGCTCTGCTGCTGAGCACTTGGAGATGACCTGCACTGAACAGTCTATCCTGAGCCTACAGTCTAGACCTGGCTGTAGCTCAGGCAAATACTCCTGGGTAGGATGCAATAGATAAGGAGAGGGGCTGCAGCCACATCAAGTGTGTGCCCAATGAAGGAGCCCGGGGAGCTGCCGTGGAGGAGGTTTCTTGCTAGGGGACTGGGGGCCTTCTGTGTCTGACTGCTGTGTGGAAGGGTGTGATTGCACTGTGTGCTTTAACATGCTTCTGTCATCTCCATTTCAGGCATTTTGACAGAGGGATTAATGACTGGCTATGCAAGTAAGTGTCTAATCAATTGTGTCTAGTCTGGTTCTGGGTCTTCTCCTTCATCACACAGAGATGAAGTATCAAATGCTGTTCATCCCAAAGCTAAAGTGTCCTCTCTTCTGGGTGAATCCCACCTTGGCATGAAGTCATATTCAGCCTGCTTGTCCCTCAGACCATTGAATGAAAATAGCTCCACCAAAAAGTGCAACAACCCCCACAAGCTGGGAATAAGAGAGTCCTAAGGCAGAAATCCCTTGAAGGGTGGTGGGTTTAGCATTTCCTCCAGGAGAGGAGAGTCAGGAGGAAAGAGGAACTGAGCCCAGGTAACAGGGGTGGCCTGTGTTCCATCTGCCTCTCCCTCAGCCCTCCAATTTCCCTAAGCCCTGAGCACACACCAGCAAATGTGTACTGAAGGTGGTGGCTGCTCTGTGATGCACTCCAGCAAGTCTGAGAGCCTGCAGCTCTGCAGATCCCCATGTTTTATCAATCCTTTACCTGAAAGAGGGGGGAAAGATGGTGTTTTGTCTTCAAGGGGCTCTGGGTTTGTGAGAAACCAGGCAGCTGGACAGCAGCAACACTCAGTTTGTTGCTAGAGTCAGCCAAAGCATGCTCCCTTTCTCACTAGGGAGGCTGAAGGATCAATGAGCTACCTGTGAGGAGCTTGTGGTGGGTGAATGTGGGATGAGGAGCTCCAAAGGGGGTCTCCTTGACTACAGGGAGCACTGACCACTTTCCTTGTCCTTTAGGTACGTGTATGATCACATTGGAGAGAACCACGACAACATCATGAAGGAGCTCGTGGCCTCCATTGCCACCTTTGCTGTCACCACGCTGTGGCTGGGGCCCTGTGAGATCGTTTACATCTGGTCTGTCTTCAACTGCTTTGGCCTCAACTTTGAGCTCTGGGTGCAGAAATTTTTCCAGCTGGAGCCCTTTGCCAAACTGGAGGTGAGGAGCTGTGCTGCAGGTGGCTGGGGGAAGGTCAATGGGCCTGGGACCAAATGCTGGTGGTGGAAAAACCTCCATAACTGTAGGGAGCTCAAGCTTGGTTATGTCAGGGAGATCCCAAAATCCCTGATGAAGCCATGCAGCTCTACATCCAGGCCTCCTGCACGGAGACCTGAAGCTCTCTCCTGTGCCCTTTAACACCCTTGTGATCAGCTACTCTGGGTGCAAGGGAAGCAGTGGTGTTCTGTATCCCTTCACTTAAGGACACGGTTTAGTGGTGGCTGTGGCAGTGCTGGGTTAATTGTTGGACTTGATCTTAAAGGTCTTTTCCAATCTCAGAGATTCTGTGGTTTTTATGCTCTGTGTCACCCACCCAGAGCAAACTCCCACCTGCCCATATGATGCTTCGTGGGAAAGAGGTCCAAGAGAGCCAGGAGTGCAGCCTCAGTGAGGCATCAAAGTACCCCAGGATGGGCACAACATCTGAGATCTGTCATTGGGAAAGTGTTTGTAGGTTTCCATATGGAAACCACTTTCTGTTCTGCAGAAGGCCTTGTGGCACACACCTTCTGAGTGGTTCTGATCAGGCTTATGACAAAAGCAAATGTTTAGGTACTAAGATGCATTATCCAAATGTTCATTGGTGCCCTGTCTCAGTTTGGGATCGAGGTGCCTCAGGGACATGATGGAAGAAAAACTTAGAGGAGACTCCATCCTAGAAACAGTGATGTTGCTCCTTTGTTTTGCCCAGCCTGAAGGCCCTAAACTGGTTCAATAAAGACCCTTTTTGATTAAAAAACTTTAGAGAGCAATCCCTCTGTTTGCTCTCCTTGTTGAACTTCTAATCAGATTAGAGCAGTCACAGGCAGTGAAATCTCCATCCCTGGGGCACCACAGTTCTCAGCACTAAGTGGCCTGGGGATTCATCACACTCTTTGAAGATTGCTATAAACCTCTTCCCTGCTCCACTCCCAGCAGCTGCTCCTGAGGATTATGTGTCAGTGACAATTTCCCTCTGCTGCTCTCGCTGCTTTTCAGCTCTTTTCTTTCTCAAACAATTTCTCCCAGGAGCTGGGAATGATTTGCACATCCTGGTGTACAACAGCACTCAGCTGCCTTGAGGAAAGGGTTTCCCAAGGCAACAGATGAAGAAAGCAGTACTCAGCCATTCCAATTAGCATGAAAGGGTGTGCAACATCTTCTCTCTCCCTGTGAGAGCTTGAAACACCAATCCAGAGCCCCAAATGCATCTTGCGTCCAGCAGCAGAGTAGAAGCTTTACGTCGTTCTTGTGTTTCTTCGTCCCAGAGACACTAAAGTCTGCTTCTGGTTTTTGCCTACCCCTCTGGGATCCCAGCTGGGGTTGGGTCACTGCATCCCTTTGGCTCACAGCCCCGTTTTTCCTCACTCTCTGCTCCTCTCCCCTCCACAGGCCAAACTGCCAGCGGCCCTGTCTCGACGGATTAGGGCAGCTTTTGGGGCAGTGAACTTCTGGGCCATTGTCCTTTACAACATCCTGGCCCTCAACAGCCTGGAGTTTGCACTGCTGGTGACCAAGAGGCTCCTCCTGACAGGTAAAGGGCTACCAGCCTTCCCCACTGAGGGACTCTTGTCTGGATGGAAGGATGCTGGTAGGAGAGCTGACAATTGGCTTGTTGCGTGGCTGCTCCCAGTGTGCTGAACTCTCACACAAAAAGGGGCAGGCAGGGGTTTCTTGGCTCCAACCCTCCTCATGTGAGCTCTCTGGGGTATGAGCTGGCTCCCAGGTGTGCTTGTACACTCCTTGCAGCCACACATAGGTCATGTTCACCTTCTCAAATGTGGACTGAGTCCCTGGCTGTGAAACGGTCTCCTTGCCGGGGAAAAAGGGATTTACCCATCCTACCTCCTCTCCTTCTGCTTTAGCAGTTACTCCTGTGTCAGTCTCAAGGTGACAGGTACAAATCCTCATGCTACAGTCCTATCTGTACACTTTTAATCAGAGGATGGTGACCCTGTTTTGAAGCCTTGTTGAGCAAGGTATAAATAGGCATCAGGAGCCCACGTCCTTCCTCTCTCTCTGGGACAGGGCTGGCGTAGGAAATGGATAATGTGATGCTGTGGGCTGAGTGTGCCAGGAGTGCCTGCCCTCTGAGCTAGCTGCCTTTTGCTGGTTGCATTATTCATTTCAGAGGTCCTGTTTTAGCACACACAAAGCCTGTGTCTCCCCTCTGCTGTGGATACCAGCCTCATGGTCACAAACGTCATCAGAGCCTTCCTAAGTGGAAAGAGATCCTGGCTGGCTGTGACAAAACCATGTGTTCCCTGGGTGCACAGTGTTCCCACGAGGCACAGGACAAGGCTGGGCTTGATCCTCAGCATCAGCAGGACACAAAGCTTCCAGAAGGTCCCCAGTGCTGAACAACAATGGACATGGGCAGGTGAAATGGGCAGAAAGTCAACCACCAAGTCTGACCTTGGGGAGCAGAAGGGGTTTTGGGGGTAAGAGAGAGCTCAAAGCCACTCCAGCACATCCATTGATGCCTTGGTGGGCTCAGGCACAGCTTCATCCTCAATGTGACACTGGGAATTTCTCTCTGTGAAGCTGTAAGTCTGGATCCAGAATGGAAAATGTCATTGCCTGTTTGGACCTCCCAAACCCACCTGAGAAGCAGCAGTGCAGGAGAAGGGCTGATCTCCTTAGGCAAACAGCCAGCCCAAGATGACCCATGTCTCCCTCCATCTTCTAGGTTTCCCTGTCAGCACTTTGTCCATCTGGTTCATCACGTACTGCGGAGTGCAGCTGATCAAAGAGCGCGAGCGCCTCGTGGCCATCGAGGAGGAGAAGAGTGACAAAGCAAAGGTGGAGTAGAGAGACAGAGAGATCTGCAGGCTTGTCCCAAAGCCTCATCTTCCTTCAAGCTACTGCTGCCAGACTCCAAGCACTCCTGACAATCAGACTGCTGTAGCTCACCCATGTAGAAGTCACCTGGAAGGCACAGGTCAGCCCTTGCTGCAGGAAAGACCTTTCTGCAAGACACAGTGGACACTTCACAGGCTCCCTGTGTGTGGCAGGCTGCTGAGGTAGGCTCTCAGGACATTTCTTTAATGCCAGAAAGAGCTATCTCCATCATTTTTTCTGACTCCTCTGGTATCATGCAGGCCTAGAGGCTTCACAGCCTGCTTCCCATAGCACTTGGTGCACCAGCGCTCGTCTCATCCCACAGGACCTATAGCCCAAGTGTCTCAGAGGAGATTCTCCAAGTCTCATGGCTGGAGGTTTTATGGTGGGCCAGACACACAGCTATGAGAAAAGGATTAGCTGATGCTGAGCTTGCTCTGAGCAGACCCTCTCCAGGTCTTTTCTAGCCCAACTTTTCCCACTCCTCCTTCACTACAAGCAATGGTTTGGCATCCACCGTCGTGTGTTCAGCAGCTACTGTTGTGCAGTGAGGACTGTACAATGGCCCAGCACAAGAGGATAACAAATAAATAGTACAGTGTTCATAGCAAAGGGAAGGAGGAGCAGGAGTGGCACAGTGAAAGGTCATTGTCTGCCCACCAGTGTCAGCAGTACGAAGTGACAGCTCTGTAACGGGGTCCCTTCAGTGCTAAATGTCTTGAAAAGATGATTTAGTGCCACCAGCAGCGTAGTTAATGAGAGTGCCAGAGCCATACCTGCTTCACAGGCATTATGCATCAGATACAGGTTGCCTGGGGAGCTGGCATGCTGAAGAAACACAACCCATGGGCTCAAAACTACTTGGCTCCCAGGCCCCAGTTTGGAGCCAAAGGCCCCTCCGCTGCTGGGTGTGAGACCGATGTGGTCACCATGACCATCCTGCTGTGACATGTATCCTGGGACTCTAAATCCTGCTGATGTTTCTTTTGCACACCATGGGAAAGGTTTCAGCTCGCTTTCCTGCCCAAGGCTGAAGAACAGAAGATGCTGTACCCAACTCTTACACATCTCCATCCATCCATCCTTCTACTCGTCTGACTTGGGGCACACACAGCCTTAAGCCTGTGATGAATGAGCACACACACAAATACATCCAACCAAAGGACAAAGACCCTGAATGAAGGGCAGTGACTTGGGTCTGGGTGGTAGAGGGAAGGCCCATGACAGCCTCCTTTGAGAAGAAGCCTTTGGGACATGGCATAGGGAATAAATGTACATGTGTGAAACACGGTGCCTTGGGCAAAAGAAGAGTTAACAACTGAAAAAAAAAAAACCCCAGCTTTGGCTCTCTTGCACTTTAGAGCAACTTTCAGTGGCCTTATGTGTGAGTTATGTTGATGTTGGGTGAGGGCAGAATCCTGACCACTTTGCAATGTGGCTCGAGATGCTTGGTGCTGGTGTGTTCCGGCTTCCCTGTGGGTGAAAGAGGATTGGTTCCCAGCCAGCTTTCAGCTCTGCCAAAGTGAATTGGTGAAGCCTCTGATGAATGTCGTTTGTTTATGCAGGAAATAAATGTTGGGCATCTATGGTGTCTGTGGCTCGTGGCTGCTGTAATGCAAGTGACACCCTGGGCAATGCCTTGCCATCAGAGCCAGGAGGCACAGGGATCTGTTGGTAGGTCCTCCCCTCCCTCCTCTAATAGTGATATTGTCAAGTTTAATGGAAACTCACCCTAGTGGCATCACCAGAGTGGAGATTTGGCTGCATCTTGATTCATACTCACCTTTGTCTAGACTCTGCCTTCATACTCGTGGAATCTCAAGAGCCATCAGACTGTCACCCATGGAGTTTTGGAGTTAGAGGCTGTGTTGGTTTTATTCCTGTGAGCCTGACCAAAAATGCTGGAAGAAAGAGCAGGTATTGTGCTTTGGTGGCATCTCCAGTCACGTCCCCAAAACCCTTTCAGTTGCCAGGAATATCACTTTTTTAACACACCTCTTCTGCTGGGCCTTTGTCAAACGTTCCTTGGCATTTCCATTATTTCAGGTTTGCTCTTTGCCACAACAACAGCTGTGACATGATGGGCTTCCTTCTGGGGTAAGCTTCACCTCTTCTCCTCACACAGCTGAAGCCACCCTGAGCTGCCAAGACCAAGAGCTCTGTCTCTGTAGGTGACTCAGCTCAGGTCCCTGGCTGCTTGGGAGCACAGGGTCACCCACCTCCCAGGGTCAAAGTGGCAAAAGCCAATGACTCTGCATTGCCTTCTTGACTTGGATACTCCAGGAGAGAAAATAACCCATTCACTAAGGATCTAAATTTACCCAGCAGCTGCATCTTCTGGAGTTGCCAGAAGGAGCTAATCTTAGACACCCTTTGCCTGACGTTATCCTCTCAGCTCTCGCTGCTGTTACAAGCCCAGAGGGCTTGGTGGGCCAGGAGCACCCAAGTGGTACTGTCTCAACCAGCTCAGCCCTGTGCAGGAGACCCTCAGCCCTTCTAGAAAGGGATTTGTCTACTGCTCATCTCTCTCCTGGAGAAGAGTATCTCATCTAATCTGGTTATTGCTTGCCTCAGGCTCAGTGATCACTTGGGAGCTCCTCTGGGAAGGGATGGGCTGTAGCTTCATTTTAGCAGTGGCACCTCATGACACGAGGAATTTGGAAGCAAAACTCAGATGGCAGCATAGCAAAGAGGGAAACAAGCCAGGGCTCAAGGGAGATTAAAGGCAGAGGGGGGAGAAAAAATCCCAGCCAGCAGCATGACAATCAAGATTAAACTTGGGAGAGCGCAGAGCTAATGCAGAGTGAGGGGAGAGACATCCCCAGATGTCTGGAAGCAGAGAGAAAACGTTTCTGAAGTTCAACTCAGTTCAAAGATCAGCCCTCATCTGATCCTGTCACAGAAAAGCTTCTGATGTGAGCTCCAAAACCAGCTTATGATCATTTCCCTGCTCTTCTGGTACCTTCCGGCTGCTGCTGGAAGCTCACCAGTACAAAAGGGCTTCACACCAGCAGAACTCCCTTCCTCTTGCACTGAGGACAGTAGCCATCATGCCACAAAGCACCTTCACAAACACATCCACGCTGGGATACGGGGTTGTGTGGCTTTAAGTGTAGCCAGAAGAGTGGCTGATGTCTTTGCATAGACTTCATGAAGTTGTTAACTGAATCTGTGCTGCAATTTGGTATCAGGCAGCCCAGAGGGTCCACAGGAACAGAGGCAAAACAGATTCATGGGTGAGTTTTACCATAGGTATAAATAATTGCAGCTACTCTGCTCAGCCACATCTGCCAAAACTAATTTTCTCCTTTGTGAGCTCCATGGGAAGGGTTGGACCTGGGCTGGCTATTTGAGGAGCCATGGGGCTTACTGGATAACCGTGGGCATGCAAGCAGGGCAGAAGAACCCCTGGAGACCTCACCCTTTCTGGAGCATCAGCTCAAGGCCAGGCAAGTTGTCCTAGATCGTCCAGGTTGGCTCTAGATTTCAACATGATGGTGTTGAATCTCCGTCGACCTTAGCAGGAGACTCTCATCTTAGAAGAAGGAGGTAACCTGTGTTTAAGTGTATTAATCTCTGAGTTGAAGCTCACTGTTGTGCTCTCGTTGCTTGTTCTGCCTTAGTCCCTCTCTCTGTCACCAAGATGTGGAGCTGTCATGGTTTTACTCAGCCAGCAATGAAGCATCACAAGAGTCTCTTGCTCACTGCCCATCCACCCCCATCCCTCCTTCCTTCCTGGGCTCAGCTCACTGCTGCCCATGTCTACCTCAATGGCTCAGGGGGGCAGGGAATGGGGAATGTGGTCAGTCTCTCACAGATGGGCTCTGATACTTCTCTCTGCTCAGATGAAGATGACTCTTGGCATTCTTCCCCTGCTCTGATACGAGGTCCCTCCCACGGGACACAGTCCTTAACGAACTCCTCTGGTGTGGGATCTTCCCAGCAGCTGTCAGTTTACAGCCCCTTCCCCATTACCATAAACAACTCCATGTCAAACCATGGCAGGAGGAGATGGATTTATTAACGACAAGGTGGCCAGAGACTGTGCCAGAGTGTTCAAGCCCTCCCCTTACCCTGCCCAGCCCAGCACTACACCAGGGCCCTCAGCACCTCAGCTCCACAGCTTTGGGAACCCTCCAGGGCTGGGGGCTCCCCCAGCGCCCTGGGCAGCCTGGCACAGGGGCTGACAACCTTCTCAGGAAAAAAAAACCTCTTAGTTCCAATCTCAACCTTCCTTGGCACAACTTGAGGCCATTTCCTTTTGTCCTGTCGTTCATTACCGGAGAGAAGAGATCGACCCTCATCTTGCTACAGGTCCCTTTCAAGGAGCTGTGTAGAGGGATCATGTCTCCCCTCACCCTCCTCTTCTCCAGGGAGCTGGAGAAGAGCTCTCTCTTCATTTTCCATGTCTTTTTCAGACCCCTGAAAAATGACTCCAGAGGAGAATAAAGGACAAACCTGTGCAAAAAGCAACCCAGGGAGCTGGCAGGCTGGGGCTGGAGATGCCACAAAGCCCACACAAGACACTCCCATTGCATCCTTCCAGCTTTGACTTCACCACCTGTTTTTAGCACAGCAGTGGGTTCATCAGTTTCAGAGCAGCCTGTCTGGCAGTGTCAGGAGCAGGTCCCAGCCTTGCCATTCATGAGCCCAGGAGGCAGATTGGGACGTTTGATTCAGCTGGAGGCTGTTTCCCAACCACAACGGCCGAGCCGCGTGTCTCCCGTCACAGGACGACAGCGAAAGCTCCTGCCATGATTCACGGGGGACTTGCCAGACCCTTCCTGAAGCATCAAGGATGGAAGCACAGCTGTTCCCCCATCCTCCCCCCTCCCTTCCTCCTTGCCCAATGTGTCATATTAAAGGGCGATCGGCTTACACACGCCGCAGCGTGGATTCCTTCAGCTCTATAACGCTGTGGCTCTGTCTATATAAAGCTCGACCCCTTGGAAACTGAAATGCACAGACAGCTGCGAGCGTAGCAAGTGTTTCACATTCCCAGTGTGCTGGCAGTCTGCAGGCAAGGGACAACCCACGAGCCCTGCTGAGAGTAAGTTTCTTTACCAGGAGCTCAGGTAGAGATCTGTTACTAAACACGTCTCTAGATAAGAGGACTGTGGGGAAACGGGAGCGGTTACCTCTTCACCATGGGCTTGCCTTTCGATCAAGCAGAAGAATTGCGTCTCTACCAGCAAACCCTCCTCCAGGATGGGCTCAAAGACATGTTGGACCACAAAAAGTTTCTGGACTGTGTCTTGAAAGTCAAAGGGAAGGAGTTTCCCTGCCATCGGCTGGTGCTGGCAGCCTGCAGCCCCTATTTCCGAGCGATGTTCCTCTCGGACATGGAAGAGAGCAAGAAGAGGGAAATCAGCTTGGAAGACGTGGATCCAGACGTCATGGGTAAGATCCTCCATTACATCTACACCTCCGAGCTGGAGATCACGGAGCAGAACGTGCAGGACATTTTCTCGGTGGCCAACATGTTCCAGATCCCTTCCATCTTCACTGTCTGTGTGTCCTTCCTGCAGAAGCGCCTCTGCCTCAGCAACTGCTTGGCCATCTTCAGGCTGGGCTTGATGCTGGACTGCGCCCGGCTGGCCGTGGCAGCTCGGGATTTCATCTGCGACCGCTTCGCGCTGGTGACCCGCGACGAGGAGTTCTACCAGCTGTCCCCCGACGAGCTCATCGCCGTCATCTCCAGCGACTCCCTCAACGTGGAGAAGGAGGAGACGGTCTTCGAGGTGGTGATGAAGTGGGTGGGGACCAAGGACCGTGAGGGCAGGCAGAAGGCTTTGCCTGTCATCTTCGAAAGCATCCGATTCCGTCTCATGCCCGGCGACTACATCAAGGACCACGTGGAGAAGCACGCCGTGGTTAAGTCCAGCCCAGAGCTGCTTAAGAAGCTGCAGATGGTAAAGGATGCCCAGAAAGGCAAATTCACTGTGGTGAAGAAGAAGAAAGTGAAGAAAAGCGGTGAGAAGCCAGCCAAGGACAATGTCGTCAATGGAGAAGTAGAGGAGGAGGAAGAGATGGAGGAGGACAGCCTCCCGGGGATCTTAAACGACACCATGCGCTTTGGGATGTTCCTGCAGGACCTTATCTTCATGGTGAGCGACAGTGGGGCAGTGGCCTACGATCCCACTGCCAACGAGTGCTATTTCGCCTCCGTGTCTACTCAAATCCCCAAGAACCACGTCAGCCTGGTGACCAAAGAGAACCAGATCTTCATTGTCGGGGGTCTGTACTACAACGAGGACAACAAAGAGGATCCTATGAGCTCCTACTTCCTCCAGGTACCAGCTTCGTCTGTCTTTTGTGTCTCTGAGCACTCTGGGGTGTCACCAGCCTCAAGCTTCCACGTGATGCCAGTAACAGTCGTTGTCACTTTGTGTGCACATGTAAGTTGTCAATGAAAGGGAAACTTCTGAGTGGCTTTACTAGAGATTCTCCCACCTATATTTTTAAGGCAGGTCCCACCAAAGGGGAGGTTCTGGTAGTTGAGGAAGGAGGCTTGAAGGGATAGGTGAGAGCAATAAGCCTTCTTGATCCAGATCCTGAAACAGAGGAGCCAGTTTGAACAGTGCATTCGGTAGGACACACTAACAGGGAGGTCAGTGGCATCAGGTCTGGGTTCCACTTCGCATTCTTTATGTTCCTTCATTTAGAACCCCCAGCAAAACCCAAAGTGTAATTCTCTCAGGTGCCAACAAAGAAACAGCAACAGCTACAGCCACAGAGCAAACACCCCAAGGACACAGGGGGTGTCCCTACCTACCAGCACCTGCCCCGTTTCTGGTGCTTGTCCCTGGAGGTGTGCTAGTCCCAGCTCAGGGTCCCTGCCTTGGCCCTTTCTATCACGTGCAAGGGAAACCATGGTGTGACGTCTTTTGGGATACTCCACAGGAAAACTGGCTGTTCTAACTCAGCACTGATCACAGCTGTGATCAGATTGAGCTGTGTGCAGGCAACCTGAGCCCCAGCCTGTGTGGTAACCAAGAACACCTCCCCTCACAGACAGCTAAAGCAAGGCACCTACCCTTGCTCTGACCCTGTAGGAACCCCAAAAAACCTTCTGCTCTTCTCCTCATGCCCAGAAATCCTTTTGTTCTTCTCCCATGGCTCACATGTCTTCTGGCAACAAGACAATCACATACCTAGGAAGAAAGAACTAGGTAAAGGTAGTTCCCAAGCTGAGACACACAGCCTTGATCCCTCCCTTGCCTCGTTGCACAGGTGAGGCTGTATATCATGTGTGGAGGGACCAAGCTTGTCCTTACCTGGAAAGGATCGGGTTTTGGACCACATGAACCCTGTGAATCAAGCAGTCATCAGGAAGAAGCCCTAGAGAGAGCAGGATAGTAGGAGGAGGCAGTGGGAGTGTGGGGGATGTGCTGTTTGAAGTGGACAACATGACAACAGTGGATGCAGCCAGCTCCATGTACTCGTGCAGAGCAGCTAGATGGGCTTTGTATTCAGCCCAAACCTATGCCTAAAGAGCAATGCTCCACCGTCTAGTTGCTGGCCAGGCAAGGTAAGAGGAGATGGAGTACTGGAGCAGAGGTCCTGAGAGGTCCCAACACCTCCACTTCTGGAGACGTTTAACATTTGACTGCATAGAGCCCTGGCAACCTGCTGTAACTCCAAAGCTGCACCTGCTTGAGCACAGGGGTGTTGGATGAAAGACCTTTGAAGGTCCCTTCAACCTAAATGAATCTGTGATTCTAAGCTGCAAACAGCAAGCTTTCTATATTCAGCTCACAGTTTGCCACTGACTCAGTAGCAAATGCCTTGAGCATCACGTGGCTGTTTTTAGCTCCCCACAAGGAAGGGGCTGCAGTCCCCTCACAGCTCACTGTGGCATGAGAGAGGTGCAGACAAGGCCCAGGACTGGAAGGAAGGTGCCACCAGCTTGCAAAGGTGTCATTTATTGCCATCAGCGCAGTTCCATGTCTCATGATTTCCGTATGAACAAGATTTGAGCCTTTTGACAGCTGAAACCTCACACAGCTGTAGCCAGGCAGCTCTGTGATGGATCTTTGAGTCACTGTGTCAGCGCAGCAGCATCTTGCATGTTCTGGCTGTTTCTGGCCTCCCTGATTTCACATCCCTCCTGCTGAAGCCAGGACAGTTAGGTCAGGGGGAGTTTAGACTTAAAGACAGGCACCAAGATAAAAAAACGCTGATAAATCCCAAACTGTGTCAGGAACAAAATGCTTCCCCTGACATTTCAGATGGCAAAGGGTATCCTTCATCTGTCACTCCTGAGATTTATGACCTGAGAACAATGCTGAATGCATCAATAAGCAGGAACCATCCTGGTGACTGAGCTGCTCGAGCTTGCACTATAAATAACTCATCCGTGTGGACCACAGCTTACACAGAGACAATGAGCACAGGCATCCAGCTGAGGCCCTGTCTTTGGAGGCAACCCAGCAAGCTGAAGCTCTTTGGCCCAAGCCCATAGCAAACAGTGCTTCAGGCAACGCTGCATAACACAGTCCCACCAAACTGGCTGCAAGATGTCACTCCCTACCAAACTACATCAGTTTAACAGTTCCCATCAAGCCATGGTGTCCAGAGACCCCAATGGCCTCATACTTCACATCTGACTTTTCTGGAGGGAAGTGAGGCAATGCCTTGATCTACAGATGTCCAAGGGTCTGCAGGGATCTGGCCTTGTGATCTGCTAGTGCTGTATGGATGAGTTTCTCTTCTATCAGAGCTGGCACTTTGGTCAGCAAGAAGAGCTCTGGTCTTTGCAGAACTGTCTGAGTTGTGTTGTACCATATTGGGCAGGTATTGCACAAACAGCCTTTGTGCAGGCAGACACAGACATTTCATCTCACAAACTCTCACTCACGCTGTGGTACAGGACAACATTGCTTTCTGGAGAAGCAGATGAGCAACAGGGCAAGTGATTGTTTGCCAGAAAGAAGAGTCAATTGGAAAAGAAGGNGTCACTGGCCATCACTGAGCACAGCCTGGCTCCAGCCTCCTCACACCCACCCTTGATGGGTTTGTAACCACGAATGAGCTCACCCCTCTGTCTCCTCTTCTCCAAGCTCAAGAGCCCCAGCCCCCTCAGTCTTTCATCAGAAGGGAGATGCTCCATTCCATCATCTCTGTGGCCCTGCACTGGACTCTCTCCAGCAGCTCTCTGTCCTTCTGCAACTGAGAGGCCCAGAGCTGGACACAATATTCCAGACGTGGTCTCATGAGGCAGAGCAGAATGAGCTGTGTAGCCAACATGGCCAACAACACACTGTTACCTGACAGGGATGGAAAATACTGGGATGAAATAGAGTTTCAGGCAAAACTAATATCTTCAGCTCCTCCTGACCCAGAACTATTGCTCTCAGAACTATTGTCCCAGACTTTGCTCTCAGCATCTGCATCCTGATTTTAGCTAAGCAGATGGGTAGCACACACTAATGGCCATGTGTTTCCTTTCAGTACGACCACCTGGATGCAGACTGGCTGGGGATGCCTCCCCTGCCCTCCCCTCGCTGCCTCTTTGGCCTGGGAGAGGCAGAAAACTCCATTTTCGTGGTTGGAGGGAAAGAGCTGAAGGAAGGAGAGAAGACCTTGGATTCAGTGCTGTGCTACGACAGGCTGTAAGTGCTCAGTGGGAGGTGGTTTACAGGAGAAGTTGAAGCAGCTGCTGTGCAAAATGACCCCAGGGAATGAAAGGTTGTAGTGACAGGGTTCAAACTCTACAATCTAGGATGCAGGGACCACTGAGACTGTCTCAAGCCATACCCTGGGGCTCTGAGCTGTCTCTCTCCAGCTGCTTTGTTTGTTGCAATTGAACCTCCCAGAGGTGGAAGCAATAATGGGGATATTATGCTATCAGGAGATTGTTTCTGTGAGACCTTTTTAGGGGGAGTTTTTCCCTCTGCTCCTGCCCATTGATTGGAGATTCAGCCCCATTCACCACAGTGTTTCAACGGGAAAGTTTGTTGTGAGAGATGTACAGCTGTGGCACTGAAGGGCCCATCCTGATTGATATCAGGCTTAATATCTGATGATGTATGGACAGTGGGCTCTTTGCTTGGCCTATATTTAGATGTCTGTGCTTCAAAGTCTTCAAAGTTTTATAGGCAGAAGCTTGACAGCTTCATTCCCACAGAACAGGGCATCAATCTGCCTCTGCAGGCTCTGGGGACAGCTGTGTCTGCCCCTGCTGAGCGCTCAGAGGGTGGTTTGAATGCCAGGTTGAAGCTGGTGGAGGTGTGATCAGAGCCACTTATATTTCTAGCAGTACTTAGTTCGACATTTCAACTGTAACAAACCTGGAGAGGGCAAACTGCTGGTCTGTGGGATCAAATATTTGCCCAGAGTGGCTGGACAGTTAGAAAACAGAGCCCAGGCAGCACAGGTAAAAGGAAGGTCATGTCTCAGGGCTACTTGAATGAAAACTGGGGATGAGTCTCAGCTACATGGACATGAGCAGACGCCTCTTGAGAAACTGGGAAGCCCTCTTTGGGTACCAGTTTGGGGTTTCCAGAGCTTTATAGCCACGTCTTCTGCTCAACTGCCCCAGAGCTGGCTCAGAGGCTTCAACACAGCCTTGCACTGCAAAATGTGGACATACCCACCTCCATGGGTCCTTGCTTGTTGTTGGCTGACCAAAGCCCCTCAAAGTAGAAGGTGAAGGCCAAAAAAGAAGCTTTTGTCCTCAGGTTCTTGTCTCATTGCTTTAGCTTTGTTTTCCCATCGTGCAGGAATCTCTGTCTTGTTTGTGATCAGCTGGTAACGCCTCTAAATGAGGTGAGCTCCTGGGAGAAGTGGGGATGTGTATCCACAAAGCTCAGGAGTAGCTGCAGAAAACAATGAACACTAGCATGAAAAACTCCCCATATTTTATTTCCCCCTGGTTTGAGGCTCCTGGAATTTACTGGATGAGCCCCATCTCATTGACAAGTAGTCGTGCTTTTGAGACTGAGTGGGGATCTGTGCTCACCTCTACATCTGGGAAGTGCCACGTGCCCTAGGCCTCACCTAGCAAGCTATAAACCCTTCTGCTTGCCATCTTTCTCTCACCCAGGTCCTTCAAGTGGGGTGAAGCTGATCCCCTTCCCTACTCGGTCTACGGGCACGCGGTGGTATCTCACAAGGACCTCGTCTACGTCCTCGGCGGCAAAGGGAGCGACAAGTGAGTCAACAAAGCAGGGGACATTCAAGGAGTCACCCCCCAAACTCAAGTGGGAGTGCAGAGCATGAGTTGGTGCCTCCCCAAGCTGGATGTGATGGGTGAAGGAGGGTTGGTTTTGGTGGGGGGGAGGGAGGTGAGACGTACATTCTTCCCTCTCAGCTCACCTGTGCTCACGTCCCCTTTTGCTCACAACACATAAAACGTCGCACAGATTGTGAGAGGCACTGAAGACCAAGAAGCCCCTTCACTTTCAGGCTGTCCTGTTGTGGGGCAGTGTGGTCCTAGGAGTTAAATCTAGATGATTATTGGCAATAGGAGTGGAAAAACCTCATCAAACCGAACCCCCCATCCCACCCTCCTGCAGGAAAGGGGCTCAGCAGGAAAAGCCTCTCTCGGGGAGCGCTGCAGTGATTGCTTTGCAAGGCAGAAGTGTGAGTGTTTGCAGAGCAAACAAGCCATAATCCAGCAAAGTTAGGGCCAGCTCTGAAAGGATTATGGTCTGGAAAATGTGAGTGTGCATATATTCACTCACCTTACATTGCTGTCCTGGGGAATGGGGATGTTACTGATGATGTTTATAGAATCATAAGATTGTTGTGGTAGGAAAAGAGCTTTAAGGGAATTGAGTCCAAGCCCTCTCCTCACCCTGCCCAGCCCACCACTACCCCACAGCCCTCAGCATCTCAGCCTCAGGGCTTTGGGATCCCTCCAGAGCTGGGCACTGCCCCAGCTCCCTGGGCAGCCTGGCACAGGGGCTGACACCCCTCTCAGGGAAAAAAGCTCTGCCTCAGCTCCAACCTCAACCTCCCCTGCCACAACCTGAAGCCATTTCCTCCTGTCCCTTGTCACTTGGGAGCAGAGACTGACTCCCACCTCACTACAACCCCCTGTCAGGAGGTCAGTAGATCATTTAGCAGCATCAAGTAGGGTCAGGAGCACTGAAACACTGTCTCAGTGGCTTTGTGCAAGGTCCTGAGAGGCAGTCAGCTGCATGGACTCTTATGCAGCTGTGTGAGTAGAATGTCAAGCTTCTAGGATTCCTGTGCAAAGGAGGCACAGCAGGAGGGGATATGTTATACCACAAATGATGTCTCTAGGAATGGGATTAGAACTGTAGAATCACAGAATTCATTTTGGTTGTAAAAGACCTTTAAGATGGAGTCCAAGTACTCACCCTGCCAGGCCTATCACTAACCCATCCTTCAATGCACAGCCGAGCAGAGGCACTCATACTGATGTGAAGGAGCAAAACCCTTCCCAGACACCCCACGTTCCTCCCAGCAGGCATCCCCAAACTCCTCCAGTGCACGTGGGGCAGGCAATCGAGCCTTCTTTCCTCTCTCATTGCTCTCTCTCTGTCTAGGAAGTGCCTGAAGAAGATGTGTGTCTACAACCCTTCCAAGTTTGAGTGGAAGGAGCTTGCTCCCATGCAAACTGCCCGCTCCTTGTTCGGAGCCACCGTGCACAAGGACAAAATCTACGTGGCAGCTGGCGTGACCGACTCTGGCCTCACCAACTCGGTGGAGGTCTACGACATTGCCACCAATAAGTATGTACCTTTGGGCCACAGTTACATGAGGGGCAGCTGCAAGGGTACATTAAACCACTCCCTGGCCTCTCTCCACCAGTTCCCAGCCTCTCTGAAACTGGAGAGCCCACAATTAGACATAAGCCTCCAGATGAAGCCTCAGCAGGGCAGAGCAGAAGGGGAGAACGAGGGCCAAGAATGAAACAGATGCCTCTAAAACAGCCAATGTATGACCCCATCTCCCATGCAGACCTCCACAAGTTAGCAGTGAATTCAGTTGCTGGTCCCTCGTTCGAGGGCTTGGGGGTGGGCAGATTGCCCTGACGTGTGTCCTCTCTCTCTGGCCGTGGCAGGTGGGACAGCTTCACGGAGTTCCCTCAGGAGCGCAGCTCTGTCAGCCTGGTGAGCTTGGCTGGGCTGCTCTACCTCCTTGGAGGGTTTGCCACCGTGGAGACCGAGTCAGGAGAGCTTGTGCCAACGGAGCTGAACGATGTTTGGAGGTGATAATCTTCCCCGGGGCTGTATGAGGGGAGCATGGGGGGGATGTTAGAGAGAGCTGCTGGGAGTAGATGGTTGTTGCCCCAGCACAAGGCTGCAGGGTCTCTGGAGGGTCTCAGGATCATTGAATCATAGAATGGTGGGGGTTGGAAGGGCCCTCTAGAGATAATTCAATCCCATCCCCTGCTCAAGCAGGTTCCCCTCACTCAGGGGGCACAGGAACGTGTCCAGGCTGGTTTGGAAACGTCCAGAGAAGGGAACTCCACACCTTCCCTGGGTAACCCATGCCAGGGCTCCCTCATCCTCACAGTAAAGCAGTTTATTGTTTTACTGGGAATTGCCCTGTGCTGTGTTGGAGGCCACATTCAGGGATCTCTCCTAGTCTCATATAGCAACCTACCAGGGAAAATCTGCTCCCTCAGTTTTGTTGCCCCATTGACATTTTGCCTGGAGCTGGTTCCAGAGCTCCCCTTTGGCACGAAGCAGCATGTGTGCAATGCCTTCTCACCCTGGCAAAAGCCAGTGCTCAGGCTGGAAATTAGAGAGTCTTCTGTGCAGGCAAAGGGCAGAAAGCACTTTCTGATGGCTGCTAATGGAGCACTAGCTGCTCGTCCTTCACATCTGTGTCTCTAGAGCACCCTCAGCAGGCACCCACTGGCCTTCACCATGGGTGTTCAGTCTTGGTGCCATCAACCCCTTCCCCAGTGCAAAAATCCACCCTCCCCTGCCAGCCCACACGCTGGGATATCCATATCCCTTAGCCTGGAACTGCAAACCAGAGCACACCAGGGCTGACGATCCCCTTGCAGCTCCCACCGGTACTTTGTGGCCAAAGAAGGCTTCTTATGGGACATCTCTACCCACCACCAGGGAGAGCAGCTGAAGAGAGGGACAGGAGATGCTTTCCTCACCATAGCTGTGTGCCTGTCTCTCCCCAGATACGATGAAGAGCAGAAGAAGTGGGAAGGGGTCCTGCGGGAGATCCAGTACGCCTCGGGTGCCACGTTCCTCCCCGTGCGCCTCAACGTGCTGCGCCTCACCAAGATGTAGCAAAGGAGGGATTCGGGTCATTTCCCACAAGGGTCAGGGGCAAGGAGGGATGGGGAGGGGGAGGTGAGGCCATGCTTATCAGCTCAGAGACGTGGCATCTGGATACAGGACGTTGGGTCTGTGATTGGCACCTTTTTACTTACTTAGTCAAATGGCAAAGCAGGGGGAAGTTCTCTTGAAGCCCTGTGGGAAGTCAAAGATGCTCACAAGGTAACTAGAGAAGGGATCTGGAGCTTGCAAGGAGCTGGGGTAGACTAAGAAGCTTGGAGCAATGAGAGGTTCTAGTCTCAGTGGACAGGACAGAAAGATCATTCACATGATCTGCTTCTTTCCCCAGCTTCTCAACTGCTATTGAATCTCCCCATCCAATAGCAAGGGCAGAAAGGGAGTCCCAAGGGAATAAAATGACATTCCCCAGGGAATATAGACCTCTTTCGAGGTCTATAAAGTATTTCCCCACCTAAGGTAGTTGTGAACACAGGGCTAGAGCCCACCTCAGAAAGGAAAAAGAAGGTTTGAAGTGGTACAAGAGGGACTTTGGACCCTGGGGAGGACTTTGATGAGTTCCTGAGTGATGAGAGTTGTTGAGATGAGACAAGAGGAAAGAGCACGTGAGCATGGGGAGCAGAAATGCTTTGGAAGTTGCAATGGAAAGAAAATGGTCTCAGTTCTTTGCACCCACCTTGTCTTTGGACTGGAGAGAGGCTGGGAGCTCAGGTCTGCATGAGGGGAAGAGCCATGCAAGTAGTAGGGTAGGAAAGGCATGGGGAGACAGGCAGAGGAGACCGTGTGCACTCACCTCAAGCCTCTGGGGCTCCTCATCTTCAATCACAGATCACAGTGTCCTTACCTCTGGCTGGACAAGGGCTGTTTTTCAGGGAAAGGTTTTATATTTATGCTGTTTCTCTCATTTTTTAATGTTCTGACCTTTTTTTTTCCCTTTTGTAAGAGTACCCTAGTTTGCTGAGGACATGGAGACCTCAGGTGGATTTGGCTCCAAGAGAGCTTCCTACTGAGGAAAAATGCTTTCTATTTTATTTTCCTTCGTTAAAGTCATCCATGGTGATGTTTTGATAGAAACTGCCTGGCAGCAGGACATAGAGCAAAAAAAAAACCCACCTCCTGATGCCCACACCATCTTGACAGGTGGTTCCTCTCAAAATAAAACTCTCAGGCTGCTTCAGAAGAAATCCCCTGTGTTTGTACATGGATAGAGATGTAACTGAACCTCCACAGCAACCAACCAGGACCAAGCAAGGGCTGTGATAAGCACAAGCAGCCCCACAGAAAACCCCAGCAGAGCCTCAGCTTTCATTCTTCATATTTCCCCCCCTCTTCTAGGGAGGCAAAGCTTCAGCATTCATATCCTTACAGCTGTTCTCCACAGACATGAGGTCTAAAAGCTTGCCTAGGGCTAGAAGGAAGCTTGCACACCTGCATGGTTTCCTGAATCCCATGAAGAGGGGTGATGAGGATAAAAAAAAAGAAAGAGAAATGCAAACCTTGCAGAATAATACCCTCAAAGTGGCAGGAAAATGATGGTATCCAAAATAGCACCTCTTATTTGTCTGGCTCATGGAACAACTAGAACACGTTTGGAAGGAAAGACACTTTGGCATGAGTTAAGGAACCAGAGTCTCGCCCTGGTTTCATTTTAAGGGTTTAAAGAAGTTGTTAGAGGATAATCTCCTTAGAGGACAATCACATCAGAACAGTCATGAAATGTCTCCACAAGAAAAAAAATAAATCCAAGGTGACTGGCTGTCACAAAAATGGCTTGGGGGGGGGGGGGGGGGGGGGAAAGGCAACAAAAGCCTTAGAAACAATCCAGTGTGTGAAAAAGACAGGGAAATAAAATCACCTCCTCTCTACCCAGCCCTGCAGACACTCCTGTGGGCCACTCCCAAGCTAACCGAGGCTGAATATACCCAAATGTGGGACAGCCTGTGTGGCACAAAAGAAAAAATGAAGGAAGAAAAAGGTAATCCAAGAGAATCACAAGGTTTTTTTAAGTCATTTCTTGTGGTCCTGCCTGGGG